>OZ026620.1:43056395-43516895 GCA_964020975.1 Hermodice carunculata | reverse complement strand
GCGTGTCGCATCTAAAAAATTATATGGGTCCATCCTATGTTTTTTATTTTGTCTACGTTCGCATTTTGTGTAGACTTATTGGTGCATTTTCTGTACAATTGTAACATCATATTAGTTAGACCACTGTTGCAATAAGAGTTGGACCTACAGACAATATCGTTATCGAGAAACGGTACTAGACCATTGTGCAAAATTTTTTATCTTTCCATCATGTCTTAAATGTATTTCTTTGTCTGAAAAGTTATGTTGTCTCATATGTGAAGATTGGTATTCAAGTATAGACACCAGCATGATGGTAAATCCATATATATATATATATATACTATATATATATATATATATATATATATTATATAATATATATATATATATTATATATATATATATATATAATATATATATATATATATTATATATATATTATATATATTTATATAGTAATATATATATATATATATATATATATATATATATATATATATAATATATATACTATATATATATATATATATATGAGAGAGAGAGAGAGGAGAGAGAGAGAGAGAGAGAGAGAGATGAGAGAGAGAGAGAGAGAGAGAGAGAGAGAGAGAGAGAGAGAGAGAGAGGAGAGAGAGAGAGAGAGAGAGAGAGAGAGAGAGAGAGACCAAGTGCTTGTCCCGAACCCGAATCCCTGAAGCTTGCAGTTTTACGAAATCTGAATCCAAACATTGTTAGTATTCGGGAGGCTGAAATAGAATGCTACATGTACGAAGTAGGTGTAGGGCGTAGTGGAGTCGGTATCACAAATTAAATGAAAAAAAAGACAAACAAATAAACAAAAAAAAAAACAAAACACAAATATCCAGATGGATGGATAGATAGATAGATAGACAGACAGATACATGCATAAAACAAGAAAATTGAAATAAAATCAAAAGGATTCAGTAATCGTGATGTCTTTGGTGCTACTACTGATTTACTTTGAAAAGTCCCTGCTACTCGTAAGAAAGAAACAAAATCGAAGGCCGTACTTATGCTTATTAAACACTTAAAAGGCTTTTGAGGAAAAAAAATCCCACAAATTTCAACATGGTAGATTATTTTACCTGGTTTTAATAAGGTTATAAACGGTCTATCATCCAGGTTTTTAAAAAATAGTACTTGGCATTCTGCCCTGGCTCAGAGTGGGCTTCAGAAAGCTGCTGACTCAAGGCAACATTATTTCCCCTTAAGATGACATTATTGCTTTCAGTGCCACGTTTTGACTCAGTCATAGACTTTCCTTTGCGCACTTTGCGCAATGCCCCCAAAGCGCGCGATGAAGGGTTATTGCACTGAAGCATTCTTATGGGCCTCTGATCTCTTTGCTAACTGTAGGCATGCTGGTACTTTACGAAGAACATGAGTCTAGTATCACTATGTCAATAGGTGAGGTCAACATCAGCTGGTTCATGTGGGTTCTCAGTAGAGGGCTCTGTAGGCAGGCGGGCTAGGTATGTGTATTTCCATTATTTACCATAAAAAAAGAATCTGCACCTATGCGACTTTAAAACCGCTCTACCTGGAAATACCAAATTTCTTGTGGTAAATAAGACTTAGTGTACATAGATAAAATAATAATGTTAATTTGGTAACTTTTGCTGCAAAACTATTCAGTGAATTGAATGTTACTTTAACATAGAATCTAATGGTAATACACACCTCTATCCCACAAGAATGCTCTGTATTGGGTTGTATTCAGCCATACAATAGCTAATTGCGACCTCTCCTATTCAGATCACATCGACTTGTCTTGAAATTGCCAGCGAAAGAGTTGTAATATCTTGTGTAACGGCTTGAGTCAAAGCAAGAAGGTCAAGCAGGCAACAAATGATTAAGCATTACTTTCGCTGGATTCTACCGGGGACGTCTTATTTGTCATGTATGCAGGTTAAGTGTGCTGCAGTTCAGATACATCAATTCATTGCTCCCTTCGCCGATTCAATCTGTTTAATTTACTCTCTTGAATGGAAAATGGTGCACAAGTTGTATTCTAATATCGCTTCTCCATTTCTCCATGCTACAAGGGAGCCACAAGGCACATCCATCTATCACACCTAAAACCAGTCATGACAGTGTACTTTTCCGAATAATTACATATTAAATACATATACCGCGGTTGAGGGCATAGTAAAACCATTTGGTCTTCTTGATGGCTGTTGCATCAGTAGTGTACACTTCTAGTTATACCGACCCATTTCCACCTTACAGAATCCTTAATTTTTTTATACTTTCTTTTGCCTGTGGGAAATCTAAAAAAAAAAGTGCGAAAAGAAACTGAGAAAAGCCGCACTTCATATAAAAATATATTAAGTGTGATTCTAAAGGGTCCGCGGCTTGGAAAAAATAGATGTCGTGGCAAATTGAAATTACCAAAAGAGTCTAATATCTTGTTTGTTGGGCATGACGCATTAAGTTTTGAAACAAATGTGAGACAAAAGTCAGCCATTCCTCTTCAGTTTACCTACTGAAATTTCGGTAACTAAAGGCAATGTGGATTATCTTTTTGTCATCTATAATATTATAATATCTTGTGTAACGGCTTGAGTCAAAGCAAGAAGGTCAAGCAAGCAACAAATCTTTCTTTCTATCATGGATGTGAAGTGGGGTGGCTTTTTGATGCAGCAAGCAAAAAATACAAAACAGAAGCCCGTAAGGTGAGAAGAGCGTTTGTGGAAGGGACCCTATAGATATATGATTGTAGATAAATAGTATGTTTTTATCTGGTCTGATTTGTATTATATTGTGTAAAGATGGAGTCAAACTAGCAGAACCGGTATCCGCTGCGGCGTACTTGTTACGCCTGCGCGGTTTCGCCCCCTCCCACCCCCCTCATTCTGCTGGGGATCCCCCAATATAAAACCCACATCTCCATAAGTATGCAGTCATTGTGAATCGACAATTTTGTAATTTGATTTGTATATACATACAGTGGTAATGCCTCTTTTCCAATGATTATACCACTGGAAGGTTTATGTACTACATTGTATATGTAACATGCATAATGTACTTGTCCTTACGCTTTCTAGGGTTTTGTCCCAATGAGTGGTTTATATATAGTTTTGGTGCGGAGGTTGCCTCCATAGCAGCCGTATCTGGGCGTTGATATTCTGCTGTCCGACGAGCGCCCCCATCAGTAACTTGAGCGAGTCTGGGAGGCTGTTATGGAGGCAACTGCGGACACAAATTACGAATTATTAATTATAAATACTTAATTTAAACGTATACATATTATCTGTGTCAATAAGGATGACGGGTTACTTGTACATATATATTGTACGCATCATGGAATTTAACCCGTTCCATCGGTGCCCTCGCCGTAAAGGGGAAGTTTTCCTGATAATAAATAAATAAATAAATAAATAAATAAATAAATAGATAGATAGATAGATAGATAGATATATAGATAGATAGATAGATAGATAGATAGATAGATAGATAGATAGATAGATAGATAGATAAATAAATAAATAAATAAATAAATAAATAAATAAATAAATAAATAAATAAATAAATAAATGAAAATAAATAGATATTGCCTTATGACTAAGTACCGTTCATTTTTCATACTCCACGGATAGTGTAGCTAAGGCAATTCACGGAACTCAGTCGGTTCTGCCAGAAATCTCGAAATGGTATTCTTAAAATTAGAGTGCAAAATACATATTATCACACGGGTATACATATAAAGTTGCCCAGCGCTTGTGTACCTTACAACTTTACTTTCCATCACATTTCCCTGTATAGATGAGCAAATCTTTTAATGGCTTAGGCATAGGAGATGATGCAAATGTAAAGTTGTTGCCTGGATGTTGGCACAGAAGGTCTAAGTTCAGCGTCGTCGGGGTAGATAAGTTACTCCTTTCAGAAGGTATAATACTTTTGTGGTATTGAGCAGGGTTTTAACCTGCTTTTTACGTTACTCCAGGAAATAAATGTGCATACCCTGCAGAAAGATAATTTTCTTTGAAACTGGACACCAAACACATTAATTTTAGCCATCATCCCACAAAAAAAACAAAAAACAAAACAAAATACACAAAAAACAAAACCAAAAACCGCCTCACCCCCCAAAATACCCCCCTAAAAAACAAAAACAAAAACAACAGTGATAAGTGGCAACGTGATACCAAAGAACTCTAACAGACAACATAAATTGATATTGCAAGTTGTTGCATGTCAAAAGAGGAACTCCGAGATATAATTCACCTCTACATCACAATTACGAACTGAATTCATCGGCTGGCTCTTGCTTCACCAGGCATCACATTGTGTCAAGTGAAATCCACAGCTTACTTTGTCGACGACAGGCCACCAAGCATCCAACCTGTGACAAGGAGAGCTATTGATCTACTACATCATCATTGTATTCAGGCTATACGTTTGGTTTAAACATATTTTATTGGCAAAAAAAATGGCCGACAGGGTCACCAGCTTATATGAGGGCCTCTTGTTTTACGTTTGATAGCAGTGACTTTTACAAAATTATTAATTATAACCCTAGATCACATATAAAGTGATAAAAAGTGTACATTTTTATGGAGGCTAACAAACTGATTCGAAGATTCTGTTAATTACAATGCCATGATGTTAGTCGATGGCAACGTAATCATGATAATTTACCGCAGATATTGATTATGCGCATTCAATTTTTTGAAGACAGGGACCTAAAAACTGCAGTAAACTAAAGTTTGTGCAATAAATCAAGAAAAGATATCTCAGATTATATGAATTTGGTGAGGTTTTGTCATCAGTGTCAGTTAAGAGTACCCTTCCTTTAAAGTGTCATTATTCTGACATCAAACATCCGTATTTCAGGAACAACAACAGATATTTCAAATTTGGGATGCTCTTTTTTCATTTACAGTGTGCCATAAATTTGATGCAGAAATGCATGAAGACAATACAAGCTGAATCGAAAATTTACATCAAAGAATGACGACAACGTATCTACACTTTCTTAATTGTTGTACAAACACTGCGTCCAAGAAACATTACCAAAGTCCCACACCATGCGCATGAATATTTAGTTTGTATGCTTTCCAAAAATGTTTGCTTGATTGCACGTTTTAACTAAATTTACAGTGTTACATACAGAAAAAAATCAGGCAGCCATGAAATCTAGGATAACCTAACATGCATTCTTAAAACTGTTTCACTCAAATGCTTTACACACACACACACACACACACACACACACACACACACTCTCACTCACACACACACACATATATATATATATATGTATAACAATAAAGCATTTGAGTGGTAATTATCGACAGAAACTGTTTTAAGGATGTATGTTAGGTGATCCTTGATCTCAGGGCTGACTGATTCTTTTCTGTATAAAACACTGTAAATATACTTAAAAACTGTAATAAAGCATATACTATATATATATATATATATATATATATATATATATATATATATATATATATATATATATATATATAATATTAAGTTAAAAAATAAAACACCACAACATTTGACATCTGAAATCCTTTCGGGCCGGCCAATGGAGCGAAAGTTGAATATTTCATAACTTCCTGTGATACCGCTTTTAAAGCATAATCCCTGACATTACCAATTCTTTGCTTAAAGGACCCATTTCAGCCATAAGATCCAATTACCATTTTGTACACAATTATTCAGATGAATTCAGACTCATTTGAAAGAAAAGTGTAAATGTATCTCTCATGAGCTTTAAGGTGTTTCGTCTGCGCAGACAAGGCACTGAGGGCTGAAGTATAACAAAACTGCTGATCATGACTGTACTGGGGATTTACATTCGTTTTTAAACTTTTGGCACAAGCGCCACATGAAGGAAAAAACACACAAACAGACTTTGTTTTTAATTTAACACGCTTTTTTCCAGATATGCTTCTGATAATCTGGGACAACAAAAAAGGGCGACATTTCCCTTTTCTTTACTGGTAGGTGGCAACAGCCAATAGAAACAAAAGTATTCAATATTTATTTTCATTCCTTCACGGAGGTAATCTCATTCTGACTATGATATGTCGGCAAATGTGTCCTTTTTATATCCTTTATGTATTTACGGGTCATTATAAGAACGCTGATGGCCAAGGCTGAAAGGCTAAGCTGATGGGATATGAATAATTTAAAGAGAGCAGCACCTGAATGAGCAATGGAAACTAGCCTTCAAAGAATTTTGCGTCATCAGCGGTGATTAAGTGAGCCAACATGTGATCGTACCTGTCATAACTTTGGGCCGTTTGAAGCAGCCCCAGCCTCTACACATGAATCGGATTTCTTTGCGACGTTAAAAATGCAGCAGTTGTAATCTTTTGAAGCCACAGTACCTCAGTGCGTGCTGCTAACCTTTGTTTGAGGACGGGATTATACTCCAGTTAAATGTGCTTAAGTACGACCGGAAGCTGTTTCATTTGTTGTCTTACATTAAAGAGTCCTTGAAAAAGCATACAGGATAAAGTATGCATATCCTGTCCGTGTTACTTTGATGATTTAGGGATCATAATCCACTACAGCGAAACAGCTATTAGAGTATCACTTTTCCACATCTATAATGTACACAGCATTTATCATATTAATCTTCGGGAAGTCACCTGAAGACAGCCTTAACCCGTGATCTCTTAAATGTGCGTAATGGCATGCAAAGGTGCTCTTATGCTGCATTCAAAATGCATACTAGTATTCACCCATTGAATCCATTCTCATAGATTAAAGTGGCGCCAGTTCGATGCAAGTGACCCTTGTCGCGCGAAAGGTGGTGATCTGTATTTACATCTATCTTTCAAAAACAGGTTTGTCTTTGCAAGAACCATGAAGCAGATGACGTTTGATACGGGACTGTGTTTTGATGGTTTTGGACGTACTTTACTGGTTGATGGAAGGGCGGTTAACCTATTTGTTTAAAAAATTACAACGGCAAGCTTTGAGGCGTTGACGGTATCCACCGGGTGTGCCGAGAGGGGGAACTGAGAAAGAGTGTTGCCTTTGGCTGTTCTTCGAAACTTTACGTAAGCAAAGGCATCAAGCTCTGTGAAAAACCAGACACTGCATATGTGAAATATGAAATGATTAATGGAATGCTGCATATTAACTTGAGTGCTTGCAAGATCTCTATGCAAGTAAGCAACCCGGGTAGGATTTGATGAATATTCTTAAGCTTTTCTAACATGAAGTTAATGCAGGTAGCCATGAGAAATCTGGCTGTATCTGCATCTCTGTGGTGCAAATGTTCACCCAGTAAGAGTAAACCCCTTGCAGTTGTCCGGAGGGTATCAAGTGCATGTTCACCTATGATCATTTTGATAATATCAAATCAAATGTGCATCTGTCACGTGCACATATATCCGAGTAACCGCTTTCTATATTCTATACGTGAATACTTAGGTTACATCAGTTTCAGAGCTAATCTTTTGGGGTGTAAAATTTCCACCATGCAGACATAGGCAAAACGATAGAAGACAGAGTGGTAAATTGAGCATAGTCTACGACCCAATACGAGACTTGCACATATTATGTATATTATTTATTTTCGGCCAAATCTCTCACCCTGTTGCTACGCAATGAGTCGCCATGATGCGGGCATACTGGTGTGAAACCAACTGTGTTAATATTCATTTTTTTTTAAAGATAAAGAATGATTATTCCAAACATATGGGACTTATCATATCAAGTTCAGTGTGTGTTTTAAGAATTTGACTTCGACTTTTTCGACAGTTAATTTTATTCACATCACCAGTTTGACAAGAGGAACATATTTTGCCATGTTTGAGACAGGTAATTCCTTGTTCAATGGTACGGGCAAAAGCAACAATGCAGCTAATATGTTTTTCACGCTTTACGACAAGCATGTCGAATTTTTTTTATACATAATTCGGTCGCCGAAAGTAAGTGGACTAAGTGGTTATTACTTTGTTATCTTTTTGCGGCTTCTCTAGCTCCCTTCTGTCTCAAATGGACCATAGTACAACTCCCGTACGTGTATTATGTCACATGTACCCTCACCAAGGTGTAAGATTGCAGACTGGTAATAAGTCGAACCCATTTCATTATCATGCGCGACATAAACCATCTTTCATATCAGTCAACGCACCGGCTGACACTCAGACTTCATCTAGATACCAATTAAATTTGATTTCCTTTGGTGAAGATATTTGAGTACACGCCAGCATTTTGCTTTGAATTTGTCCACCTACAATCGTATCTGGTACCACTACTTCCTGGAAGGACCCTGCCCAACCACCTGTGAACAGTTTAGCAAGCTGTTGCCACATATACCTGTAATCATTCCAGAAGAAGATGACCTCATCAGTCTCCCAGAGGATGATTAATTAAATCAATGCATCATTCTCTACACAGATTTGATTCTTAAAAGACAGGTGTAAGCGTGCAGGTCTCGGTGCCATCATTTAGCAACTCGCAAGCCAAATTATACCGTGAATTGCGTGACGACCTTTTTACGACATGCGGCGGGAAGAACCCGACACGCGTCGTAAAAACTGTATTAAAAGACCTTGCATAAAGCGAAAACTACGATAGTATTTTACCCTGTCTGAGGCGAGAACCTCCCTGAGGGGAATACAAAGATGGATAAGCTTTCAGGATTCGTCAGGAATGGCTTGATCAGGTAAGACATAGGTCAGACAACATTGAAAAACACGCACAACAACGGAGACGAGTGGTTATTACTTGCGACGGCCGACCCCGCGATTCTTTTACCATTAGCCAATCCACGGCATATTTAGCTAGCTGAGTGCATTTTTGTGGATTCGTTTTCTCTAACAGGCTCAGACACATCTCTAAGAAAATGTGACTGGTGATTGTTGGTCCTGGATTTGATTGAGTATATGATCGTTTTACTCGCGGATATGTCGCATGTATCACGGATACAATTGAAAATTACGTGGGCCTGCGTGAAAAGGGGGACACAAGCAACCCACGATCAAATGTTTCTGTCCTTCACATGCATGCGGCAGGCAATAAAATGTACGATCTCGACTATCAGCAAAGTGACGTGCTATATCAACATCAACTGTAACATCTTATTCTCACGAGTGTTCATTATATACATTTGTATCACAGGTATTTGAAAATAAAGGATAAGACAACCGTGTGCTCCCCTTGTGTTTCGTCCGAAAAAGCATGCTACCCCAAATAAACGAGCATTTTTTTCAAATGGAGATGAAATCACTGCAAACATAGAAAGGCCAATGTTTGCAAAACTAAAAAAAGACAACAGTTTATTAACGAGAGATATGGAATAACAATAACATAAACATTATCCTGGACAAATCAAATTACAACACCACTGCATAAATATATGACAGCGCACCAACCAAATATGATTTTCTTAAATTACAACAGCACCACCTGCTGCATAAATATATGGCAGCGCACCAACCGAATGTGATTTTCATCCAGTTTGAATGCTGCACCTGATCATATGTTTTTGAACAAACACTACATATGCTTAATGAGTCACATTTAAATCCTATATTTATTGTATTTGTGTTTTTTGTCCAAAACCACTTCCTAGTAGTCATTACCCTATTCCGCAGTCCAAACTCTTTAAAATCCATAAGCTAACCTGTCCCTGTTTAACCTATATACATAGAAGTACTATTGTCCATATTGCACACGTTCCTCTGTAAAACTTTGATGATGATGATGATGATGATGATGATGATGATGATGATGATGATGATGATGATGATGATGATGATGATGATGATGATGATGATGATGATAATAATAATAATAATAATAATAATAATAATAATAATAATAGTTGATGCTGCTGTTGACATGACAATTTGTACTTGGGATCTGCCCCTTTTATACGGGACATCTGACAGATAAATTATATACAATATATACCATATCTGTGACAACAATGCAGTGACAACTTATAATCAAATAAAAATAGTAGATAATGAAATACGTACATCATGTTGTGTCGGGTGCAGGCGCCTCATACCCAAATTCTGTGCGTTAATGTCCCACTTCTGCATGAAACTCTGTACAGGTCCAATCAAACAACATAGCAACAGTTTGTGTTACAAGAAAACGATACAACTTGCCAAGCTACATTTTTTTTTTAGAAATAACGATGCATTGATAAAGCGTGTACAGAAATAAGAGTTTCTGTTTATCAACGAGCCTTGATGCTAATATTGTAAAGTTATCGATTCTTATACTTCTTTGATTTTGGACTTACTCTGAACTGTCGCTTCCATATTCAAGTAAGATGGATTTTTCTTGCCTGGAGATACCCCATCTTCCTTTAAATTTTTGGTCTTGCATCCTGAAAATCATTAAAATAGAATATACTATGCAGTTTTCTTGTCTTCCATATGCTTTCAAATAACGATTATGTAAATAATAACAGGAGGCTCAGGCTGTAAATTTCTTAATGTATTGTACCATAGTCAAGTCTTCTTTTTATCGTAAGTCCGCATGGTCCAGACTTATATTAGTCGGTATTATGTTAATTTCTTCTATATATGGCCTAGCGCTTGGCTTCTAATTTCTTACGTTATCTTGTAGTTTCATGATAACCCTTTTCACACAGACGAGTGTCGTCGAGATCAGGGCATAAACGGTGTAATATTTAAGTCTTTGTCTGTCCAAAAAAACATGCCCACAGGACACCAGCCTAAATCTCCCAGTGTGATTGTAATTGAAGGAGATTTTCTTGTGCGCAGGATTGTGTGTACTACGGAACACTCTATTTTGATGTGATAAGAGTTACGCTTCGATGAAGTTTGTTTGTTAAACTCCTTATCCATCAGACAACATTCGCAGCAGTTCTTTGTTCATAGCTTATCGTCAAAAATTACTCTGTTAATGTTTTCGCCAGAAACTGGGATACTGTACATATATGTTTTAGGGATGCTTAGCGCTACTGCACATATCGTTTCCAAGCGACAATTGCACCCAGCAGAGCCTCATCCCGCCATGAGAGTTCAGAGCGATTATTATTGATTGATGATTCAGAGGCTGTGTTACACCTGAAAATTAAGAATAGAATAGAAAGCCAAAAAAAACCCAAAAAACAAAAAAACAAAAAAACAAAGAACAAAAAAAACAAAAACAAAAAAAACAAAAAAAAAAAAAAAAAAAAACCAAAAAAAAAAAAAAAAAAAAAAAAAAATAGTCTGATGGAAAAAATGGACACTTTTTATGGATGAATGATTCAATCAAATCAACACAGCATTTATAAAAAATAAACGGGAGAAAAGTATTCATTTGTCAAACATGATAATTCATGTACCAACTAAATATTTCACACGGTAACTTTTTCGGAAATTGGATATACACAAATCGTACTCCCCCGAAAAGCCACTTTACCTAATTTTCTGACCGGAATCTTGTTTATATCGGCATCGTTTACAGAGCATAAGGTACCAGACGCCGAAATGGGCACACTTTCATTCTCATTACTTAAGTGCAGAAAATATCCCTGCTGACAGCTGGCCAATACAGACGGAAGTTGATTAAACCCAAATGAGATTAGTCGATGTGATATAGTTGGTCGTTAGCACAGTTTGCAGACCATCTATCGCATGGCACGTCTTACGGCAAATTCCTGGCACAGTTACTGTCACTTTTCAATGTAAGATATTACACATTGCGAGGGACTTATGGTTTATTGCTGGCAACTTTGTCACTTGTAAATTACAGTTTACATTTGTATTGTAAGTCGTAATTAGGTTACAGCGCATTCCCATAAAATGTTATTGCATTGTGACAGAACTTAAAGATAACTTAGTAGTTTCATTTTATTTTTGCAGCGTGCACTAAAAATCATTGGTTACAGCCAAGGCATTTCCTAACAGCGACAATACCGAGCCCTCTATCGCTTTCTCAACATTGCAACGACAAGCAGAAAAAAAGCAACAATAAAGTCATTGTCCATGTCGGCAATTTCAAAGTAGATGGTGTCAATACCTTTTGCCATGGAGCGTCGACTGCTAGTCAGTGTCAGGCGTCTTACTCTTTCAAGAGAGAGAGAGAGAGAGAGAGAGAGAGAGAGAGAGAGAGAGAGAGAGAGAGATAGAGAGAGAGAGAGAGAGAGAGAGAGAGAGAGAGAGAGAGAGAGAGAGAGAGAGAGATTTTGCTGCAATGAGGCGAGGAAACTGCTGACTCTTTCTGTCAGCAATTTGGCTTGAAAAGGTTAAACCAAGGTTAGTTCATTGGATCATGATCGATTTGACCTAGCCGTATCTTGTTGACACGGACTATAGGCATTTATTACAAAAGTTTATGTTAGTTTATTTACTCGAATTGTAGAAAAGTAGAAGAAGCATTTCGATAAACTGTGAAGAACAGACGATCAAGTCAGCAATCCATTAACTTCAGAGAACCAAGGGATATGCATAAAATGTAGGTGAATTTTACCCTAGGGCAAAACATTTGCACATGGGTTACATAGCTCGGAGACATTTATGTAGCCAAACAAAATTAATTATAATAGAATAATACCGAACATCATCTTTTAATGAATGAAAATGTACACCACGTGGCTCAATAGAGGGCAATAGAAATTGTTTTTCTCAAATGGTCTAAACATTGCAGGTCAGAAATTGTGGCTGCCCTATAGGCTCCGGAGGGACATGAGGTAAATTAAAATTATTTCAAATTGCAGTAATCTCTATTGCCTCTAAAGATACAGGAGGTAAATCAATATTTTGTTCCTCAAAACCGGTTTTATTCTCTTGCAAGAGGTTAAGTGCGATAATCATATAAAAGTTTCTGCAGGTACGTGAGATTAAGAAACATTTCGTTTCCCCCCAATAAATTTCATTCCCTTGCAACATCTGTTTTTTTTTTTAGATTAAAAAGGGTACAATAGAACTATGGATCGGCCTGAACAGACCACAAGAGCAATTAGCCGCTAAGTTTTTATTTATATACTTCTTGAAAAAAGATTACAATTGCATGGACACAAATTTCATTATGTGAAAAAGGAAGCACGCTGCCTTGTAACAGCACATGTTGTAACGGGAAAAACTTTAATGAGCGAGAACTTGTAAATGATGTTTTTGAGGGAACGAAATTATATTTGAAAGAACGATTGGTGTCGTTCTCACGACATGACGTTTTCATTCACACGGAATATTATTTCTGGGAACAATACATTCACTCTGTTTGCCCCTTCGATGACTTCATATGTATAAGTCACCACTAACATTTAAACAGGCATTCTTTAGTATAAGAATGTCAACATATCTTTAAATTTTTGAATTTTTTAAGATAACTTTCATTTCAAATTCACTAAACACTTGCACATCTCATGCTCTCAGCTCTGTTTCAACGTGTTGTCACTTCTTCCCAAGATGTCCAGTTGGAGATGTAGCTTATATCTTTTTAACATGACCTATTTTTGGCTGCATACAGAGTGATCCGAGTTTTTAGCATAATACGGTTGAGGTACCAACAACCTATTTATTGAAGGAAGCATGGCCACTGCCTTGAACTAGCTTTCAACGAAATTAGAACAACATGTCGGCAGGCTGACTTTGAAAGTATTTTCATTTCTCTATTTGGTATTTGAGGTAAAAACGATCAACTTCAAATTTGTGGCTGCAAGTGTGCTTTCTATGAAGTTGTACTGTCTGTCACCATGTCATTGTGCACGATTTGCAGTTTGATATTTCTATCTTGTCAGGTTTAATTGCAGTTTGGTTTGATGTAGATATTTCTAGTAGTATCAAAATTAGAAAAAAAAGGTATAGGCATGCTGCTCTTAGTCTTTTGCTAATTATGTTAGATGAAATCATTTTAACTTTTATCCTTTGGTTCAGATTGTCACAGGTTTTCAGACCAAGAAAGGACCACCAACTTGATCAGGTTATAATCTTCCCCATTTAACTATAAAATGTTCTGGCAGGTAATTGCGTCCTTTGCAATAAATCAACTATATATGCACAGATGCACTTGCAGCCAACATTGTCATCGATTATTTTTCACCCTGTGCTAAAATGAAAAGTACAAGACTCTACCATTGCACAACTTAATTTTTAATTTCAATGGATGGTACTTGAACAGTCCCGCAAAGAAAGGCAGCTGAACCTTTCGAGTCATTTTACTTGCTTGTATAGTTTTTTTGATTCGCTTCTGATGACAGGATCTTTTCCAGTTTACAGATGGGGATAAATATGTACAGCGAGACAAAGTACATTGCTTAGTGTTGTTTTTAAAGAGCATGTAACATATTTCAACGTCCATTTGCTTTCCTGTAAATATAAGACAATCGTGTCAAGGGTTTTGTACACACTAATTTAACAGAGACAGTAGAGAAAAAATACAAGCGACGTCGAGAAAAAAGTAAAAAAAGCAAGTAGAACTGACGCTAGAAGCTCACAAACCAAATCATATTGGTTTTAAGGTAAAGCCAAAGTGAAAATGAGAGAAAAAAATAGGAACATTCTTGTATTACATAATCTGTAGATTACAGCACTGGCTCGAACTCCCTTTGTGATAAAATACCATAAAATATTCCAACAGAAAAATTTTTTGAACAACAGGCAGCCATCTTTAACAAATATAGACCCCATACTGCAACAGTGATGACATTACGCCTTATTGCTCAAAATATGTTTTAGGGTATAGTATGTGGCTAATAGATTGCGGTATTGATGATTTGAGAATGTTGTAGAACATTTGACATTATGAGACGTTTGACATTTAAATGCAGTGTAAAATTTGATTAAAGTTTGCCAGGAACGTTTGCTGATACAGTTTTGGTTTGCTACTGTTATTTACACAGATAACAGGTATATTTTCAGGACATTAAGCACATTGTTTACGGGTGGAAAATGAGAGAGTAAGGACGTCTTCACTGTTTTATTCTGGGGTGGATATGAAACAAGATGTCAGGTTTCCTGGCTGACACTTCTGCCATGCCTGTGACAACTGGAATTGGTATAACTTTTGGTTATACTGGTGTGATCTACTTAATAGACATATCAACGTGTTCACATTCTTTACATCTGATTGGTCTAGGCTGTATGATGTGAGTGGTGACAATCGTCATCCAACACAAAAATAAACACGTTTTGAAAGGGATCTTCTTAATACACTCATGTCTAATTTCATTCGTTGAAATTATTAATATCCAGTCTTCATATCATTGTCAACATACTTCTTCACCCGTAAAGATCCAAAAGCAGAAATTAACAAAACAGAATGACAGAAACAAGAGTAACAGTGCCATATCTTGCGAGTCGTTCTGAACGAAAAATTATCACTGTCTGATCTGTTTACGCTCCTTTAAGAAATCATAAACATGTGCGCTTTTACTTACTTACCTCTAGTTCGACAATGAATTTTCGAATCTCAGTTTCATATATTGACCCTTCACAGCAAAATTGTTTGTCGTAAATATGTTTTACTGCAGTATATTTTTTATATTACCCAAAAAGTGCTCAAAGATGCCCAATTCTGTTTCCTTAACAAGGTTTAGTTTTTTAAATCCACACGATCAAACCAATGTAAAAAACATATTTTGAAGTATGTGCAAATTTCTTCTTGAGTTTTTCGAGGATACTAGTGTTTAGCTTTAGACATTCGAGTGTCTTATGTAAGGCAGCTACATATTTGACGCAAGTTCTGGCTGAAAAATTTAGCAGACTTTCTTACCTAGAAATGAATTTATTCAGTCGAGAACGCCTTTGTGGGGGGCTATTCTACACAAAACCCATAACCAAGATCACATAAAAATGAATAGTGAAATTGCTTTTCTATTGTTCGCCACTGAAAAACAGGTTCTAGAGATACTTACCAGGCAAAGCAATGTTTTTGCGTGCCTTGCCCAAAGTTGGCTCAGGGAGGTTACTTTTTTACCTAAAGCAATCAGCATTCCCAATTACTGATCTTAATTACACATGATTCAACTGGAATGTTGGTCTTGCGACCGAAAAAAAAGCCGCTGAGATACCAATTTGCAACATGTGCCCGTGTGTGATTCGGCACCCTTTCCGTCCATGAATTATAGTGCAGTCAGCAAGACTTGATAGGCCTGTCCTTTGATGGAATATTCTTTCTTGCAGTAATGCGTGGCACTCACGCTATCCCATAATTTCCTCCTTTGATTTGAGACGTTTTCAATCATTCGCTCGCCTAAAGCCAAGCAAAGGAAGTGAAATCTTCTCAGCCGCGCAACTTGAACGGCGCCGTCCTTCGGGCTTTAGAGCATTGGAATTTGTATATAGCTGCAAAATCATCGGAAATATCTTGTTTCGGTTAATAGAAATAAGTTAATCATCGTGAGAGGCCTTGGTATTCCACATCAAAAGAACCATTAAAACTTGCACCAATGATTTTAACCTTCGCCGGCTACTGTTACTCACTCGTTCAAATCAAAGGATGATTTAAAGCCAATATAGTTCGTAAAGTATACAATTAGTTCCTAAAATATACCTCAGGCCCTGAACCAGATTCTTTGAAAATGTAGTGTTACGGCCCAATATCTCCTGGGGTCGTTTCGAAGAGGGGTCATTCCCGCGATGCCAAAATCCTATCACTATATAGGTATAAAGCGAGTATCAAGCTAACCAGAGTTTTCAGATTGTAATATCACCCTTGAACCGTACGACATCATATTTAGAATTTGTCAATGATGAAAAGCATTGTAAGTAGAAAACCGGTTGCACCAATTAAAGGAGGACGGGTCTTCGCCGGTGATTGTTGCATGGTTGGGCATGTTGCCAAGGGGTTAAGCTGTTCATGATATTGCTATAACCGTGGCAATAGTAAAGGGAATCAGAGTAAAACAGGAAAAACTGCTAAAGAAAACCAATGAACAACAGGCACCTCATGATGTAATCAGGATGAACTTCACAGGAATGGGACAACAGCTATGGGGCTTATGACATTAAACACCTCCGGTGGCATATTTACTGCAGTTGCAGAAGTAGTCATTTTCACTAGACTTGTTATTTTTAATTTAAAAAAAAATAATTTGACGCTAAATTAACTGCACGCAAAACTTTCAGGAACTATTGTATATTCAGGAGGTAAGATACCTAAGCCAACCATTATCTGCAAACATTCATGATGGGTCCTCCCAGGCACAACATATGTATAATATTAAATTGTTATATCTATTGTGAATTTTTATGTTTTGATGGATTTAGTTTGTGTATTATATGACCACATAATACCCGATAGAGTAGGCAAAAGTGTTTATGCCAGACAGTAATGTTGCAAATTGTAGACACGATTCCGCCCAAAATTCACAAATTCAATCAAACAGCAAACACCACACTCGAGAAGCAAAGATAATTTTGCAAGTTCTCATTTTTGTTTACCTAATTTTCTTTCTTTTCTTTTGACAATTGTGACCTTAAAACTCGATATTTTAGTTCTGGTTGTTTTCATAATTGATTGTATGGCTCCTGATTTGATATAAAGACAGGCTGATTGAGTTGTAACAGCAGTGAAAAACGTAAATAAGAACGTTTGTCCTGCAAAAATCAACTTATAATGTTTGCGTCAAGATACGTCACAATAAACCAATTTGTATAAAAACGCAGTGGAACAATAATGCCTCTACACTGATCAATGGATAGTGCTTGTATTTCAAAACCATGATTTAAAATACTAACAACTATTTCATGAATATAACTCAAAAATATTTGTAAAAGTCTGTTGTGAAACCATCAGACCCAGGGCTTTTTCCATTTTTGAACAGTTTCAAGGCGTTTAAACATTCCTGATCACTTATTATATTGTCGCAAGTTATTCTATCTATTTCTTTAAGTTTTGGCATGTATGGGTTTTTTAATACTTCTTTTGTCTTATTTTTATGCATAAGTTGATCCCAATCCAATTCTTTGGATTGGGATCAACTTATGTAATTTAACATTTAACAGAATCCCAAAATAATCCTTTGTCTTCCAAATCTGTGTATCTTATCTTACAATCTTGAATTTTCTGTACATACTCTGGATCATTTAATAAGTTTGCATCAAATTTCCAAAACCCTGGTCATCTGGTTTAAAACAAATATCTTGAAGTGATAAGATATAAAACTATGATCAGTTTTAATTGAAGGTTTAATTTCATCATCCAGAATATGAGATGAGATCAACCAGAAATCTTGTCTGCATTGAATGAAAGGATTTTTCTGCTGCCAAGTATATATTTTTGATTCAGGATTTCTGAGACGCCAATTATCTATCACGTCCAACTCTTCCATCAAGAAGTCCTTTATACCTTGTCCATATTTTGAGATTGGCGTAGAAGTTCCTCCCTTTTCATCACGGTTTGGATCTAAGACTGTATTAAAGTCATCTCCAATGATTATGCTTTCACCATCATAATCAGATAATAACTTAAATATTTTTTCTAAGAATGCAATCTGCTCTTTCACATTATTTTTGGTGGGGGCATACACATTTACCAGGATAATTTTTGCATCCTCGATTACAACATCTAATATAAAACATCTACCTTCAGGATCACTAATCTCGTCTGAAGTTTATAAGTTATATTCCCTGGCATTAAAATAGACACTCCCCTGCTATTATTAGTCCCATGAGAAAAGCAAATATTACTTCCCCATTCATTTCTCCAAACCTGTTCAACATCTGTTGTGCTGTGAGTTTCCTCAAGGAAAAAAATACCTCGATGAAATTTCCTAATCCAGTGGAAAACAGACCTGCGTTCAAAAGTATCAGCCAAACCTTTTTTATTTCAGGAAAAAAGTCTAAAATTGAAAGCCATTAAACACATTTCAGGTTATGTATATTTCAATGTTCCCCAACGAAACCAACTACAATGTGCCCCTCCCCAGCCTAGGTGACAAGAGTGGCACACAAAGCGGGCTCAGCCAGGGGCAACTGAAATAGTATAGCTGAGTTTCCAAAATGTACTTAACAAAGCACAGGTAATGAACACTTAGTTTTACCCAAGGATTCTGTTGAAATTCATGTACAAATTCTAAAAATATCACTTTGTGGTATGATGGTCTAAAAAACTCATACAGAATATTTTGCGAAATGAAATATAACGTTATCCTCTCCTGAATAATAAGGATGCAAAAAGCAATGTATGCAACACTAAACAAAGAACCACAAATATAATTTGAATTATGCAAAACAATATATACAAGCATATTGAACAACAGTAGTATAATGTTCATTATGTGTGTGTACGCGAAGTTCTACCATCTAATGCATTTGGAAAAAGCACACAATTAAGGACCCAACATTTATGGGGGAGAGAGAGAGCGAGAGAGATATAGAAAGAGAGATAGAGAGAGAGAGAGAGATAGAGAGAGACAGAGAGAGATTACTTCATACACATGATTGCATGAAAGACTAACATATTACAGGAAACAAATAATTATGTGTACCACTCCCCCATTAGATATTATCATGTAACAAGACTGGTCAAGGAAGAGAAAGACAATAAGTAAATAACTTAATATCTAAACGAAAAAAAAAAAACAACAAAACGACAAGTTCTGTATGGAAACGAAAGACCAGTGAACAGTTTGCAACCAAATATTATATAGTGCTGTCAATGTTTTATGATTTTAATTCAGCAAATATGACATGTGAAGTTCAGTATTTCACAACGATCCCTGACAACAGTTCACATAGTATACAAGCAGTCTACTATTTCAACGTCCACAGGCGGTGATTACAATGTTCTAAAGTAAAATCGTAATAATGAAAGAAAAAATGCATTGTGTTTACTTGTGAGCATTACTCTTAATGTTGAACATCTGACATACAGTGTATTTAAACTAAGTTGTCTTGTCGGGTATACTGCATGTACATATTAATTATGATGAAATAAAATATGATAAAGTGTATCTAAGTCACAATGAAACCTAATTCATAGCACTGCAATAAAATCTTCATATGGAAAATGGGGAATACTAAGCTAGCAAAACAATGGGTTGGGCACTAACATGAAAATATCAAAAATATATTTTGAAAAGTCATAAGTATGTCCTGCAATGGGACTAATTCTGTCAAAGTGCCAGGTGTACATTTTGTTTTCTTTGATCAAAGGTTTACGCTGGTTAGAAACTGTATGAATAGTTAACAAAATTCATGCCTCTTTAACTGAGCACATTTTAATGAGATTAATAAAAAAAAAGGTGTGAGCACTTCAATGCAAGTCAATATACTGGCTCCAAATTAGCGAATTACAAAAGGAAATGCCAACTGCACTATTGTTTCAGACCCTGAGGGAGAAAGAACAGGAAACAAACAAAGAACTAAAAAAGAACATTTGTTTCAAAGCAAATCTGTCTGTGTGCCAACAAAGGAAAGTTGTTGCCTTTTACATTAAAAATGAAATTGGAAAAGCTGCATTACAGAAAAAACCCGCAGCAAAATAAGGCTCTTGGTTTGAAAAATATTGGCAGGTAAAAAGAAATGCAAGATAGAAAGAAAGAATTTTTGATACATCAAAATGTCTAATGTCAGCAAACAAACAAACTTTGGTCATGTAATAAGAAACTGTAGGTGATTCTAGTACATTTTATTGCAACTTTGATTTATTTATGGATCACTTTTGAAAATACAACGTGGACTGCTGACAAAATGGTGAGCATTTGGCAGCATCAAAGTGATATGTCTGACATAAGTATAAGCAATAAAACCTAGTGATGTACATACACATACATTGTCTGCTATTCGGATGACAGATCATGGCATGTTATATATCTGGTCTATCACATATATGTGCATGCAAGTCTGCCATTGTTGCTCCAGATTTGCATGATTATAACCTCACTGATATGGCCACACACTGTTCAGATATTCTAAATGGGACATCTACGCATAGTTGTTTTAAAAGTAGATATTTAAATATTTTATTTTTTTTTCATGTCCCCCTGTTAGGTTTAAAACCAAATTTCACAACGTTCATGGTTCACTGGATGACATACAGTACAAACTTATGAATTGAAGCTGGAATGACACCATTACCTGTAATAATCTCGAAGATACTGAAAATTTCAACTTTTCAAGCGCCCCTTATTAGTTTAAGGTAAAATTCTACAACTTCTGTTTGTAGTTTATTAGATGCGTGCATTTGGAGCACAAACTTATGAACTAAAGTTGGAATGGCGCTCATACCTGTAATAGTTTTGAACATATTGGAATTTTAAATTTTCAAATAGCCCTAAGTTGCCATAGTTTTCAAAACTGTCATTTATCTGCATTAAAAAGCCACATATGGAGGTATATCATGCCTAGTTCGGAGTTTATGCACATAAATAGTCTTCTAATGGTGTACTGATGGTACACAATAATTAGATAATGCCAGCCATTCAATTTCACTGGAATCACTGTCATTCAGCAGACAGAAATGCTGGCTTCAGATTAGCCATAAATAGTTCACCACAAAATATTGCACAATATTTGAGAATCAAACTGTAGCGCACAACCAAAGTAATTATGAAAAAAAAATCCAGTCCAGTCAGCTGGAATAGCTTGGATCCGTATGTGTATGCCTCTCTGATGATGCCAAAATATACCTGTACGTACACTGAAAGTGTCCACAAGTTACGTAGCCTGTATGCATGCTAATTCATCAGTGAGGAAAAATTCTAGAACACAGATTTATGATCGTGGTTTGAGCATAGCATAGGCACTGAAAAACTGATCACATGTAAGTTTACTCCATCCCAATCCCACTCAAACAATCTACTCAAACACTAAATTCCATTAAGCTGTAAACCCCAACAATTTGAAGCGCACCTCACATAGAGTAAAAGCAAGAATTATGTTTATGTAATCCCCATTGGTGCGACTGGTAGGACCCCTTCCTACTAGAGGTGTGTGTGTGTGTGTGTGTGTATGAGAGAGAAGATAACTTGTTCAGTTATTCTTGGCCTGATTAGTAAGTCGCCACGAAAACCATTCAACCATGCACCCAGTGATGAAACTAGTGCCCAAGCTTCAAGGTGCCTTGGAACTTTAGAACCCTCTTGCAGCTCTCTGTTTGGCCTGCATATCTCTGTGCCACGTGAGAAGTACATGGGGACACCAATGTTTGCTGAAGACACAGCATTCATTTGATTACTGATTTTATTCCAGTTTACTACTGAGTGTGTAGTACTCTGTAGCCGCGTCATGTATTTTGAACTTCGTCCATTATTGTCAAAAAAAAATGTGAAAACAAAATTTGATTATTTCAATTCTTAAGAGCAAGATGCCAATATACACCCTGGGGACATTTTCTCGATGTGACTTTTCGTCCAAACAGCACGACATACCAAAGCCTACATCTATGGCTAGCCCCTCTCTGTTGCCAGCCACCATACAGGCTCTGGGGTATAGAGACATTAACATGTATTTGCTCATTTAGTTCAATGCTCAAGTTAACACTTCAAAAAAGTATTGGCGTTTCCAGGTCTTAGCTTGTCCTTCACTAACACAGAACTTGTTGCCTGGCAGGTATGCCATACCCTGAGCTGAACACTTTTATCTCCAGATTTCTTCAGTTACGAAACCCATTTTTGTCGGCTATGGAGATTCAAATGATCCTAATTTGCATAATTTTCAAAATGTTCCCTCTTCTTTTTAAAAAGGCTTGAATCCATGTATGGATCTATAATTGTACCAAGTTTCTGAGTGTAATAATGTTCGAGAAAATTGTTGGACAAAATTCCTGGTAAAGAAGAAGAATAACCAGTAGAATAGGAAAAAGACAGAAAGAAAACCACCCAAGAAAAAAAGAATGTCTGTGTTTGAACACAGACATAATGAAAGTCATATGGACGTCATTACTGCACGTGCTTGGCTACACACTGGACAGTTGAGTTGGAGTACCCACACTTGACGATCTTCTGTTCTGATAGCACGCCCCACTCTCGCATCCAAACGACAATCACAAAAGCACAACTTTCAATTCCGGTATGGAGTATATGGTTTTTTATCTAGCACTGATTGTTTGTAGGAAAGTTTGTTGACATTTATACATTGCTATATCCCAGTCTTTTGTATCACTACATTAGTCTTATTTTCTAGTACTTTTTTGTCGCTTGTCTCCTGCCACACCACAAAAATAGCTTCCATAAAATCCACAAGCTTTCTGTAGCAGTCACGTGTACTATAACATGGAATAAGGCAATGTATTTGTGTACATTGGGATGTTGTGACATCCATCTATGTATAAAAAAATTATATACAAACAAATGGGCAAAAATCATACTCGCATTTTCAATCATTCCCCCAAAGAATTCTTGTGTATGCCATGTACAAGTAATTACCACCTGTACAGTAACTCAAGTTGCATTTTGGTGGCCATGTTTGGCTGGTTAATCTAAGCAGCAGAAGAATTTGCCTCAATGATTAGCAAGTTTGACAGTGATACCCAGTTTGAGGCGGTGATACCGTCACAGGAACAGAATGCATGCCGAAGTGTCATACTTTGCACATATAGTGTATAGCTGATAATTCAAAATATCTTTTTCAGTTATAATGCAGAACCTTGTTATGATCAAACGGTGACAGAATGCTGCATGCTTGCTATGGAGGATTATTCATGGCTTTACCAGCATTAGATGACAGGCAAAGCATACCTGAATGGTCAAAATTATAAATAATGGATAAAAGTAGGATATAAATGTACTCCAGACGTATGGTAAAACTGAAACTTACCCGTCACACCATTTACGGATATCTGTGAATTGTATACAGGTTTTGAACACAATATAGACAAGAGGGGACAATTACTGGCATCACACTCTTGGGGGGTCCATCTAGATAGGAACATCATTCAATTAGACCATGCGGTCTGACCTAGGGCCAATTTATTGTGCATTATACTCAGTGCAATCCTTACATCTTCCTCTTCAAAAGGTTATCAAGCGCCTTTTATGGAGACCCTGGATCATTATTATTGATGACAAAAGTGTGGAGTTCAACTTGATGCCACTCTCAGGTCATGCCGAACAAACTACAAGAAAATGATATCCATATGAATTGGGATTTAGTATGGCAAACTAGTGGGGCAAACCAATGAGGTTTTTTCTTGGAAGTCACGGAGTTGGTTTACATGCTATCTCGTGTGGTAACGATGCTCAGTTTTGGGCAAGCAAGTACTACAGGTACATGTATGAGTGGATAGCGCCATATATAGGTGCAGTATACGGGGAACCAATACCAGGTTGTCAGCAGATCAGCAATTCGGATTTCAAGTGATCGTAACCAGTGCAACCGTACCATATAACTGAACAGTGCTGTGGTGCAAATATACTAACGAAACGCGGAAATGTCTGTTTAGATGACTTTTTTCCTAATCGCCTACAATTTAATAATCCCATTTCATCCGGTTAAATATCGAAACAAAAGCTTGCTGAATTAGAATTGACCATATAATGGTGTGACATTGCCTCCCTTACCCTCTTGATGGGTTTCTAGCACCAAAGCCCACTCAAGCGGCGTTTCTCCACCCTGATCCTCGGCATGTCTATACTCCTTCTTAAGGGCTAGGCAGTGAACATCCAATCAAGTATAGTCCCTCATTGCAGTCCTTGTCACAGATTGGCTGTTTTCAAGTTGATCTCATACTTTTGACCCAACTCAGGAAAATGCGGCTGGGAAAACCATTTCAAGCTCTTAGAATGCTTTGCCAATTCTGTGGGAAAATGTCATTGCTCAGTGTTTTTTTAATCATTTTATCGGTTTATTTGGGGAGGGGTCATTGCTGGTGTATACCATTCCGTGCTTTGGTTGGTGACGCTAAAGCAAATTTCGGTTTTTGATACGCCAATTGATACACATATATTGCAATTAGTTATCATATATCAAGTATCATTTTTCATTTCTCCATACTTACAATTATTCTAGCGTATCTTTACCACATTTTGTGACGCGTGCCCTACCCAAGTCATAAATAATTTATAAGTGATTTAGGGCTAAATCTAAGATATCATAAAGTAAGCCTAAGAGTCCCAGAATTGCTCTCTGTAGACTGAGACAATTTTACCTTTCTTTTATGCCTTCTCTAGTCAATACTTTCACTGGCACTGTATCTAGTACTACACTGATTTGCTGTGAAGCATATTTTTTTTTGTTTATCTATTTCCATAGGCCTATAATTATGTCTGCAGCCAACATATGGTTGATCATTGAATGGGCAACTCTCTTCTTTCCTTCTGTTATTATCTTCATAAATGAAAAACGTGACTTTCTTCTTTATTATGTCTGTATGTGAACATAGACACTCTGTTCTTTCTTTCTTTCTTTCTTTCTTTCTTTCTTTCTTTCTTTCTTTCTTTCTTTCTTTCTTTCTTTCTTTCTTTCTTTCTTTCTTTCTTTCTTTCTTTCTTTCTTTCTTTCTTTCTTTCTTAGTTTCTTTCTTTCTTCCTTGTGTCTTCTTTACTACCAAATTTTGTTCGCCAGTTTTCTCAAACATTATTCCACACAGAAACTTCAAACTTGGCATGATTATAGGTCTATATGTGAATTTGTGCCTTTCAATAGAGAGAAGAAAATATGTTAAGGATTTCTTCCTTGTGTCTTCTTTACTACCAAATTTTGTTCGCCAGTTTTCTCAAACATTATTCCACACAGAAACTTCAAACTTGGCATGATTATAGGTCTATATGTGAATTTGTGCCTTTCAATAGAGAGAAGAAAATATGTTAAGGATTATGCAAAATAGGAGCATTTGAAATTTTAAATCATGAATATCTTCCAATCTTAGATCATGTCGAGGTGCAAACACATGCCAAAGGTCAAAGGTCATTCCAAGGTCAAAGGTCATGTCAAGATCAAAGGCCATGTCCAGGTCAAAAGTCATGTCCGGGTCAAAGATTATGTCAAAGGTCAATTCAAGGTCTAAAGGTTGTGTCAAGGCAAGAGGCCATGCTTTCTTTACAGGCACAATAATATTGTCCGACAATTCATTTGAAAACTATTTTACATAGAAACTCCAAACTTCGCATGGTTATACTTCCATACAGAAGTCTCGAGGTTTTTGTAAAGAAATTCACCGGGTTTGAAACTTATGCATATCGATTTGAAAATTTAAATTTTGAATGTCTCCAAAACTATTATAAGCGCAGATAACCAATCCAACTTCAATTTTACATGACACCTCTAAAAGTCAAAGGTCAAGGTCATTTGGACCTTTGAAAGTTTCATCCAGCCATAACTCTGTCAATTGTCATCTAATTTTAACCATGCTAGACCCAAATTATCGGTATTGCAACCCTGCATATTTTTGTAACTTAAATGTAATCTCCAAAGGTCAAGCGTCAAGGTCATTTGGACCTTTGCAATTTTCTTATAGCTATCATTTGGTCAATTTTCATCCATTTTAAACATGTTGGCATCAAATTGTAGGTATTGGAAAGCATTTTTGTAATTCACATGTGACCTCAACAGGTCAAAGGTCAATGTCACTTTACCATTTGAAATTTTCTTCGAGCCATACCGTCACCAATTTTTATCCAATTCTAATCATGTTGGACTCAAAAAGTAGGTAATACAACATTGTACATTTTTGTAATTAACCTGTAACCTTTTAAGGTCAAAGGTCAAGGTCATTTGGCCCTTTGAAACGTTCATCTAGCCATAACGTGGCTAATTTTCATTTGATTTGGTTCATGTTAGGCTTGAAGTGTAGATATTGTAACACTGTACATTTTCGTAATTTACATGTGACCTCTAAAGGTTAAAAGTCAAGGTCATTTGGGCCTTTGAATTTTCATCTAGCCATAAGCTTAACGGAATGTGAAGTACCAAGGACAAAAATTGTAGCATCTGTATTTACAACTTTTGAAGGCGCACACACACACACACACAGATTGGCTTTGAGGCAAATCTTGTTTTCTTCTTGTTTTTGTGTTCACTGTCAACCGCAAGGAAAGATTAAGTAAGAGAACCGAAACTAAATTCGGATTTTGTTGTTGCACGTCGATTGCATATAGTGGTTGCGTGACTCATGAGTCCTTTTTGTCAATACATTTGCTAAAGTAATTCTGGTAAAGTTAAAAATAAGCTGATATACAGATTTTTTGCCAAATAATTTCATATGGACGATTCCTAACAATCTGGCAAGGGATTTATTCACACATTGGAAAGTTTTTAACATGAAAGTACTTGAAAGAGCTATCATGTTGATAGTGGGGTCAAACGAGCTGGAGCGTTACATGAGCGAGGGTTACTTTTGAGCGCCTTCTTGTGTCGGGTCATTAATTTTTCAGGCACTGCTCTTTTATGTTATAATGCTCCACTATAAACAAATTAGTGACTGAAATAAGAATTTTGATAAAATAAATACACTGAATCTAAATTTCAAGAATTATTCATTATCTGCTTTACATCTTAAAGGTAAAAAGAATTAGGAGCTGGGCAGGAAAAGTGGGCCACATTTGCCTCCCTGGGTGGACTCTTTAGCTGTGATGTCATTCTATAATGGTCATGTGATCATTAGCTTTTTTTTCAACTCTGTGGGCCAGGTCTGCTGGCCAAGGTACCATTGGTTGAGGTGTTACCTTCTGACAAGCGATTATGTATATTAGCCTGCCCTATGCATATAATTATCATACAATTAGCCACCTGGTGGCAGCAGCACTTCTCCTACCTTTAATGGCCCAAGCAAGCGTAAACTGCTTGTATATACCTTTAATATATCATGTTAGAGTGTTAGACTTGACCTTTTATTAGGCGTGGTAAGGAACCATGATCTGGGCTTAAAAACCCGAAGTAGACAACCAACAATATCAGGCCCTACTTTGTCATTGATATATATATAAATTTTGCGGATCAAAGCTCGGAATTCGAAATGCAAATAACTTACGGCTAGACGGAAATATTGGCAAATATGATTATATTTTTTTAAAATTTGTATTTTATTTATTTGATTGATTAATTGATTGATTGATTAAGGTGATGCCGGAAGTATATGCCTTAATTAAGGTGATGCCGGAAGTATATGCCTTAATTAAGGTGATGCCGGAAGTATATGCCTTAAATCTCAGAGCAGAGAAGCGAAAACTTATGTAAAAAGTTATTATGTGGGGAGGGAGCTTTATCGGAAGGGTGAAGTCGAAAATCATTGAATCATGTACGTATCATATAGAAGCGCAAGACTATGTGTATGTGTCTATATTTTGGTCATATTTTATCAAGAAAATTTTTCATATGCATATAAGGAACACACGAGTCAAGAAAGTTTGTCAAAATGTAAATCATAGTGAAAATAGGAAGGCGTAACTTTGATCGGTTGATGAGGTCTCTTCTCTTGTGAAAAGTGACCATCTATTTGTTTTAAAATAACTAGATTGTTAAATTTAACCACAGTAATTTATTTTATAATTCATCGCAATTACAAATCACGGCAGTATTACATTTCACATCGCAAGAAAGTGTTGAAGTGTTATAAAAATGTGATTACGAAATACCGCGGTATCACATTTCACACCTTAACACACATGACGTTCAAAACGGTTTACAAAATTAATTGTCGATTTGATAGCTGACTTTGGCCATGAGAAAACTACATGGTTTTGGAAGACTTGCGTCCACCACTTCATTCTTTTATTACCACGTCTGATATATGTACGCGCTCTAACGTGTAATCCTTGAGTTTTACTGGAAAATAGTAACTTTAATATCCTTAGTATTATGGGCCCGTATTATGTGGGATCGAGAACCCGTAATTTTATTTGATCTGACCCATACACGAACAGAAAGGATTCCAAGCACAAAAAATCCTACTGCACACAGGTCATTTTGTACCTGCGACGACCTACATGTAGGTGACAACCCTAAAAGGTAGCGGAGTAAAATGTAAAGAAAACAGGAACCAGATATACTATCTAATAACAGTGCTCATGCTCATAAAGCGCCTTGTCTTTTCGTTTTCATTTAACTGCTATTCCATTATGATCAATCTACTGCAGAAATAAATTGTTTTATGTTTATTCATATCCTAGGTGGCCCCAGTGATAGCGGACATCATGTCCTTAACTGGGGTCATCCTGACATAACCTCTTTTTTTTTTATATTATGTACCCTTATCTATCAATGGAACTGTTATGTATGCGTATTTGTACCTCACCTGTATGTATTTGTGTCAAATAAACCACTTCTGAGTTCTGAGTTCATAAACCTAGGTATTTTTTACGCGTGAACAAGAGCTAGCGGCGGTAACAGGAGCGAGGCCCCGTAACGGCTGCCGCGTGATGTACACCTCTGCTTTGAAGGAGAGTTCGCTGTGCACTGTCAGAGACCTCGCCCGCTTTAAAGGCACATTGAAGCAGGATTACCATCAAACGGAGTTCTGTTTCACTGGAGAGGTCTTGATCATGCAGCACAGGCAACAGAAAAAAAGGTTGCCCCCACAAATAGCGAACAGCAGCTATAAAGTCTTACCTGTTTTGTAGTTATACTATGACCAATCTGATAATGCCAAAAATAATGCGAGTGTGATCACCTGTTTTAAGCTGCAAGGAAGTTCAATGGCCGTAGCTAATTTTTTGGCTAATAATCGGTGGGACAGTCTAGAGTATGTGTCTAAAGTATCCATTGCCGCAGATTGCTGTAACACAGGATTCAATAAGTCGCAAGGATGTACATATATTTCCTTGTAGCACATAGGCAATAAAACACGTGCAGGCTAATCATGTTGAAGTAAGTTAGCAAGCTTTCAGACACCTAACTGCACAAAACAGGCAGGAATGTCAGGTAACTTACTCCCTGTCAAGACTTAAGTGGCGTTGCCACTGAACTCAGTCCTCTCCTCTGATTAGCTCTGGACATGTTTAATAGCCTTTCTCCTGCTTATTTCTTTTAACTCTTTTAATGCCAACTTTTGACTAAGTCAACAGCTTATCTCAGCATGCAATGCCCCCAAAACGCGCCCAGGAGAGCTGTTCACATGGACCGTTTTTAGTTATGGTCTTTGCTTCTCTATGGTAACTGTAGGTATGCTGGTACGCCAATGAAAGGTCGGTTTACAAACGTAATGAATCTACTATAGTTATGGCAATTTAAAGCAAATCGATTTTGTCGATATTTGCAATGCAAGAGTTGACACTTTCTTGGGCAAACTCAGCGGCCAACAGTTTGTTTCATCTTTCTTTGATGGCGAACGCTAACTTTATGAATCTTATATGTCCACTAGAACCCTTATTTCGCGATTTCTGGGCGTCTGCCTCCATATTACTAACAAAAGCCGTTGACTCAAAATTATAACTTAGTTGGGTAAAGGTTAACATGGTAAGACTAATTGTTTCAGTGGTCCTCTGGATGATCCTTTTTGCATATCGTAACTGTCAAATTGGTAATTTTACAGAATGAGTAAATTGACATTTTCTTGGAAAGTTACTGGTTCATCAGAAAATGTCATTTTTTTTGTTTTTGTTTTCAGGAGCTTTTTTAGTTTAGATTTTGCTGTCATTAGTTTGACAGTCAGTCTGTTTATTGAAGACCCTCTAATCACTGAAATGTTTCATTTACCCTATCAACACACCTGTTAGGACTCTCCCTGAAGTTGAGCAGCAGTTCTCACTGCCCTATTATGAAGAAACAAACCATGTTTTCTCATGATGTAGACAAGAAATGCCAAAGCTGGTCGAGTACCAGCTAATTATAAATTTAGCTGACATTTTCTCCCCCAAAATTACAATTACTCATGCGCAGTATTAGCTTCCATTCAAATATGGTTGGTCAGCAAGAGGTCCATATTGTAAGCCCTTCTTGTTTTGAAGAGAATGCTTCCCCAAGTAATGTTGGGATTTTGTGTGGTTTAAATACTTTGACCACATAATAACGGCTGATTTTCATCACGTTTTTTTTAAATATAAAACGGCAATATAGTTTTCTTTTTAACTACGGCTTTGTTTTTATGTCTGTATGTATTATGTTTATATAGTGACTGTGGACCTACTAGTGTCTGAAATAAGATTCATTTCTGTATTCTCAGAGAGCCTGATTTAAGTGTCACTAAATGTTGTTTTGTTTTCCTTAATTGTTGCCACAAAATATATTGACAGCACAACTGATGAGTACTAAGCCGGGCTTTTTAAAATATTCAATGGTAATGCTATCAAAATGTAACGTTACGTATAGTCCTTTCCCCTGAATTGTTTGCAGTCCCGGGACCGATGTCTTTAACCGCAGCAAACTCCAGTGAAACTTTCTGTTCACTAACAACATTTATATGGAAGTTTACCTCGCATGCTGAATGATAACTAGGGGAGGAAGCTTGCTGCAAGATTTACAGTTTTTCGCGATATGTTAACAGGTTGGCGTTTCTTATGTAAATGACCGGAGATCGGAGCTCATTTGCTCTATAATGGTATGCAGAGAAAGAACTGCTGCCCATCTGTAAGGACCCTTTAACAGGTGTGTGGACTGGGTAAAAATATTTCTTGCTTCGAAAAGGTCTGGTCTTACTATGTTAATATGGAGTTGAATTCTGGAAATATTCGTTTTAATCAGAACAGTGTGAGTATTTTTTCAAGACAATGTTTCATTTAACATGGACTATCTACGAACCCTAGATCCATGGGTACATGCTGCTCACTAGGACTGGATATATTTAAATTTACAGCGCCCCCAAAGATGCACTGATTTTCCGACTACAATTGGGTTAAAAATGTGCGTCGTCTCTAAGTTCATTCTCTTGCCATTATGGGATCAGCAGGTAGGAACCATGGCCAAGCTGCTTTCCAGTTTGATGATGAATGTCCGGAGTAATAGATGTAGACTCACAGGGGAAGAGACCTACAGACGTCCTCATCAAAGAACTAATAATGCTCGTCATTCCATTTCATCTCTACACATTCTTGTTATTTGAAGGAATGGATATGCAAAGAGAACATAGGCAGAGCGTCGCTAAGGTTAAATTAGGTGGTCGAAAGTCATAAAAATAAGGTTGTAATATGTGGACTATATACGCAACAAGCTGTTAAGAAGTAGGCTTTTCTCAGGCAGAAACATGCACAGTGCCTCATTTTTTAGTCGCCCTAATCTTAACTCATGACTGGTCATACTCGCACCAAGTGTAAGTCAGTAGTCTCCTCACTGCCATATGGGTGCTGCTTGGCTTATCTGTGGAGCAAATAAGGCCTGATGCCGTTTCAGGGCTGGGATGAGGGTAGGAGTGGCGCACTGTTTCAGTTTCAGCCGGAGCACTTGCAAACAAAACCGCTAATCACAAAATTTAGTTACATGAATAAGGAGGGGAGGACATGTGTGACTATCGGTGGCTGTTTACTAGTTTGGCGGGAAGGTGTTAAAAGCAAGCCATGTTAAGTCTCTGGGCATTTGCTTAATGGACATGTTTTAATGAAATTTGCATTTGCAGGTACTGCTGTTATTTTGCTCTCGGGAGCTCCGTATTTCTCACAAGTCCACATAACAGGCTATGTAAGTGCGTATGTGTGTTAGTCACAGGCAATTGCACAAAGATGTGCCAAACAGAGCACTACTGACGTTATACATGCTTTCCCAGTGCAACGAAATAAATTTCAGTTCACTTGGGACATAAGTACATTTTGAATTATACAGTGTTAAAATGCTTTTGTTCCATGAGTAACATACTTTTGTTGCTCTCTTCAATGCTAACACAGGCTCTTTTCTTCGCCAATTATGTTTCTATGTTATGTTAACCCAGATGGCTTTATAGCAGATTCCTTCACAGTATGTCACCCGATGGAAACAATACAAAAGCACCCCCTCCCAAAAAAAAAAAAATAAATAAAAAAAAAAAAAATAAGCACAACACACACACACACACACACACACACACACACACACACACACACACACACACACACACACACACACACACACACACAACCTGCCGGAACATCAAGATTTTCTTTGATTATGTTCCATTACTGCTTTTAATTGCTAAATTGGCAGCTATTTTATTGCTAGCTCGCCATGATCTGTACAAATGTTGTTTAGTGTAGCTACCACTTGCCGTCTTGATGATCTTTACTGAGAGAAGACAAAAGCGCCCGAATTTTGTGCAAAGCCAGTACATTTTCAAATGAAATCACTGGAAGTGAAGCTCATTAGCAATGGTTGTTCTGAAGTATAAATGTTGCGGAACAAAATGTTGTTGACGATATGACTACCATCCAGATAGGTGTTAACAGGATATCAATAGGTATAACGGCCTACAGTGCATGGCTTTGGACACGTTAATGAATGATGATTTTGAAGCACAGGTGTGCAGGCTATGCATCCAGGCTATGTGTTCAATGTAGGGGTTTGATAAGGTGGAGAGGGAATACACATTTACCCCTGAATCAGACCTGTATGTTTGCCATAATTTTGCTGAGGCATCACGCTCGTATTCTTTAATTATACTGAAATATACCGGACAGTTCATTCGGTCAAATCAGCAGATGATATTTCGATTCGTCCGATAAATTGCGCACACAAGAGAGCGAGTATTACTTTAATACCAATCAAAGAAAGCGAGGCCTGTAAAGCCACATTAACTCATTGTTTATTGATAACTGTCACCAGACTGCCCCATTAATCCCTCGTTATTCATTCATTTTTGCTGTCCAAAAGAGGCTTGATCACCACCTTTCCTTGCCCTATCTATGTCACCAAGCAACAAGGAGAGCTATCCATCAAAGGCGTGCTGACCTTTTCTTCCAGCGGTCTTCCTTAAAACCAATGGTCAAGCTGAATTTTTCGCTAAGATCAAGATACCACGTAAGGGGTTCCAGCCACCAGAGATGACACATACTGGATTGACTCACAAGGTGTTAATTATATTCGCATCAAAAACTTAAAAATGTATTTTATAGTGAAAGTTATGTTGAAACGCTAAATTTTGTTGTCTTTTTTTGATCCGACTAGCAATCAATTTTACCTACGGTAAGCGTATTGAAAAGGATTTTAACCCTTTGTCTTGAATGGCTGCACTCAGGCTAATGTATTAAAACTAGAGGGAATGAATGCTGCTCGCCTCATCTCTGGTGCCATGCATACCGCATCAAACGTAAAATTGTATAAAGAAAGAGGTCTTGTGCCAATGGCTAAGCACGGAGAAATGTGTTAACTGATAGAAATGTATGAAATTAAAAATAATTTAGTACCTGGTTAACTTAGTGATTATTCCCAAAATATCCACTTTCCATTAGAAGCCATAACACGAGACAGACCCCTGACCTACCACACTTTAGAGTAAGAACTGATTCATTCTTTCCTGCCACAATCAGACTTTGGAACCAACTGCCATTAGAAAAAAAGTCCCTTTCCGAATTCAAAATATAAAATTCCCACAACTGTTCCTTGGTCAGCCAAACAAACAAAATTATACTATGTGAGGAAACGTTTTCCGGCAGCTATCCTCGCAAGATTACGTATGGGGCACAGCCAGCTAAATGCCCACCTATTCAAAATATGTGTTTTCTATACACCATGATTATGTTGATGCAGGCAAAGCAGGGGGACGTTTTGCACTATTTTTTTGTATGTCCCTACTATTTCTCGGCACTCTCTCCGGAGGATCGTAACAAATTATACCTCTTTCCGCCTCGAGACAATTCTATAATGGTGTTTCAGGTTGCAGTTTCGAAAATAATAAAGCAATATTATGGAATGTCCACGACTTTAGTTTGAAAACCATAGTTTTGAGGTCGATACCATTACATGACTGAATATGGGTTTTGCTGCCAACTTTGTAGCCTTAAGCTACTTTTATTTATTTTCGCACAGTCAACTAACTATTGCAATTTTAATAGCCCCGTTATGTGCCTTGTGACGTTTTGGAGCCTTTCTTCTGATTGGCTTACAGTGCTTTGCTCTCTTCACCAGTTCATATAGTCCACCACTACCAAATCCAGAACTGTCATCTCAAGAGCACTGCACTGGGCCCTGTCTTGTTCTGTCTGGCCTGTGTTACCGTCCTTGCTCTGCACGAGGGGTTACCAGAGGGTGTCCCCCCTCTCCACAATCGTTTTCTTTAAATAAAATACGTTTAAAACAAAACTAACCTTTTCCATTGATGCTATACGTATGGCTTCGTTAACAGATTTACTCGACCTGCCCAGAGCAAGTTGGATAAAGTTATAGGTAGGGACAGGAAACGAGGTCCCTGGATTGAGGGCAAACTAATTCAATGGACTCACCCTTGCACGTTGATTCAAAATGCCTGATGAATGTTGCAACATGCAAAAAGACCGAAAAAGCACAAGACATTTGAAATTGACAAGAAAGTGTTAAAGAACACTGACTGCATCAACAAGGACCAGAAACAACAAGCTGCCAACTTGACAAGCCCGGTAATGCCTTTTGTAAACAAAAGTTATAACGTGATGAAAAACAATTGCACTGATACAGGTACATTGTCGCTTGGTTCTCTCTAATGAAGATTACAACCTCCGTTGAATTTGCATTATTGATTTTGTGATCACATAAGCTTGAGAGTGCGGAAATGAAGGTGTGTGACCTGCTTGCTTCACACGCAAATAAACGTGTATGGCCAAAAGCAAAAATTGAACTTGTTTTCAAGCAATACGGAAGCGATTTATTTGATGTAGGTTGAAACATTTCGCATTTGCTACGTAATTCGATATCGCTATTATGAAGAACACAAGATGCTCTCTTTCTTTTGTTAACGTAAAATGTCGACATGTAAAACAAGCAATTTGTTATCTTTGATTGTCGGTATGTATAGAGAGCTACAGGCATAGTGTTTTAACAAATGTCGTTTGTTTGCGTCTATCTGATGTGAATTTAAAGGTTTGGCAGAAGCCATGGCGGCGTTTAGCTTCTGGGCAAACATAGCTCACTGCAGTGTCGGACTGGATTGGTGAGAATCTTAATTACCATTAAAGGCATGCATCTTCCGAAGGAAAAAAATGTAATTCGAGTCCTCAGCTGTGCCAGTTATATTTTGACACTTTCGGATTCCGGCATGTACTTTCAAGAGAAATGTTTAAAAACCATCTATCCGACCTGTTGCCTTGTAGTCAAGCACTAAATTTGAAAACTTTTTGTAATGAGTGAAATGTTCTGACAGAAATATCATTGACTTTACCTGAAGTAGCCTTTTCATGTGCAAGTGTTCTTACACCTGGATTCCACGGACAAAGCAGTCTTTAAATGATTTACAAAATTCATTTTTCAATAAGGAGTCTTTCCGTGTATTCTAATCCAAAGGCTCCAAAAAGTGTAGATATACACCCACTTTCACAGGCTCGAGATCATAACAAAATACAAGGAATAGCGTGATGAAATGTTGAAATAGTCTAGTGACATATACATAGAATTTTCTTTCTCTGTTTCTGCTGAGCCGATTCAGTTAATTGTTTCATTTTGCTGACTGTGTGCAAAGCCAATTGTTTGTTTTGGAAAAAACCTTACAGGCACTTGAAGGTCTGACAGAAGCAAAAAATTACGGATGGAAGATTAATTCAAATTCTTTTTTTATTTCACATATCAATGTCAACCATCTCCAGTGACAAAAATCTTAAAGCAAAACCACAAATTACGTCACTCGTGTAGTGCCAATATACACCATGTGCAAGTGAGGACTGCTCCATGTGTTCCACAATATTTTGTTGACGCGAAATTATCAAAGAAAAGCGGTTGACATGTTGAACATGGAAAAGACATAGAAACTGTACATTTATTCATTCGTGCCTGCGCCTGTTGTGGGTCTAATGATAAACGTAGGCTTGAATCTGGAGCATGATTGTGTGTATGCGTGATATATGAATTGGTAAATATTTCAGCGTGTCCTCATCTCGTCTGTGAAAGCGAGCTAGCTTTTACGCACTCCACATGCAACTCCAAGGCATTTCAAGCGTTGGATACACTTTGAAGGCAACCTACAGTCTATTCACTCCGAGTTGGCAAGGCCAGTGCATATTTACTCACGTGGCAAATGTAAATCGGTTTGTTTACTTAGTTGTTTCTTTACGTTTCTGACTGATTGTGATTACTACTGCTGACAGAGTACCTCCATTGACAAAATACAATCCCACGTACTGTCTTTAGTAATACCTAGTAAACATGATCCAGTCTGACTCTCATGTGTCAATTTGAGTAAGTTTATTTAGACGTTAAGTGATTTTCAGTCTTAAAATGTAACTTGATTTTCTAGCTTCTTCCGCACAACTGTGCCATAATTCACAAACTATGAAGTCTTTTATCCCCGGAGCAACTGACAATTGCACGACTGGACAAACCTGCTGCTTGATGGGATTTTTTCAAATGAATCAAGTAAACTTCCACAAGCACAACTGAACATGCTACACTTCGTGAGTTCAAGCGTACGCGTACGTACATGTGTAAAAATATGATCTCACTGCTTATGGCAGGCTCCTCCACCCCCACCCCACAATTTGGAGAATGCGTTAAATTGATCACTCTGTACAAAATAAGTGTTTGTTATTACAACTAGCGACCTTTGAGAAAGAATAGAATATTCTGCATGTGACCGTAGGATTTTGTGAATGGTCTATGTGATTCGTGACAGTTGAGCACTACTTTCAGGCTTCTTTACTAGAAGGCGGAACCAGTTCCAAATTCATTAGCAACTCGGAGTGAACAGACCATAGTAACTTATAATGAAGACGCGAACCACACCACGGTCTTGAATGCCAGATACGCATGAAGAAAAATTCACTATCTTGGGCATGCATACTTGATGTTTTAATCTTACATACCTTTTGTTCAGCTTATCAATAATTTTGTTTTTTAGCTGTTGTCTTTACGAATTTATCTTGATCTTGTAGTGGTACAGTACGCAGCCTCGGTTTCAGTGCGGGGTATTGTTCACGGCGAGGTATGGTTCGAAAGGATGAACAGGTCCCAAAGCGTAAGGCGCATTTCACGTATGAATGAAACCTCGAGAAAGCCAGGTCGATTTAATGCTGCAATGTAATTATATAGTGACACATTTGCCAATATTGCCGTAAATCGCTGGTTTCGAGGTCATAAATAAAGGCCACTGTTTTTGTCATAATTCGAAATGACAAAAAAAGGAAGGCAAGAGAATATACTTAACACATTTTTTTTATTCAAACATTCCTCATGTGAGATCAAGGTTTCATATTCCAGCAATCGTCTTTACATATGTGGACCTATAAACCACCGACAAAATGAACATTGTGAATCGCATTATACAGTACTTGTCAAGCTATTCGAATTTGTTTACAGTCTTAAATGTCAAGCAGTTTTGCAGAAAACCGCTCAGTTGCCAAAACTGCCGGCACTGCAAAAGATAAGTTATTTCAGCAGAAAGCACTTGGGATAATCTCACACGATCTGCTTTCACGTTTGTGACCACCAATCCAACCAGAAATAATTGCTGGTCCCCTGGGAACACGAAGATAATTCCGATGGATACGTCCAATTGACTGAACAAATCTGCCAAAGCCCTTGAGATCAAATGTGAACTTGTAAGTCATGTCCGTTTTGGACATTTCAATATTGGGCGCATTTCTCCAGAGAAACAATCTAATATAACCTGCCACACGTGTGTCATCCATCAACATGTGGCAACAGAGGGAAAAGACGTAAAACAGATATCTATTATATGTAGCTTTGTTTATACCTTGCCGTTGTTTTCAGTCATATTAAACACCATGAAATAAAGGAGGTAAAAAGCCACCGCCGGATAAGTGTTTTTTGGTACACGCCGTGACTCTCTGAAAACATGCCAAGACCCCCCCCCCCCACACACACAAACAAAATAAACCGAAATGACACGCCTCCTCCCCTTAAAAAAACAATATCAAAAACAAAAACAAAAAAATCCCCCCCAAAAACAAACAAACAAAAAAAGCAAAAAAAACCCCCAAAAAGTAAATGAAAACAAAGCAAATAAACAAAAAAAGGACAAAAAACCCAACAAAAAATAAAACAAGAACAAAAACGGATGAAAAACAAAGTAATAGCAGTCACAGTAGAACAAGAATACAAGTTTCTATGTTTTTACAAGATACAAATGGCATACAGTTTAATTTGGCTTAGAATGCTTTTATGAATACATTTAGCTTTGTACATGTAGAGTTTGTGTTAGTAGTCTTTGCTTGCAGATTCCGTGTATCAAAAGCCATACTTTGACAAAAAACAGGAGATATCTTCTGTGCACCTTTGCTTTACACTTGGATCAACCAGCAGGCACTGGGTGATTTACATTGTAATAAGACTGCAAAATATCGACATTTCGCTGTGAAACATGAATTATGGTATCCGGCTCTTTTCTTGACTGATGGCGGCAGTTTAGCAGCATCTAGTCATCAATATTCATCAGGAAGATTAGCAAATCCGGAGGCGACATTTTCATTATAAACCAAGGAATCATTTTGTAAATTAAGAAACAGAAAGAAGGAAAGATCTGATGAAACGACCCTTTCGGCCACGGAACACCTCTTCGTAGTTCTCATTAACCCTTTTTCAAAAGCACCAAACATATATTTTGCCCAGGATACCAAATATGTGCAATCTACTTCATTTTTAAGCTTTTAAGCTTTCGTGTTGAGTACAATGATTATTAAGGCTTCCACTATTTGGGGAAAAAGTTTTCTTTCAGATGACCTATTGTTAAACGGGTTACAAAGTACTGGTAATTTTTAATGTCACCCAAAGCCTCCTCATCATAAGTTCTATATAAATATGACTGAGAGATCAATTGTCACAAGTCAGGAACTTTAGCATTGCCCTTTGGGCGCACCCAAAAAAACCTGGCGCCAGAGAGCCGTTTATGCAGTCCTTGGACTCCCATAAAACTATCAGGTAAAAGTTTAATTTAAGAGCAGATTAGTCTTCTCAATGCAAGCACTTTCATCGTCTTAGAAAAGGCTTCATTTGGGGGCACTATGAATGTGGCAGATGCTATTTGTTGACACCTACACTGCGCAAGACACTAAAGACATCCAGAAATCCACAACTTCAAAGCACTAAAACGGCAATGAGTTACTTGACAGAATAACAGTATAACAATTGATGTAGTTTCAGTTTCAAATTTACTTTAAATAATGTGGATCAACACAAAGGCTGTAGCTGATAAATTATGTAACGTGAATGTGAATGGGTTCTAAAAGATGTGAGATGCCAGATGTACATCTTTTATGAAAGCAGTGTTTACACATTGCAACTAGTCACTGGAATATCAACCCTGGTGACTCAATAATGGGGATGCTGAACAAGTGATCTGAATCTTACACACACTTGATACTATATACGTATGCACCTGATCTCTAAGTTTGGTGCATGGATCTTATGACTTAAATTGAATTACAACTTCACTTTAAATCTGATAGAGCCATAAAAGACCCCGGAATTGAATAGAATCGTAAATTAATATCCCACCATCTTCGCAGGTTTAACGGCCCATGAAAAGCTATTTTCCTGCCTGCAGTCTCTGATGGGCTTCACTATGTTCAGTGACCGACGTCAAACGCTTTGCAAAGCCCGTTACAAGTTTTTTTTTTTCACATGACAATTTGGAAAAGGTCATTGCAAGAAAAGAAAGCAAGGGTCGAGAGCGCAGCGAATCTCTTAGATAAGCGACTTTGAATATTTTATACCAGGAAGCATTTTTACAAAATATCATTAGAAGATGAATATTTGTCAATGAAAACGCATTCGTATGTCATAAAGGTCAACATGACCTTGATCTGATGGAGGTCAAACTCAAATACACTGGCATTGTTCCCTATTATTTTTCCGCAAGAATCTTAATTTCTTCCGTATCAATTACATTTTCAAACGGAGGCTGAAAACACAATTTCAAACAATTCTGGTTCTGATCTTTATACATGTAGTACATGATCACCAGCGGAAACATGTTCATTGCCGAACTTACGCATGATACTCTAATATGAATTGAGAGTGGATTCTGGAATTCACTGTCGTTATATAACTCCGTTGTCAATTATGAAATCATCCTGAAATTCTAACTTTAAATATGAACAGAATAGAAAGGCTTGGTAATCGTAAAACTAATTACATTTTACAAATACCAGGACATTCTGCAATAAATGGTTGAACATTTCACAAAGGCCAGTGACCACCACGTTGCTCACCTCTATGTCATAGGATTGTACCTTCGCGATCCACTATCGGTCTGCTGTAATGAGTTGATCCCTGAAGAGTCACGGGTGTGCAATAAGGCCGTCTGCGCAATCAATTTATTTGACTGCCTTGCTTAAAAATACGAAAATAAACTGAACAGCCATCCCCATTTACCTGCTACTTTCTCTTTACGACTGTGGAATATAAATGCACCAAAATGCTTAATTTGATAGCCGTGATCAATTTTGTATGTGTGTCTCCGTTGCGAAAAACACCGTAACGCAAGAAACACTTACAGAGAGGAACACTTTCTCTTATGCAGCTCAACTAGCCAATGGCAACATGCAACTGATAATTAAAAGTTCAAGATTTATCCTTCCGCAACGGACAAATCACCCTGGGACTAATATTAGCTTCCCCACCAATCTAAAGCGTGACGTTTTCTCATCAACAGTTGCTTAAAGTTACAGAAATTCAATTCTTTATGCAATTATCAAAACGCCTCAAGCAAGTGTGCTGGATTAGAGAATTACAAGTGAAAAACATCTTGTTGTAAATTTAATTGACGTTCGTATATGCATAGTGAGAAAACCGTTAGATGGGAATTTTTCTTGATAAAGTAAAGCAGCTATTTTGTATGCCAAAATAAATGTTGTTTAGTCATAAATTTAAAAGTTTTTTTCAAAAGGCATAATTTATAAGAATCAAATCTGACATTCAAATACTCTTGAATGGCATCCAAACTAATATAGATGGATTCTTAAGGACAATATTCCCTCACGTCTCAAAGATGTCATCTATTTCGTAGGTGTTCTGATTGTGAAAGAAGCACTTTAAGGGTCTATATGGGAGTCCTTAATGTGTGAGCCTTGTGCGTTGACAAGACGAAACGTCATCGTTGCGAGTTTGGATTCTATTCATGGGTGCTTATCGGTAGTTTGGCAAGAAAGATTATTTAGGATATTTATACACTTATTCGGGAGTGCGTTTACGGTACTTGGCGCTCGGCTTGTTTACAGTCTCCCCTCAAAGTAGCTCCGTAAAGAGGTTACAGATACGAGCTTAACTGAAATTAGATCTCATTAGTACCAAACAGAAAAAAGAAATTCACAAGCACTAACCAGTTTATGTGCTTTTATGCTATAAATTCTACCATATGTATATTAAATGTCAAGTTCTGAATATTTTTAGTCATTTCAAGCGTGTTGTCATTAATACAGTAACACATAGAAAGATCATATATACCTGGAAGCATCCTTTGGTTTTAGAGTATACAAGTGGTTTCCGGAGCAACTCGTATAAATGACTCAAATTCATATGGCAATATGAAACGGAAAAAGAGAAAAAGACACGGAATAATTTCAGAGAAACGCACCAGAGGCACTGTGTCAAAAGGGGCGCGGGGGGTTTGGCCATCGTAGCGTAGTGACCCCCCAGGCAGTAATGGGACGCTTGAATCCTTCACCTTGCATATATTCCATTCAGTTTAAAAATGATAATAATGAACGCATCATTATTATCCGCGAAGTTTGTGCTCTTATGCAAGACATCATTACCCTTAACTTAACCAACAGAAACTCAAATTGTCTTTTAGTTGCTTGGAAGTGTTATTACATGTAACATCTGACTGAGCTATTGGGGAATTATTCTAAAGTGTTATGCAAACTGTTATAGCTGCCGCTTAGATACAACATGTGCGTCGCACATACATCCAACTCCTCACAATGAGAGTTTGTTCAGTTAAAATTGTCAACATTGGATCATTGGAACAGGAAATACATGAAGCAATATATATAAATCGTATCCGTCGGTGGCTCACTCAATTTCACACACTGTGAGACTGCATGAAGAATCATGTACTTGGTAGACAGGTCAGTCACCAAAGCCTATGGTATACACACACACACACGCACGCGCGCACACACACACACACACAAACGCACGTACATACGTAGATACATACGTTCATACATAAATACAAACATAAATACATACATACATCTTCTTACAACACAATTGGCGGAGATTCTATGCTCTAGCTGTGTACAATTAGTCGGAACGCTCAAACCACATCACTACCACAGCACAGCTTAAACAGTATCATGTCGTTCTATACCATTTCACGTTTGAATAATATATTTTATTTCGTCATAAAGGCAATCTGAGAAGAGAGAAAACACTGGCTAATATGTAAAACAGATTGCATGTATACAGGACAGTACACGCAACACAGCAGTGTGATGATCCGAAGAGAGATTAGCAAAACGAAGACAAAGATAGACAATCAGCCTGAATGGTTTCCAATGGGGGAAATCCGCACGTTCTGTTATTTCCTTTCACGTTTCCTGATCAAAATAAACAATGTTAAAACAAAAGCAACAGGAAATTACAACAGAAAAAAAGAAAATAAAAATGCAGTGTCAGGATGTAAGATGCTCTGAAGTTACACCTGCGTGACAAAAGGAGGTAAGGTTCGGTCTGGTGTCAGTTTTCTTTCCTTTGAAGAACAGCAAGGAGACATAAAAGTTATAGCGTGCCATTCATTTTGTCAACTTGTAACACTGAAACAGATGTGAACTATGATATTTGTTGGACATGTGAAACGTGAATGCAAAGCCATGTCTCCTGGACGCCCAGCACTAAGTATAAAAATTACCCGGAAGGCATTTGGCACATGTCAGGCTGTTGTACTCACGGTGCCAGGTATTAGGTTCATTTGGTATGTAGCTTCTAAGCTGTCACCTATACACACAGACAAAATACAGTCTTTAGAAACACAATATGGGGTTTTTAAGAGGATAACCTGTGTTTTCGGGGTAAAACAGCACGATCACACGAGAAGACGAGATTTTCTAAGGTATGGGAATTTATGGAGTGTGAGAACACGATACTTCCTGATGAATAGAATACTGCAAAGTACACGTTGCTCATCGTCCTTGCGATTTCTACTTTGCAGCAGCACAAAACGGGATATCATATGCTTTTATTTGGCTTCACGTTCTTGCCAGTTACACACACAATGATGACATGGATAGAATTCATATTACGTTGTCATGCACACAAATAACAGAAATAGATAAGCCTGGTAAATGCTTGATCACAACGAACCTCTGTTATTTATATCGGAACCTTTTTTCCGCTTTATGTCAGGGCGAAAGGGTCATAAAAGCGAAGTTAAGGTGGTAACTGATCCAAGATTGAAACGCCATTTTGATGTGACAAAACCGTGGCACACTATTTTTTTTTTATAACTAAACAGTCAAGTATGTCATTTTCAAACGCATATTTTTAATTGCATGTTCTCTTTCTAACAGCAGTGTAATATGGAACATTTTAATTTCCCCACCCTTTTCCGTGTACAAACCATCCTGAATGCGTTTTATGTTTATTAAAAGACACAACAGATCAGGATATGTGTCTTCTACAAAGCAGGCTGTATTTGATACCTTACATGATATATAATTTCACGATCACAGACCGAAACCAACGTATTTGTGCCAACTGAGGATAAACCATTGCCGGATATTACCGGCAGATCAAAAGCAAGAAAAAGCCAGCAGTGTTGACAACACCCATCAATGTTAGGCGTTCCCATTTACCTGTTGACAGTTAGAAACTAAAATATATCACATGTGACAGTGGTGTTATGTATGAATGGAACTATCGTGTATTTTGGGGCTTCATCAGCTCTTCTTACAACGATATACTTTCCAATAAAACAAGAGCGAGGGCTTTAAATGATCTTTGTGGGTCGCTTAATGCTTAATACGGGTGCGTATAGTTTTTACTGTAGCGTCTTTAGGTATTACATTTATGTTCTAGGTAATGTGCCATAACCTTTGCCTCTAGTCTTGTTTGAAGCCAACCCCATGCCATTTTCCCGAGTTGGTTGTCATGTCAGACATCCACGGTGGAGAATTGTGCAAAGTCTGATTTCCTCAAGTTCCACATCCTGGTCTATTTCTCATACGGCCCAAACAGTTTTGATCAGGCGTTCTGGTCTCAAAACATAGCGCGTCAATGGAAGCTTCTGAGCAAAGTCGGTTTAGTGATACCATCAAAGAGAAAAGTATACTGATGGACCTTGTTCGGCATAAATGCTTAGAACATCATCTTGGCAAGGGCCCCCCACCACACCCATCACACCCAACCCCAAAGAAAAAAAAAAAAAAAGAAAATCATTGGCAAATTGAATTAACGCATTTCTCATACAGTATACATGGCACAATTATAGCACTGCGGTGGCATGTAAATCAGCGCTAGACTGCATGTAGTCGAAGCAAATATAATAAGGGTCCCAAGTCGAACAGCAGTTTTGTTTATCTCTCCTGTCCTATTCATTCTATGCCTTGGATTTAATCGGCATATGTAAATCGTAAAAAAAAATGAAAGGAGTTAAAATAGGCGAGTAAAAAAAAAACCCGCTTATCTGTCACGTATTCAATTTCTATTATTTTTCCTTACGGATAAATTCCACGGATCTTGTGGATAAAAACATGCTTTTATCTGTTTCTTTTGTCGAAAGGTCATCCGTGTACAAAATGGGGCAACAAATTAGGTTTCTGACTGGAATACGTTTGCTTTAATTACAACTTAGTGATGTAAATTTAATTTTGCCGACTTTTTTAAGCTTTCCGTTAGTCTTCCCTTTGATATCTCAGATGACATTACACAAACATAAGCCGACATCTTTGGAAAGGTTTGTATTGTGCTGCATACAAATTAACACAAAGAGTTTTATGTCAGAGGATACAAACGCTTTATTGAAAGTGAAAATATTTAGAGAATCACCCTTGGTACAATGAACATATCCAAGTATCTTTCTTACATTTTGTCCACCCAAGGCAAAGTGAAAAGTAAATCAGCATACATTAACGTCGATACGATTGGCTCAGGGTCCTAGGAATTGCTTGTGAACTGCATCGAGATAGAATATCAAAACGGTTCATTGTACCAAAAAGCTCCATAAATGCTGTAAACAGAGGATATAAATAAATAAATATTGAATCTTAAATGGGGAAACTTTGTGACGTAAGTCCCTCAGATTGGGTCAAATGTTGGAATAATGCGACAAGTGTATGATGTGTTCGCCGACAGGCATTGAAAAAAAAAAAAGATGCAAAAACTGTCATGGTGAAGTACCATCCCGCAAAAACATTTCACGTCAAAATTTTGACGCATATGTAGTCGCGTATATCAGCTGCTATTAATAAAATGTTTTCATTTTTTTTAAAGGGAGAAAGCGGCCATTTCTATCGTCTGGAGAGCCTTGTGATTATACTTTGAAAATTCGGCTATGCAATTTGAATGAATATTTCTAAATCAGTGTGGGCATTCAGTAATTTTGAAGGTCTAAACAAAAATTATATCCCTCGCTTCAATAGTATATATTATTGTATGTACTCCAGAGAAAGGGTCATGCAAGCACTTCAGCTCCATGCAAGATCCTAGACAAGGAGTGCATGAGGACATTCAGAATGAGCAGGTGTTACTTCAAGAGAGTCCATCGGCAGCTGCAACCGAGCGACCCTGGCTGCAAACGGAAAGATATTGCTATGCATTTTTTGCGTCGTAACCTTATCCCGTTTATAAAAGAAAACACATTTCAGACTTATCCACTAAATGGAAGCCAGTCTTGCTTCTTGACTTTCAAAGTTTAAGCATTGTTTGTCTTCGTAAACTATTTACAGGGATTAAAGGGATCCAGGATTTTCGATTTAATGGTTTGAGCAATATATATTGAATGAGTCATCAACAGTTTTGGCAGTTATTCAAATTTAGATTACCATGGAGGTTTCAGCATGTTCAAACACTGTACATATATCTTAATTTGAGTCCTTTTCAGGCCAACTGGGGTAGATATGGCATCTTTAAACTATTCCTTTGTGTTCAATTTTGCTGCATAGTCTGATAAAGAATGTTGTTTCCTAGCTGGGGGTTTTTAGTTGCTCTGACCCATGTAGTACATCATTAAAGCGCATTGTCCACTTGGACGCTGATCTTTGCACATATCATACGTTTAACAATGTGAGGGGCCCAGGGAAATTAAAGGGTGGCAATAAAATGTGCAATCTTCATCCCTCGTTTTAAAGGGACGTCACTAACATGTAGAGTAACTGCGCGAGGTAGAAAAGAATAGGCCTAAAGCAATAGTCATTTGTATTTCTCTGTGCTGAATAATTGTCTTAATTTGAAACAAAACCCCGCAGGTTCACATGATAAACTTAACAAGACACCATTCAATCGTACTCTTTGGGGTACCAGGTCAGGTGAAAAGCGAGCCTAGTTTCTTCTGGATGCAAGAATAAAAATGCCAGAAGATGCGTTAATGGGCTTTGATTTGACATACGCCACTTCGGAGTGGCATGCGTACATTTTGGGGGCATCGAATTACCACTGCAATGGGTGGGTCGCAATACAAGGGCACCTTGATGGGACTACAGAGGAAGTAGGGGTCATTTATAGCAATAGAGACAGCAATTACGTGAAGATAAATCTGAGCAAAGCTCATGCGTTATATTGCTCGATGTGGCAAGCAAAGCCTACTAGTCATACGGCATGCCCGTAAATCACACGAACTGTGGTGCTGGCGTAAAAAATATAGTTTTCATAAAATAGTAAACGTCACAGTTTTGCAGTTGATCACAGCATGGGAGGACCTAAATTGGTCGAAATAAATAAATTATAATCGTCTTGTGACAGCATTAAGATTGAAAGCCAGAGTGATATTGTAAATGAAGTGTAAGGTGGAATACAACACGATAAAACGATTGAAATATATTCTTATGATAGTTTTCACGTTAATACAATTTGGACAAAGATACATTTACTGGACTGTATGCATTCATAAACAATTGTGTTAACACAGCGTATCAAGGAAAGTTGTGTCACCAAATCCGTTAAGTTTCTTGTTTGGCATTAAACCATGAAATCTTGACAATAATTTATCATCCTCAGTCCCTCTCTCAGATAGATATGTGTAATTGAACACTGCAACCCCTCCTCCACCTAAAAATAAGTATAATGCGCAGAAAAGAAACAGGATGTCCGAAAATATACGTTCTGGTGAGTTTCTTTAAATATTATATTATCTTTCTTTCTGTCTCTCTGTAATATATGTCTTTATAATCCCATGTGTTCTGATTATATTAATCGTTTCCTCGGTATAATCTAAATAAAAAAGAGACTCCCCCTTTTCGATGTTTTTGTGTATGTTACAAATCTCTCTATTCCCAATCAGGGTCATATCAACTTTTAGATCTACTGAAGAGCCACAGTGTAAACAGAAGGTGAAGGTAGACAAAGATCTTCGAAACAACTTGACCCAAACCACACAGAGATTACATTAAAAGCCCTGTTCCGCGTGTTCGGTTCCAGCATTCAAGAACCGGATATCCGAAAAAACCCAAACTTTCTTGAATGCCAAGTCATGTAAAGCCGCGCATGCCCTTGTAAGAAAGAAGCTAGACAATGTGCATTGCGGCAAAGAAAAAATAAGGGAGCACCGGCCTCCATCAGCGAAGCACAAATTCGCAGAAGCAGATTATGGAGATCAATATTAAGTGAACAATTTAATTTCATTTGGACCAGTGTTAGTTGCCAAAGAGGCTATAAACAAGGGGTCCACTATCATGGCGGACTTCCACTGATACTTTCATTTTAGACTTTGGACAAAAGCGTACCATGAAAAACAAAAAAAAGATAAAAAAGAATAATAAAAAAAAAAAAAAGACCAAAAGGTAGCTGATTCTTGAAATTACTGGCAATGAATGTTTTGAGCGGAAAAATATTCAGGATGCGTCAGTAATGGTGCAAAAACTGCACAAAGCTTCAGGTTTTTCACCAGCAAGTGATAGGTGATGTGGCCTCATAAATGCCATACAAATGTGTTTCATAATCCTCATAAACCACACCCACAACTGTCACTGATTAATAATGGCGATTTGTCCAGTTTACTTCCTGTTGTTTTCTTTTGCAGGGGAAATAATTTAGCGTATCAGGAAATCTGAAGCGATGACTTTCAAGTGTTGTCTCTACTTTTATTGCAAGCGGGAAGAGAGAACTCTAACCCATACTGTGCTGGTCTTCAGGCCAAACCTTCCGAACTTACAATCTAGCATTGATCGATTCCCACTTACTGCTGTTGGTCTTTGGTGAATAGACGTGGAAGCCATGCCTAGTGTTACGTTATCCACTTCTATGGCTTCTTAGTGTAAAAGAGTGTCAATTACATGTACAACCATGTGTAAAATATTCAGACACCAAAGGTTTAGGAGAAGCGACAAGTCAGCAGGAATTCTCGCGACAGGTGCATGCAGAAATCCCCCCCCCCCCCCCTTGGCTGTTCCGGGGATTACACATGAGCCAGTTACAAGAGCGACTGCAGTCTCATATTAACTTTAGTTTTTTTATGCTATATTTTTATATGATCATTCAGCATAATTTATAGTAGATTTTAGAATGATAAAACCAGTAAGAAATCGTATTTTAACGTAGGTTTTAACAAGAACTACATCTGAAACATGTCATCTTACCAAACTCAATGCCCCCAGCTTTGTAGTAAAAATGAATGTTAACAAGGCAGCAGTTTTTCGCGTTTGGATGAGACACAATACTGTATTTAAAAATACAAAATTAAAGACATTATCACAGGATAAAATTGCAAAGCTTCCTAGTTGTACAACCCGAGTTGCCCAACACTAACCCACAAGGTTATTTTTTTCACAGAAGAATTGCAAATCGCTATCATGTTCCATCTTGAATGATGAATCTTATGCACCAAGAGAAAGAATGATGATCGTGAGTAAGTAGATTGGGGATTTCAATGGTGTCAGAATCTGGCATGATTAAGTGTGATAAGCAAACAGCGAAGAGCTAATTTGTATCCGCTATTCCCCGGTGACTCCAAAACTTAAGCTGTTCTATTGTCTCTGGGGGAAATGAAAAATATGTGAAATAGTTTCTGCTGGAAGTTTCTTGGAGAAAATTGGAAATGATTGTGACAGGCAGCTTACAAAGTGATCAAGCAATCTTATTCCTTCCTCCATGTTTCTCCCAGTGAGTTCAGTTTTTAACCCTGTAAGAGTTACCAAGGAAGACCCTGGGACTCCGCGTACCCATATGCCCCCCCCCCCCCTTGAATTATCAAGACTACACACCATTTGACGGTCCAGGAGACGAGTATAAACGTTTGCTTTTAGTGTTTTGAAATCATCACAAATGTAATGCATGCATAACACCATGTATGTTGAAAGAACAAATTAAGCGTTTAATAGGATTTTCAGTCCCAAACAGAATATTTTTGTTGATCAGTTTAAAACATCACATCACGTAGGCCACTTTCCAAATCGATTTTCCTCTATATGACCACTAGTAGTTGTCCAGCAGTGGTTAAAGAGAACTTAACTACCACAGACTTGTCTTTTTAAAACTCTTTCAGTGCCATATTTTGGACCAAGTCAACAGCTTTCCTCGCCGCATTGTACCCAAAGCGCTCTGAGGAAAGCTGTTGACCTGAGCTATTATATTGTATACATGTTGCTACTTGAACGACAGGGCTTTTAACAAGGAACACGAATCTAGCACCCTTATTATAATTCAGAACAGCTCGTTTTAAATAGTTCGACTTTAGTCGCATTTGGCACTGAACAGATTAAAGGACCATTCACAATGAAATTGTACATTATTTCGCAACAGGTAAATTAATTCATGGGTTTTAGACTTTTCCAAAATGACCTCAAACAAGAGGTTAGTGTCTCGAGAAACTGATTACCGTGTGAATTGATAAACAAATGTCCATCCCTCGTTAGTCACGATTGTGTTAAGACGAGTTTTCCATGCAAAACATAGTCAGGACCATGCAAGTTAAATGGTCCGATAATGAAATTTCAGTCTCAAATAATACTGTCGGGTTCAAAGACCTAAACACCCTCGATCGATAAAAGAAAATGATGTATGACTCCATAAAACAGCACTGTCATGACATGAGCCAGTTCTTCTAACATGTGCTCTTTGCTGGAAGCTTGTATTCTGTAATATCACTCTTTGGCTAAACGTTGCTGGGGTGGTCATCTTACACAAGTGACTCTTTGGTTTCATATCTTCTCTGATTCACATTTCTGCATATTAATAAAACACGGGTGGACTTATACTTTCGTTAAACTTTAAAGGCACCGCAGTTAATTTATAGCAGTAAAGCTGATTTACATTTTGTTACACGATAAGTTATGTTTAATTCAATTAAAATTAAAACAATATATTGATCGTAACTTAAAAAGAATCTCGTTACAAAATAATCCTAAAGCAACACTTTTGATGTCAAACATAAGAATATGACATGTAAAGTCGACCTTTTTAATGAACATTCCTGTCCTAAAACTTCAATCATGTCCAACTGATCAACACAATACTATATTGCAATTAAGAACATTGTGAATAAGTGGAATCGTTGTCAATCACCATTAATTATATTGAACAGGATTATTATCATTATTATTATTTGCATAAAATGCACTATAAAATGTATTTGATATGCAATTGTCCATTTGTTTCATAAACTAGAAAAATTCTTCATTACTAAAATTTTGTATTTTGGGGAATATGATCAATTCTGTCCACCAAGTTCAAAAGTCAAACAAATTGATGACAGCACGGAATGATGAATCTGTAAAATTACATACAAATTGGCGTAGTTTTGATTGAACCCAAGAGAGATTGTTAACAATTATTCGTAGATGGCTGGTATAAAAATGTAGGACGCTTTTAGATTAAACCAGGGACGCCGGGGCTAAAGTCCACGAGCACTTTGATGACGTAGGTAAAGTAATTTCCCTGTGTTATTGTTCGGATGACCTGGGTCACGATAGCGCCTATGGCTTCATCTCTGTCCGGGACTTACCCCGACGTATTTTCCATCTGCACTCGGACTGTGTATTACCGCATGCGTGAAGCGTCTGATTGGCTGACTATTTTTTTCGACGACAGCTATTAATTCTTATTATTGTCCAGATTCTTTTCCCGCGTGGAACTGATGAAATATAACGTACGCTGCGCCCTAAAATCAATTACAGTTTTCTGAAATGACACATTCATCAGAAAATGACATTTATCATTGTCCTATGTTAGATTGTTGTTCGCCACTGACCGAAAGGTACCATAAGTTTGTGCTTAAATTCCTTGCATTAAAAATATTGAGTTCTTTAACCTACAGAGGAAAAAAGGTTTCAGCTTGCGTCCATTCTTCATATGAAATATATACATATATTTGTGACCTCAAGCATCGAGATTTAGCGCATCGTACATAAACACGTTTTCCGACCACATTTCCCAAACCAATAAAGAAAAATCATAAACACCTTTAAAAGTTTGAATATTGATTCCATTGTTCTTGGCTCACAGTTCATTTGCTTCAAAAATCACTTTGATACTTTATTTTTTTTTATCATAAAGTCCGATGGCACCAGACGCGCAATGGTTCTGTCTTGTACATAATTCATAATTGTTTATTACTACATTTGGCAATGTCGATACCGCTGGAAAACACGATACCCTCCGTTGATTGACCTTTTGGTATAAAAAAGTGCCATCTGATCGAGTGGGTATTCAGACAAATTGACACGTTTTCCGTAAGTAGATATTCCTTTCACTATCAAAAGTGATGACAGTTAAACTCCTTTTCAATTATCAAACCGTTCAAATGCAATTCCGCAGGTGAGAAGTTGAATTTTGCATTGAATTGTCCAAAATAGATAGCCTCTTGATGAATACGTCTCGTGCTCAGGTTTGGATTCAAAATGTTTCTCCGAATCTCTTTGAATTCACTTTTAAAGTAATTTTTCTGGCATCGACTCAACAGCTCCATGACGAGGAAAGAACATAATACTCTACATGCGATAAGCCAGTATGGACACTTATCTATTTACGGTCAATGATGTACACAATTTTCTTGCAGAGGTTATACTGATTTGCTGAAAGAGCAACAGAACTTGCAATTTAGAAATATTTAAGGTGTCACCTATGTGCCTAAACAGGAATGTTTTCAATACAATGTGTGCCAAGCTGACCTTCAATTACTTCGTGGAATACCACATGGCCAATCTGCACTGGTCATGCTCAGATTTCCATCATGAGGTTATGCGAAATCTAATCTAGCCGTCGTGATCAAATATATTGGTCTGCGAAGATATAGCTAAATTCCACAGAGGATTCACTGCCTGTCTATTTGCATACATCAGTACTTAGCCTGAAGTGCTCTTGGCAGCCTTTGATCGCCTAATTAGTGACCTTTCTTTGACGGGTGAATGACAAAGGAGCTCCATAGAAATGTCTTGATCGACCCGTCACATGCTGGCTTTTGCTTTATAAAGTTAAGACGTTCATTTGAGCGAAAGGGTAACGATGATAAAACATGGCTTGTGTGATGTCAAATATAGTGGATGCTAAATCCGTAAAGCCCATCCGGCAGTAAAGTAAAGGAAATTAAAAAAAAAGAAAACATTTCCAGACAGGCAAATTCACATTAAATCAATATAAAATCACCTTGTTGGATAGCCCATAAAGCAGTACATAATTATTGAACCTTTCAGTCGTTCACAAATTCAGCTAATTGCTGACAGATAAACATTATGTTATCTTTATGTGCGTACCTTTATGTATAGATTTATATGTACATACGTAAAAAATTATTACTCTGTCTCTCTGCCTATGTGTGTATGTATGTATGTATGTATGTATGTATGTATGTATGTATGTGTCTGTGAAATGAACTTTGTTGACTGAACTACTTATATAAGAGCGTAATAAATACGTCACAGTCAAAAGGAAAAAGTGACATGCAAAATACAGCTACAGAGTATACAACAAGCACATCCAAAAAAAAAAAAAAAAAAAAAAAAAAAAAACCATTACCGAATGTACCACAAGTACACCACACTACAAATAAATATTTACATAGCAATATTACAATATTTCATTCTTTACAAGACTACAACTACCCTGTTGTGATCCAAACGTGCTATTTTCATCCGAACGTAGTTATGCTGGGTAGAGGGAAATTGCCTATGTCACATCAAAATTTGCAAAGTTAATCCTATAAAAGTTTCCCTCTTATCAACAATACAGATTTCAACATATGATTCCACTATTATTATTACTTCAGTATCTTGTAATTCCATGATAAAATCAAATAACTGGGTTCTGCTATATTGATTTAGATTTTTGCATATAACGTTAAATTTTTGCAACATAAATTCTCTTGCTACTCTAAATTTGTCAGTGTATGTATGTATGTATGTATGTATGTATGTATGTATGTATGTATGTATGTATGTATGTATGTAGGTAGGTATGCATTACACTCATCCCTGTTAGTTGCTGGTGAGTTGTTGGCCTATTGTTAAGGAACTGGAACTAACCAATTTCAAGTAATTTTAACTTAAAAGAAAGAAACGCTAAAGGAAGGAGAAAAGGGAGGATATAAAAAGAAAGGAAAATTGTCAGCTTTGTGGAATTAACAACCAGACCCAAACCCAAATTTGGCAGACTGACAGAACTTGCATCAAGGCATCAATGATGTACGTGTCTCACATTCCTGTAGTAAATCGTACACGAGAGTGTCATTGATCTTCCCAGGATGCATGTCAACACGCAACATCAGTTGTCGTCTGCTTTTATGTTGGTTTATACCCTCATAGCTTCGTCAAGTATTTGGAGAACGAAATATGATCTAACTTAGGGGCCTATTGTGTTCAGCCCTTTTAATTCAAAATGTACAAATTTTCGTGGGATATTCTACCATAACATTTGCTTTATATATCCAAAACATGAAATGTATTTTGCAGACTATTGCAATGTATAATGTTCACCCAAAGCACATCCAGAAAAAAATGGAGGTACATGTAATAGGGGTCCGTTGAGCGATCATGGATTAAGCAGCAGCGGTGTCACATCTTGACCGTTCATGCTTGCCAATTACAGTATCTGATGGTTCACGATCAATATTTACGTTACTTCTCAGTTAACGCAACATGAAATTCGCTATCACGATCACACAAACAACCCTTGACCCCTAAGAATGTCTTCACTTTCTTCCACATGGCGGATAGGTAAGACATAGACTATCACCCGTGGCATCTGTCTGTACCTTCTTATCTTATATCACGGTTATCATAGGGTGGCAGAACAGGCGTGTCAGCTAATAGCTTACGGAACATGGACGGGTGCCAACTGAAGATCGCCAAAGCCCCCAAAGAGACAAATGGACCTTCATTGGCGGACACGTTGAGCCCGCCAAGGGATTGTAATGTAGATGAGGGCTGGATTTGTTTTGTCATTTCATCTATAATGAAACACAGCGTGTGATCTGTGATTTTTATGTTTCCTTAAGTGTAAATTGCGTAAGTCAGTTATTGAGAGACAGTCTAATGCCAATGTGCAGCAATTCAGGGAAAAAAGAACATTGGTGATGTATTGAAATGACGCGCATGCCCAACAACATTAAAACAACAAAGGTCAACGACATATGATATGGTCCATTTTACACAAGAGAGCACGGCCAAGCGCTTTTTTTACGTGCGCATGCTGCTCTGTGTGTGTTTGTGTTGTAACAACAGGAAGCTTATGAGAATGTCATGTCATGTTTAGTGTTTCCCGCCATTTATTGCTTAATACATCTTCTATTAACCCTTATTCTTAAATTGAGACCGAGTCAGCAACTTTCCTTGGCGCGGGTTAGGCACTAAGCACCGGACCCAGGCCAGGGAAGCTCTCCAATTGTGGCATGTTATCCTGATAATTCACATCGAAAATGCTCATTCAAAGGGGGCAAGGCACAGACAACATGTAGTGCTGTCTTTCTGGTGAACTTGGGGAGCTCAAATTTAATTTGTCTATGGCCATACACACAATCGTTGCAAACTTAATTTTTTAAAGCATGACACTTTTTAAATTATAATAAGAGTTGGTTTTCTTATATCGAAACGTTTCAGCATGCAGGCCGAACCAAGCTATAATATACAATTATAACGCTTTGCGGTTATTTCATGTCTGAACAGGACATGTTTTTTGGCACGATGCCTATGAAATATGGGCAGGCAGATCCTGTCTTGCATGTACTCATTACGTACCCTTTAACACAGGTGGTCTCTTCTGAACCGTGCATCACATTGCGTTCATATTACGCTGCACGTAATTGGATCATCTCAGCACTGAAAAAATTATGTTAATGTGTGCTCCTGGACGACGACATGGGTGATTGAAAAAGTGTACAATGCAAAGTATACTTCCCGTGTTTTCCAATTGTATTTTCTTCTGAATGCAATACGTTTAACTCAAAGCAGCTAACTTGTGAATGCTTTTGATATTACTTAAGGAGCAATGTAGTTCACAGACGAAAAGCGTTACACGTCCTATTAGCTTGTTTTGTAAAATGCCTAAACGACGGCAAAGCAAGGAATTATATGTGTACCTCATGAACCAAAAACCCTGATATCCTATTTTGCACGCCACACACTAACCAGATGAATGCGTAAAACACATTTATATACTTTATGTATGTGTGTATGTATGTATGTATGTATATATATATATTCTGCATTAGTCTTTTAGTAGCCAATCAGCTGTCTCTATTTGTACCACGTACATGCCCTGTAAATGTTATATTGGATCTTTATATTGGACAGCTCGAGGGAATCCCCGTGCGCGCGTGACGTCATAACGCAAATGACGTTCACTGGGGCTTTTCTCTAGCTTCAGGCAAAATGTGTAGAATTTCAATGGGAAATTGATTTTGTGATTTAACCATAGAGTGTTTCAGACTTACATATTTATACAAGAAAAATCATACAAAATGCAGAATATAACAGATGTTGGATGGCACGTGGTGCAATATGAATTTTACCACATTCTGAAACGTTATATTGGGTTCGGCTTCGCCTCACCCAATATAACGTTTCATCGTCCCGTGAACTTCATATTGGACTCCCTGCCATCCAATATATATATATATATATATATATATATATATATATATATATATATATATATATATATATATATATATATATATATATATATATATATATATATATATATATATATGTATATATATATAGTTGCATGTTATGTAATTCAGGTCAAACTTGCATATATGCTTTAAATTGTGAAATACAGAAAAAATATGATGATTAGTTCGGATAAGTTAAGTACATTTTGATGTGTCCTGAAATTGGGGGGTAGGGATATTTTCAAATAAGAAGATATAAGCCATTTTTTTGTGAAGCCAGAAATTCAGGTTCAAGAAACCGCCCTTGGATGTCATACGGGTTTCCCTTTCACACAGCTAAAGTAGACAGGACATTCTATCAACAGATTGCTAATAGACTCATTCGCTGATTGTTGAATCTACCTTTAAAATGTACAATGTGCATTTAGAGAATAAGAATGGGAACATCAGCAACAAACTAATACCGGCAAAAATAACTTTAAAGCAACAGAATGTTGTTGATAGGATACAATAAGGTACAATTGTCGTTAGAAGATGGTCATTGGTATCTCAAATGTTTCATAGCGTGTCACCCTGGAAAGCCTTTTTGAATGTTCTTTTACATATTTGTGAGAGTTTCGATAAAAGTTACTCGTGCTCCGGATACTAAGAAAAAAAAAGCCTACTGACACAGCTAAGTCGGATCAATTTCTACTGAGATTTAATGCAGTAATTTAACACCGGCAACTACAAACAATTAGGCAAGATGGAAGTCGCGATTTTTTCTCTGTTCGCTCAGTTTTCTCAACTTTCACTGTTGATCTAATTTACACTATCATGTTGTTTTTCTCCCTTTTCCTTGTGTGCTTCTGAAGGATTGGTTAACTTTTAGTCCTCAATTAAGTGTCTTAGCCAAACATCAATCATTTTGATGTGTCAGAGTCTGTCAGATTGAGACAAAAATGATGCAACGTGCTCTATCCCACAAAAAGGTAACTTCAGTATACATTGGACATCGGCACAAGGGGAACGATTAAGTATCAGCTGAAGAGACACAGCCGACCAAGACTTCATTTCACAACTGTCGTGATGGAGCCATTGCATAGACACTGGCTTATTTGTGAATGGTGCTCATAATTATGTTGTTTAAAATTGCCTGTTTCATTCAAATTGGTCACAATCACTTTTGAAATAAGCCACATTTTTTTAAAATTCTACGGAAATTTTGCCAAAACAGCGCAGACGTTTTTTTCAAAAGAAACTCTAAAGAGTACTCTCGCCGTCTTTCCCATTGGTTCGCTGCTAAAAGTGAATACCAAATGTTTTGTTAATCGTATTTAAAAAAAAGAACGGGCGGAAGAAATATCATGATTGTCAAGCCAGCATGAAAAAGCAAACTACATCACAAAATTAAAAAAAATAAAATAAAAACAAACAAACAAACAAACAAAAAAACAAACAAACAAACAAACAAACCACAGAATGCTCGACGTATTGGTGTAATCGTGGTACGTATTTGCTCACACTGGGAGACTACAAAATGTACAGTGGCCTTAGACGAAACAAAGTTTACAAGCAAACATGATGCACCCATACAGGCAACTTCCTATTTGGTAACCTTTGGATCCTCCAAAACGACAGCACGTATAATGGTCATTTGTTGACAAAACAGTATGTGACGTCACTGCTGGCGAAAGCTGTAAGCCCTTTCCCTCAAGCCATATCCTGGAGTATCAGTTACGCCCCCCCTCCCAGTCGGGACGAGCAGCAAACACAAAGGGTAGACAGGGATAGCATCAAAGGCCATAACATCTATGCACAGGGCTTAACGACGTGACTGCTTCTTCTCATGTTTTAGTAACCTGCAGGACATCAGAGAATTGATTCGCTTTGTCATCAAGAAGCCATCGATTCCGTTCCACGGATGCCCCCCAGTTCATTGGCGCAACAAATAAGTGACATCCCCCGGGTCCAGCACAGAGATATATGGAAGCACGCGGCGACGCAGTCTGTCAGCTACTTATAGGCTTTTAACGGGAATCCCATTAAGTTCTTGGCAATCTTCAACAGGCACCACCTCACCCCTTATAGCGTCCTTACCCTGATACCGCTTATAATCTGAATTGAGCGGGCGTATCTACAATGACCCGATGAAGAAGCCACATCTGGTGGAGCGAGGCTAAATTGTAACCTAGATATATGTTCTGTATGCCGTTGACCAGGAATGCCTTCTAAAGAAAAACCTCGAAAATATCTTCGTAATGGTTTTGCTAAACTCAAATGACTTTGAGAATCGAATAGGTGATCTAGCGCTTGTGAACCGGGAAATAGGATTTTATTAGATTATAATTGAGTATGACACCCCTCTGGGCAAGTCTAATAGACCATAAGACCCCTCGTCCTACATTGGCCCATGGGCCTAGCTTTTCCATCATGCAAAATCTATAATTCATCCACAGAACCCTTTCTTTGTCGGATCGGCTCAGAAAGACGGTGTTGCAGCATCACAACACATTCTAAAATAAAAGAGATAATAGTGGCGGGCTAAACAACACCGCAGAGAAAATTTAACCATTTATTTTCCTTGTCATAAATACAAATGACAATGGTGGAGGCTAATTTCGTTTAGAAATTATTCTCAGCAGTGATTACACGAGCATCTCGCTGAGAAGCTCCTTTACGTAGGCTGAATGGAAGTTTCTGAAGAGTACGCTATCGGATCTCTACAGCCAGCAACACCATACTGAGAAGAAACTATGGGACAGGATAGATTTATATATGCGCAAATGCTTTTGGATCTTTATTGCGAAAGACTGTATAAGACATATATTTCGATATTTTGCAAATTAATCAGACAACACTGAATGAGGTTTTTTTTTGGATTTTTTTTTTAATTTTTAGAATTGAACAAAATTCCATAGACAATACAATACTGAAAAATATAAAATAACATACGTTTTTTGTCGTATACATGTACCACCTGTGTACTCGCATTTCCATAAATGGTAAAGTGCTGTTTGCGATTGTTCTGGCTTCTGCGAGGATGAATGATTATTTGCTCTGCCAATAGTAAATTATTTTACCCTGGAATTGCAGAGCGACTTCCCTGTATATAGAGGTGCAGCGGGCTTGGCACGTAAAAAGGAATATACACGTTTGAAATTGACAAGGCGAAATGACATTTATCGACAACGACATAGGTCTTTCTTATCTTCGATAAACAAAACGTGCTTCATTTGGTAGTCGAAAATGTCACGTGATCCAGTAAGCAAGTGCTGTCACCAAGGAGAATAGTGTATCATACAAAATCAGGAGCAACAGTCCACATCTTCCGTGAAGTTCTCAACGCAAAACAATATCACAGTCCAATTTCCCTACCCTCCATGGTCGATCCAGTCAGTGTCTCTAAACCCATGGATTCATTAGCATATTATTACCTTTGCTTCAAAATTAATCAAATTCTAGGCTTCAACAGCCAAATGAATTTAAAAACGGTTCATCAGCGGGAAACCATCAAGCATGTTTCGCAGACTTAAATTGCCGGACATGCTTTTGAATGGGATGGCGGCTGCTTGGCTTTACCTTGTGTGTGGTAAAGACACTTGAATGTAAAAAGTGCATCAACGTAATATATCAGAAAATACATTCATATTTACTGTATAACAAGTTCTTGCTTATACTGGTTGGACTTGCATAATTTATAGGAACTAGTATATGCCCAAATATACGTAAAAATAACAACTTTAAAGGGAAGCAGCAGTGATAGTTTTTACTTTTTTGTCATTAATGGTTATTCTAGGTGTTCATTTGACAAATTTTCAATATTTTCTCTCAAAAAGGTATTTAGTTAGAACTATTTTATATTTCCAGTAGGTGTTCTGATGTGTGATGTCACCTGGGCTACCCTCCATGTATAATACACAAACCTTGAGGGGGCACCAAGCTGAGATACACAACATTAGCAGGCATATTATAATGACTTGTGTACGCTGTTAATCACCCTCTTTGATCTTATCAGTATAGTATATTAGTTGACGCCTGCTTCAGTAATTGAATACACAACCACAGGAGCTGTTAGATTGTGTGCATTAATTTCTGCATTTTTCTTCCCTTATTAATCCTCATTAAATGAGTAAATATCTCAGTTTTGGAAAGTTGATTATATCTATACACACTGCTTCATCCATAGTAAAAGTGGAAAATGTGTACTTGGTAAGGTTTCCATGTTTTGTGAGAGTTTCACTCAGTTTTGTGAGAGTTTCACTCAGCTGTCATTACATTGGCTGTGGCAGCTGGTCCAGGTGACATCACAACCCCTCATTTACATATCAAAGAAAACTTAATATCCGCTTATCCAGTTGGGGAAAAGGGTTAAACTTTGTGTTTTCTGATATGGGTCCACATTTATTATATAAAACGACTGAAAAATTGTAAATTATCACCGCATTACACCTTTAAGTGGGACATGCTTTACAGCGGTGCTCTCGTCACTGCGACCAGTGGGAGGAAATCTCCAGAAAGTTAGGCCTTCCACCCATGAATATTTCTGAAGATTGTACAATTTCCTTGAATCTGCCGTGCACCCTGGTACTGCACAATGGTAAACAGGCATTGTTTCCTTGTAGCGGCAATAAACAGTTAAAAACTAAAGCTTCGGAATCAATTCAGAAGTGCGTGCTGTTCTACACTGTGGCAATGACAAGAATGGCGGCTCTGGAATAGATGTCCCCCCCCCCCCCTGCGGCTAAGGAGAATGGGTAACGATCGTTACCCTGCTGCGACTAGCGCCTGAACTAAGTATTTTTCAAGGGAGCTATTAAAATTTAAACTTACTCTGAGAAGAGAAAATATTCATATCACTTCTCTGGAATAGGCCAGGTCACACAAACCACTGGCAGAGAATGAGTGTTTTGAAACCTCGAACCCACACAAAGGTGTCATAAATCGACCTTTCCCCGTGCATGCAGAGAAAAGAACAGTCAAACTGTATTCTTGGATTGGCTTCTCTACTTCGATTGAAACACTGTTTTGTTACATAACTAGCGCCAGCATAGCCTATTTAAAAAAAAAAAAAAAAAAAAAAAAAAACAACCCTTCCTCTGTCCTCCCTGAATGTATCCAAATATAACAAATTGAAAAGGGAAGTTTTAATTGTATTCTGAGTAGCTGTGCATCTGTATGTTGTTGCTTTATTCTTTTAATTATAGAATGTGACATGCAGTATTGAAAAATATGACAGCCTGTTCATGGTGCTTGAAATGAGAAGGGCTCTGAGCTCCTGACATGTTAGTATCAGGTCAAAATATGTTAACAAGTTTTCTTAAAACTCCATCTCTGTTTGGCGTCATATATATATATATATATATATATATATATATATATATATATATATATATATATATATATATATATAACATATATGTATATATATAAATATATATACATATAAACATATATGTATATATATAAATATATATATAAATAAATATATAAATATATATATGTATATATATAAATATATATACCTATATATGACAATAACATGCGGGACCGTCCAGCTTTCAAACCAACTTTTACAAATTTAAACTTTCATAATTTTTTACATTATATGCAATGTCTGTCAGAATTGGAAGGATGAAAAGTATAAAATCGACCTTCATGACTTTCATTGTTATTTCTGAATATGTATTTAGACTGAAAAGAACAGGCTCACCCCTTGCGCTAGTTGTGTCCACTTTTCAATTTATCAACAATTATAATCAAACTAATGACAAGTTAAATTATAAGATAACAAGTAAATTGGATGTGGCTCGTATCATAGCCCTTTTTGTGAAAGCAAACCACTCTCTATACGAGTAAAAGCTCAACAGAAAGTTGACAATGGCGTCAGCAATATTTAACACCGGGATGACGATTTTGCTGTCACTTTCGGGTTCCTATCAACAGGTGCTGTACAACTTACAACGCCTTGTTCTTAACCTGCCTTTGTACCCAGAAATAATTTGTTGCATGCTTCTTCGCAGGAAAGTACAAGTTCATCCGATTCACAGTTCAGACATTTGCTCAATATTTATGTTGGTATGAGGGATCACGTGCCAGATTCATGAGGAATCAAGTGACACGTTCAATACAGCTAAATTAACCTTTGTTCACATATTCTCCCTGATCAACATTGTAATCGTCTATTGAACTGATTCAACCGAACGTCCCTTGGCAAAATGCAAACAAACATGACAGTAATTTGTCACTTAAGTTCCCTGCAAAACTGATCGACCGCAAATGTCGTCTGACGGCTTCTTCTTTGAGTCTGATTTGTCACAAAGTCTTTGGATTTAGAGTGTCACATGGGACTCAATAGCATAATAAATCTTTAATTTAGAACTTCCCGTGCAGTGCCAGTAGCGCTCCAGCAGGCCTAAAAATATTAATTAAATTTTCACTATGATCAAATTACCAGAAAAAATAAACATATGGACGGAAAAAGTAATAATGCCACACGCAAAGTAAGTCGGATGTTAAAACAGCAAAATCCATGCTCTTGATAGCGTCAAATTTACTATTTTGTTGGTTTCAAATATTCCCAATTGCCCTTAAATATTCAACATGGGAATCAAACTACAAGTTGTACTGCGATTATATACATAACATGAATTTTAAACATTTGAAAAATTTATTGCATTGGTATTAATAACCACACGTTTTTTTTGAAAAGTTTTGGTATACTTTTCATAAAGCTTATTGTAAATCTTTCCCCACTCAAATCAGGCACAGGTGAGTAGGTGTAAAATGTCGTATTTGTATGTTTTTTTCTCATTTCTGTTTTGTTTACTGATGACTTTTTTCACAATAATCATGGAAGATACCTATCAACATGTTCTGGGTTGACAGCTCTCCTCTAGTCGGGTCTATGAAACCTGGTTAGCCAGTCTGATATACTGCCTAACCTTAAACCATACTCTCCGTGTGAAATGCGTAGCTACTTTTGTGAGATGTCAAAGTTCTGCACACGTAAATGAATGAAGTTATGTACACTCAAAATAAAAGGAAGATAGAGACAAACGAAATTAGTTCTATAGAAAGAAGCGATATTAAATTTCACTCTTTCAGTGCCAACTGCGATTAAAGTGGAACAACTTAGCACAAACTGCTCAGAAATGCAATAATGCCGCTAGATTAATGTCTCTTGTAAAAAAAAACTTTCATTCAAGTAGCGGCATGCTCTGAGTTATATAGAATATAATGGTCCACGTCAACAGTTTTGGGTGCATTGCCGAGGAAAAGACTTAATCCCAAAACCGGCGCTGAAAGAGTAAATGTAAAGTGTACTATCGAGTAACTGCCCATGGTCATAGACACTTTGAAGTCACAAAATATTGCAACCACAACTTGACGACAAGTCTGTAGAGTAGAACCCAAGTTTGGTAGCTGATGAAAAGGCGTTAATCAAGCTGAATGTAGACCCATCAAATGAATTCATAACACAAAGAAGACGGATAGCCTTTCTTTGAAACACCAAGTAACTGCTGGGCAAATATGTTCGACAACCCCGTCCAAAAACCTTCGCAACCAACCAAGCAACCACCACTTTAATAGGACTGAATAAAAGGTATGTTCGCAAAAGGTATCTTTATTAGATTCCTCGCACATGGTGAAATTTAAGTAGGTTTACACAAAGGAAAAAATTCAAAAGAGGCAAAATATTCGATAAAGATCACATACATGTGTCTTGAAGATTATGTATGTCCTTAAATTTCCCAACGCTCTGAATCGTTAACAATAAATTTGCATGAAAGTCATATCTACACTTTGCCTTTGGAGGGAACTGTAGGTATGATATACACGTTCCATGATGCTTTCCTCTACATTGGTAAGATAAAAAATATTACATATCAATCGTTTTCTGTTTAGGGTGAGACTGAGTCAACATGCTGTTCTTACAAGTCCTGTCCATAATTAACTGATTCAAAATTACTATCGATTACGGCGAAAGTGAAATCACGAGGCAGTTCAGTTAAAAACAACAAGGCATACGATATTTGGAATATGCGTGATTTAAGCGCGAAAAAAGTGTAAAACTCATCAGTCGGTGTTAATATGGTGGATCTTGATTCATGTATGTAACTGCCGAATATCATTTTGCAACAGGTTATGTCTTTGGATGTCAACATTTTTCCATTGCAACGGGTACTTATTAGACGGGAATAAGTTTGTTTCAGTGCATGACACAAATTAGAAAGGACGTTGACAGAGGCTCATTCATCTGGCAAGGTAATCAGGATCATGTATAAAAAGTGCAGACCCATATGTTTACATGGATTGCGAAGCAGGCCAAGTCAACATTAATCACTCTCCTGGTACAGATGTTGGCGTACACTTCCTGCCTAATTGTGTGGCGGAGGAAACCAAAGGACTCCGAGTAGACCACCAAGTGCACTCAGAGCGGCAGGAACTGTTTCAATTTGCTGGCTGAGAATCGAACCCGGGAAGCAGAAATGAAAGGCGACTCTGTTGTCGCCCAGCCAACCGTACACCCTTAGGGTCAAGTTAATAATGGGCATCGCTGTGGAAAGACGGTTACCGGTAATTTTTAGTGCGATATAAAAATTCATGCACCTAAGGCATTAAAAGGGTCGGGAGTCATTCTCTTAGAAGAATAACTTATAATTTCCCTCTACAATACAAAACTGTGTATATATGATCAAAAACAGGGGCAGAAAATCAATGGGGTGTCACTATTTTGAGAGAGAAGTCACATTTTGCAATTTTGATTTTTCATGGACAATTAGATCACGGATATGTCTGTACTGCTCATTTTCTACGTGGCCCTTATCTTATCAATCCCTCATACAATTGGAGAAGGATTATGTGTGTGCAATTTTAAAGGTACTTTATATAAAAATTTCGTGTGCCTTCATCATGGAACAGTTAGTTGCGGTTTTGAGTTTTTCCGTTGATGTTTTGGGAATTTCTTGGCTGCAACTGTGTTCAAAATGTGTAATACTTTAAAGTGCTCTGTATGAAATTGTGCAAAATGTTGATTTGTGGCAGTGAGTTGGTCTTTTGGGTCAATCTGTACGTTGTGGTGTACTGCCTTTGTTTACATTTTACATAACATGTTGAAAGTTGGCTCATGGGAACGATCCGTGATGGTTTAGTGCTATTGTTTGGTTCATCTTGTCACTTACCTTGGTTCAGATACTTGACCTTTCATTTTGCCTTTGCAAGTGTTGGTTTATTAAAGCTTTAATGTGTTCATAACCACATTCAATTGATGTTTTGCTTTAAGCAGGCTAGGGCCTATTTTAGAAGGGCGTAAAATATTTATACAGGGCATAAACGTCGCAACTCATATAGCACTTTTAATTGTATCTTCAACCATTACACCAGCATAAAAATCGTGTTTATTTCAAGGGTTGCGTTCACTTAATTTTGTGGAACAAAAGAAGAACGCAGGACATTCAACAAACCATTGGCAATTGTATGCTAAATGATACATCAACCCTAATGAACCTGGGGTTCATCACAAAGACTCCGTAAGCTGAACATGTCTTTTAAATGTGGGCGATTTTCGTAAAGATAAGTCATAAAAGATTTAACTTAAACATAAGGTTACATTTCAGTTGCATATGCGTTTTTGTTCGAAAAAGGTATGGAGTTGTGTATTGCCATAGGACCAGATGTACTGACAACAATGAGGTAAGATGAATTTATGAGGGTGTTAACACGTTGCATTTGTTACACGCAAGACGAACCTTCATTTGATGACCGCGTGATGGCTACAAAATAAGCTATAGATCACCGTTCCATGTCGTTTATTGCATCTTGAGGCAATGTAAATGAAATATTTATTCAGATTTCGTTCTGTGCAAATCCATTACTGGATGATTTTTCTGTCTGTAAACAGTGTACCGCTGCAAAAAATGATGATCATGGGCACAGATCACAACATTTTCCTTCATGGAGCACCACAGTGTCTGGTAGAAATAGATGTTAAAGACAAAATTATCACAAGACTATTTTATAAAATTCTTCAAGGCCCCATTTTCTTTGCCCTTTATCGACTGCCATCTAAGGATAACATGCTAATTCATAATAAATGCAAAAATACCTTTGGGCTGCCTTGTAAATAACAAAACTTCATCCATCAAGAGTACTGTGGGAAAATATTATGAACATGAAAGTCATGAGAACGCTGTGTTTTCTCTAAGGGTAAAAAAACTAAATTACACAAGGCTTGAAGATACCTTTTTATTTTTTGCCATTATTGTGCTGTGGGCTTTCATGATTAAAGAACACACGCTTAAGTCTAATTCTTTCTGTATTGTCACGGAGAGGTGCCTCGTATTGACGCGTCAAATTTAGGACCCGTCGGGCACCTTTAACCCTCTGCTGACTCTCATTGTCAAATGTCGCCTGCTTCAATGTTTTCCTAAAATCTTTTGTGTCGAGGAGACGGATATGTATAACAATTGCAGATGAGACTTATCAGGACCACATGTCTAAGGTCACCTACTTATCCTACCGCGCATGATGCTAAACCCACACAAAAAGTAAGTGACTTAGTCTCATGATAACCTGGAAGGGGTTAACATATAAATTTAGACCATTTCCAGGCTGCTCAACTGCTACTTGGTCCAGTTCTTGTCTTAGTTACTGTTTTCAATGTTGGCAGTTCTCTTGTGTACAGCGAAGATAGTGAAATGACCAATGGAAAAAGTTGTTGTCCACGATAGTATCTTGAATGTTGTCCGTTCTTTTCCGGTATAGTAACGATACTGCTGCTTAATATCTAATTTAACAACATCTGTTTCTAATAGGAAACACAACTACAGCGTACTGAATGGCATGCGTTGTTTCATGTAAATGTAAGTGTCAAGTCTACAAATTCCATTTCAATATTACTCATGAATCAGAAGTGTTCACGCATCCGGATTTTGTTGAATCTTTTACAATGATACTGATGCTATCTGAGGTGGGGCCGTTCATCCTGATAAGTGGATTTCATTTGCCAGCTACATTATCTGGTTAACACCATCTACACGTACAATGTCTGCAATTGCATAATGCTATGTGTCGAATATATGGTTCAACATTTAGATATTGTTGGGTGTGATGTGTACAGTTTTCGCCATACATGCATTCATTTTATAGGTGGACTTTTAAAACATTTTGAGTACCAACAACTTAAGGTTGTAGTCGTTATCCACTTTCAAACGTGGTGCAAATATTGATTGGCAGCCGTGCTCTAAAAGACCATATAGATATGTCTATGATGCTTATGGTTAGCATTTACGGTTGTGAATTATTACTTGTAAACGTTAAGTGGTTTGTACGAAATTTTACTGGTACAATTCATGTGGCAGTATTAAATAAACCCCTGATGTTGAAATTGTTTTTACATACAACATAATTCAGTGGCGTGGTTGTGATTCTAAATTCCAGTAGATGTTTAATAAAATAAACATCACACCTGCAAGTCTTTTAAAACGTACGGAATTATTTGAATACCGAACTTTCACCGCGAATACAATTTTACCAATTGAAAATAATTCAATTCAGTATAAGTGGCTCTATTACGATATTCATTTCCGCACAGGCTCAATGAAAGCATAACCAGAATTGGCCTTTTTATTCTGTACTTGAGTCTGTATTACCTTGAAAATGACCATCATATACAGGGCCGGCGTCAGGTGGACCGGGATGGCTCGTTCATTTGTATTGGATCTTGGGTAATTGTACTAATTTCCAAATTTAAGTTGTTCGCATGCCGCTTCAGCAGCAGGTTCAACCTCTTCAGTTCTGGCATTTTTTCCGATGCAATATTCAAAAGCGATGTCACTATAGCTATCCCAAACGTGTCATTCAACCGACAGGATATAACTATTAGCCAGCATGTAACTGTCAATGCATGATTGAGTTTAAATTTTACGGTACATTGCACGTTGTTGTTCCCCGCTTACAATGGTGACGTCATTTTGTCCCACCTAATCTTTGTCTGTATGAACATATCGTAATTAGACTGATTTTCAGGTTTTGATTCGGTAATATCATTAATTTTAAGATATGTCTGCTTCAATATGTTGTAAGTTATGACCCGTGAAAAAACAGGTCATAACGGTATTGTCTTGATAGACAGACAGACAGACAGACAGACACACACACACACACACATATATATATGTAGAGAGAGAGAGAGAGAGGGAGGGAGGGAGGGAGGGAAGGAGAGAGGGAGATATAGAGAACTGATAATAAAGATTTAAGGAACATACTGGACTTGGCTGCAATGACTTAGTACCTCAGATGAGTCATGAACTTTGGTAATATTTAAATATATATCAACAGACTCCTTTGCTCATTCCAACTAAGCAAATACCAACGTACCATCTTCAGACTGATCGGAAGACATAATAGTGTCCATACTAATAAAAGTCACACAGTTTGTCTCCTCGTCATGGCTGATATGTAAAGGATTATTTTATCGTCAATCTAGTAAAGCTGATAAAAGATAAGTATTATGTTTCAAATCATGAGTCGAGTAAACCACGATAAAATGTCTCAAGAAACTGTAAACACTTTCCGACTCTTTATTAGCATCTCAGTCTTAAGTGTTGATCTGAGGCATCACACAATCTTATTCAAAAGCATTTATCATGTGAAAATTGATTTACAAAGCAGCTATATGAGAAAAGAACAGCTGTATTTCACTCGTTACAATTACAGTGATCAACTTGAACAACTCCGTCGGGGCTTTCTCTCGATCTTTTGTTGTCTTTTTTGTGACTGCTTTGTGTCAGTAATCCATTCGCATCGGTGAATTTGTCGTTTTTCTTCCATAATGCTTATTTTTCCTATCGTTTTTCTGCTGTCGGAGACCATTTTTCCAATTATGTTAGTAAATTAATCACTTGCATGCCCAAGTATAAACTTTTAAGACAATATGATTGCAGTAGAGCTGTTGAAATCGCTGGAAAGTGAAAGTCAAACGTATTTTGATCCCGACGTTGCCATCAACAGTAGTTTGTCGAAATGTAGTAATCAAAGCGGAAAAGTGGTCAGGTAAGGCTGTTAGGATTGGCAGGTGTGCAGTTGGATGTGGATGGGTGGACGCGAATTAAACAATTGGACAGTTAGTAATCTAATTGGCTGCAAAAAAACTCTATTTTTAGAAAGGTACTGGTTGCAGCTGGTTACTCTGTTCGACATTTTCTGCTTTAATAATTTGAGACGCAAATTTGACTTAACAGGTCTTTTTAACCCTTGTTGCTAGAATGTCCGTGACGCATAAGACCATGCCTGATAATTTTATACTTATACAGAAGTTTGAAACCTTTCGCCTATGACTTTCTTTAATAAAGAGTAAAGGAGAGAACAGAGTTGAGGCTAACAACATTTCGTGCAATTTCATTAGCGATGTTGCTCTGATGAGGTCACCAGTCGAAGTAATTTCTTTAAAACTGTCACTGCTGGGTTAGGACTGAGTCAGCAGGTTTCCCGGGGCGCTTTGGACGCATTGTCTCCAAAGGGTGTAGAGAAAAGCTGTTGACCTGCAGGTTATTTTTGTCTGGAAATATGCATGGTGACAAATGAATGAAAAAGCTTATATAAGAACTGTAAATTTGGAATCATGAACATAATTCAGATGAGCAAGACGTTCTCGTGATTAAGACAGAAAGATTGGAGAAGGAAAAGAACGAGGATTAATCAGCATGTCTAAAATAACGCCCATAGTACATTTGTGGCCTATATAACACCATGTCTAAATACAGTACTTGGCAGGATGATTAATATTGCAAAATCGGACGATTTTTATTGTTATAAGGTACAATAAGTCTACGGATAGCAACAAGAAAAGATAGAAAAAGACTAATTGAATGAAAGATTTCTCTCCTGGTAGGAAGGTCCACTGTACAAACGGAAAGTTGTAATATTTAACTTTCTTACTCTTTGAACGACCAATGAGGCTACTTCCTTGGAGGGATCAACAATCAAGAGTTTGGCCCTTAATAGGCTGCATATAATTATCCTGTGCTTTATTCAACCAAATTCCCTCCTTAAATCTTATGGGAACTGAATCAATAGCTTTAGTCAGTGCACTTTGCTCTCAGGACAGCTGTTGACTCATCGTATGTAAATTTTTGCTGAAAAAAGACCCAGATAGCATTTAGGACTCTAAATTATTTCTGGTAAATTTTAACAGGAAAAAGTTGGATGTGGTTAAGTTGCTTTCTTGTTTTTCTATTTTTTGTATCAGCCTAATTTGTAATTCTGCCATGGTGAGAAAAACGCTCCATGTCTATTGGTAACGTCGAAATGTATTAGGCAAAGAAACATATTTTATTTTATTCAGCGGGCCAGGACCACTATGGTAAGTTTCTGGGTATTTGCAAATTGCATTATGGGCTTTTGCTCAAAATATCTAATGCTTAGTTAAAAGGACGACTATGGCAAACCAACAAAGCCATAACGCACAGGTCTTATATTTTAGGGGTGGCTAATCCTCGACGACGTGTGGTCGAGTCAACCAACTTTATTACACTCTTCGTTACCCGTTGCCGAAACAATGTTCACTTCTTACTTTTTTGCTCCATTTCGTATGGCAAGACAACGGCAGCACAGATAGGCCATGGTAAAAAAAAAACAACAACTCGTTTTTAGAAGATGTTATCTCGTTTTTACAACATACTCTCTCATTCTTATAAAAGAGCTATCTCGTTGATACAAGAGACTATGTCGTTTTTACAAGATATTCATTTCGTTTTACAAGAAAGCTATCTCGGTTTTAAAAGATAGTATCTCGTTTTTACAAGATAGCTATCTTGTTATTACAAGATAGCCATTTCGTTTTTCTAAAAATCTACACGCCGGGTTTCCTCTGTGTGGAGTAGAAACTGCCTATGGTCTCGGAGAATGTCTTGAGCTTGGTCCCAGCCGCAATTCAATTTAAATTAAATGTGTTTCTAACTTTACTCATGAATTTACATATACATCTACATAGGATTGCTCATTTGTTTATATTTATGATACAAACAATAAAGCTTTAAATTTAAAAAATAGTAAAAAAACACACACATGAATAGTTGCTCCAAATGATACAATAACCCAGCCCCCCACACACAATGCATGTTGGATGATTTGAGACTGTGAAACTTGCTTTATGACGGAGATTACAGTTAATGGTTTCCTGCTAATGACCCGTTCATAAGTTCATTTCGCTCTTAAAATACTGAATTTTCCAAACATTGTAACTTAATGTAATGTGAATGATGACTTTTAAATACAGATCTAACCTTAAATAGTGACGGTATTGGCTGTGAAATACAGTGACTTTATAAAAATTAGGCATATTTTTATCTGAAACAAAACTACGTTGATCTGACCACTTTCAAGGTATAATGACGCAATCAGTTACGTGACTCTTCTACGTAACATTATTACATTTGCGTTTTACTTTAAGTCGAAGTACCGGTTTTTATTTTATATCTTACTCCATCAGGTAGGCCTAATGGGGTATGTTCAAAGATCAAGCATTATAGGTACGTGTGGCATTTACTTTACTTCATTGATTCAATTTTGGTAGTGTTGTGTGAGTGTGCGTATAATAATGGGATTGATTACCCTGTTCAGAAGGACACTGAGACGATCACCATGTCACTAGGGACTGTAAAATATGACAGCACAGAGGAACGTAGAAGCTGGGATTGCCCATGTTTGTCTTCCAGTGTGCCAATTTTCAAACTCCCATCACTGGTCGTTGCTGTCAACATGGTTTCAATGGTGACATCAGTGATTAGTTTCTGCCGAACTGTACAACACTCTCCCCTGTTTTGTTCAAATGGGTCCGAGCATATGAATGTTTAATTTCAAGTGGCCCAAACCGATCAATTTCCAAACTTATCATTTAGATTTGTCTGAAGAGGCACCAGCCAGGATTATAATTTTGAGCTTCCCAAAAGTGGTTCCAATGACTGATACATGTTAGAAAATGAATGACCACACCCCTGCATCATCCTGAAGTGAAGGGAATACAAAAGAACATTAATATGTGCATTCACATGCTATGATAGGAATATAAATACAAGAATACAATCCCGCATTGTTAGGTAATATCACATATATGAAAAAATAAATATCACATCTATGAAAAGAAAAATATCACATCTACCATTTGTAGCAAAAATACCAACACAAATATATTCATGCAACTAACTCCATTAGCATGCAGCCCATAATCTTTTCGGTAACACATGTAATGCATTTGGGACAGCCACAGGCTACCTTAAAGTTAATCACTATCCATCCATTTGGATCCATGCCAACTTCCACCATAAGTAACACCCCATGCTATTGGAACCCTATATGGGCATGCAAAAATCATCCTACATCCTGCCAAAAACAATACTATTTTTCCCTTTGTATAAATATATCAGCTACCCAGCCAAATGGGCCAACCTACTGATGATTTGCTTTATTATTTATCAATGATTAGCCCCAGTAATATATATCATTCCCCTATATTCAGGCATTCCCTTCCCTCTCTCTTTCTACATCTTACAGAATGCTCTGGCCACTGAACTGGTGACTTAGCAAACAGTGGACAGTGGCATATTTTTGGCACTGGCAATAGCCCTCCTTGCCCCTGACACCATGCCAGGATTGGAGAACTTGGTTCTTGACTTGAATGTTGTGGGTACAAGATAGGGGGAGTGAGTTTTGTAAGGGTATATTCTTTGGAACTCTAGCTCTGTCATCCACAGAAACTGCTTAGGCTGCAATTCCAAAAATGGACCTGAGGAAAACCTGAAGCCAACCTTTTACTTCCCCACTTCTCCTGAGAAACATTGCATGTGCAGAGGATGACTGTATGGCAAGGTTCTCTTCAGAAATTGCAGACAACCGTCCACACACTCACCCCTTTCTCCAACTCTCGTATGCAGAATCACTGGCACCTGAAACTTCAGGGATAAAGGCAAGGCAACCTCTAGAGTATGCTGCTGAGCTTCCGTAGTTGTCTTGGTAGCCTTGAGACCACTGGAATCAGCTTGATCTCTCCTGATACCACTACTTTAGGTGCCTGGAGTAGATCCTTCAGTTGCTGGATTGCTTCCCATCTGACGGAATCATCTACAAATCTGGGATGAATCCCCACACAGAAATATATCCTCTCATCCTGTTGTAGCCATGTCATTCCTTTCATGGACTTCCACTTGTTCTGGAACCACTGGTTGGACCCTACACACTCCAGGGAGACTTTTTCTTTGCTGCTGGGTTGTCCTTGCAATACAGAAAGAAAGGTCAGAGCAACATGTATGAGCCAGCACCTCTCCAACTTGGCAGTGTGCATCTACAAGTCTCTATGCATCTGTTGTCTGTCTTATAGACAGGAACCTACTATGACCTCCCTCCATGGATAGACTAGGTGCCAACATCTCAATCTTTTGAAGAAGCTCCCTGCTTTCCTCTGAGAGATCCCTCAGCATTGCAGCTATACAGTTAGGCAGTGCAATGCAGAAGTGATTAGGGCAAAAGGTACTAGCATGGCCAGCAAACTCTTGGAAAATGAACTCCTCCACCACTGTAATGTGAGCTCCCCTCTCCAAGATTTCCTTCTCCACCACCAGGGTCCAAAGCTTAAGAACACTTTCAACCTTCATCACAGTAGGCAACTAGGTATCCCGAGGCTAACATTGCCAAGGTGCCAAAGTAGGTGCCCTTGAATTGTGATAACCCTGTGGACTCATGGCATGTGAAATGCTCCCCCATCTTAGCTAAGTTTCCCCCTTTGAAATCCATATGTCCAGCAGGCCGAACAGGGATATAGATACCACATTATATTTTGGTGGATGACAAGCCTCCTCATATGGTGGTTATGCTTCTCACACACTGGGCATGGGTGTACATGTCAATTTTTACTAGCTAGTGCAATCGAGATCTTCATCCTATCGTCAGCAACTGCTGACTTCCTCTTGCCCTTGGACTTAGGAAGCTGAAATAGTGATTTCACCAGTTCTACTTCTCTATCTACATCTAGTCTTTGTGACTGCAGGATAATTGGCAGGATTTCAATTTGTAATGCTTGTCGGCTGTCATTCCCCACCACATCTTGATCAGGGCCATCTCCAGACCCCTGGACCCTGGTTACCCCATTTGAAGGATTCTCCTCTTCAGAGTCTCCTCCACACTCATCCACTATCTGCCACTCCTCATCAGTATCCTCCCATAGGTCCAGTAATTGCCATTCTCTGGCCAGTCCTCTGCCTCATTCATCTGGTGTCAAAGAGCCATATAATAGTACGGAAAAACATGATCATATTCATTAATTCCAAACCCAACAATGACAGCAAAGAGATTTCAGACTTGCCAAAGCAATAACTTTTCTCTTCCAATACCAATGTGAAGAAACAAATTTCACTCCTGACTTGAGACAGGCAGTCACCCACAAAAGGCAACTGGTGGTTTTAAACCGGTCCTCTCAACCTTAGAAATATTCATCATTAACTGCAGACACTAGTTCTTTCCCAAAATGTATAGGCCTAACCACCCAAAACACAAATTTCATTACTTCTGCCAAAAATAAAAAGAGACCTGTTAGGCCTATCACCTGTTAATTCTCCCGACTTGTCAGTCATCTAAGTTTACAGCAAAAGAGTAAAGTAGGCCTACATCGTTTTTGTGATATTTATGAATCTGGAATATTATAAACACACTCTACCTCCACTATTACTATGAGCCGGAGAACAAAGCCCCCAGCACTACATAGCCAATGAAGTAATTTTCAAATAGTACGGAAAAACATGATCCATATTCATTAATTCCAAACCCAACAATGACAGCAAAGAGATTTCAGACTTGCCAAAGCATTAACTTTTCTCTTCCAATACCAATGTGAAGAAACAAATTTCACTCCTGACTCGAGACAGGCAGTCACCCCACAAAAGGCAACTGGTGGTTTTAAACCGGTCCTCTCAACCTTAGAAATATTCATCATTAACTGCAGACACTAGTTCTTTCCCAAAATGTATAGGCCTAACCACCCAAAACACAAATTTCATTACTTCTGCCAAAAATAAAAAGAGACCTGTTAGGCCTATCACCTGTTAATTCTCCCGACTTGTCAGTCATCTAAGTTTACAGCAAAAGAGTAAAGTAGGCCTACATCGTTTTTGTGATATTTATGAATCTGGAATATTATAAACACACTCTACCTCCACTATAACTATGAGTCGGAGAACAAAGCCCACAGCACAACATAGCCAATGAAGTAATTTTCAAATAGTACGGAAAAACATGATCCATATTCATTAATTCCAAACCCAACAATGACAGCAAAGAGATTTCAGACTTGCCAAAGCATTAACTTTTCTCTTCCAATACCAATGTGAAGAAACAAATTTCACTCCTGACTTGAGACAGGCAGTCACCCACAAAAGGCAACTGGTGGTTTTAAACCGGTCCTCTCAACCTTAGAAATATTCATCATTAACTGCAGACACTAGTTCTTTCCCAAAATGTATAGGCCTAACCACCCAAAACACAAATTTCATTACTTCTGCCAAAAATAAAAAGAGACCTGTTAGGCCTATCACCTTTTAGTTCTCCCGACTTGTCAGTCATCTAAGTTTACAGCAAAAGAATAAAGTAGGCCTACATCGTTTTTGTGATATTTATGAATCTGGAATATTATAAACACACTCTACCTCAAGTCACAATTATGTCAATCAAACTACCATAATCAATGCATTATACATATTCATACAAAGAAATATATACAATTGTGATCATATCAATATACCCCCAATAATTTACACAATGTCCCTGAAATGTGCTGTTGCCAGCACTGCCCTGTCTCTTCTGGTCCTTCTTAACAACCAAAGCAATTCTGGCACCTGTGTCAATGATGACACAGGGGAATCTGTGGCTCCTGTCCTTTGAGGAATTGGGGTACTTGTAATGGCATCTGTGAGATCAGAGACATGAGGATTATCTATGGAATCATAAACTATGGCAGAACTAACCAGGGGAACATCAGATGTACCAAGACCAGCTATGTTATAGGTTGCGCTGGGGCCACCTGTATCTTGCAAGGAGTCCTCCAACTGTGCAAACAGGTCCTCGAACACATCCTCCAGAAATTCCTCATCATTTTCATCTTGATTGTATGGAATGGTGAAATCAAGATCCATCAGAGTATGCCTCATCCTCCTCATCCACAAATGTGTAAATCTGTCTTTGCGAGCCCAAGTTGGACATGGTGAGACACAAATTCCTTTCTTCGACCTTTCACCAAAAAAACACCTTAACAATCATATAGGGTCCAGCCGAAACTTAATTCAGTTTCCTGGATTGACCGGGCTTACAGGCACATTATTGGTTATACACAAGATCTCCTATTTCATGTGACCTTAGGCATAGCTTCAAGTCATACATTTTCTTCTGTGGTTCTTGAGCCACATAAAGACAATGATGAGCAGGATCATGAGTCCTGGTGAGAATTTTCTGTAACTGCCTGATGTATTCTGGTGGGTCTTGACCACTGGAAGTCTCAAAAAGTTTAAAAATCAAGTCTTTAAGATTGAATACTTCCCTGCCAAACATTGAGAGATTGGTCAAGAAACCTGTACTGCAATTCAGTGTGGACCTACGGAAGCAGCAAGTTGTGGCAGGTATTGATCCCAATTCATGTTTGAAGCCGTTATACAACAATGGATCATCTGTAGAAGGAGTTTATTGTACTGTTCCACCTGACTATCGGAACACAGCCTGTAAGGGGCAGTCCATGTTTTGGCTATTTGTAGCAGGTAACAGTTTACTGGCACTAAGTTCCCATCAATGTTCTTGTTCTGGGTGCTGTGGATACTTAGCAGACCACCAAATCTTTTGATGAATTTATTTACGATCTTATGAACAGTGGATTCCTCTGTTTGATTGGGAAGTGCATAGCACTTGAATTACATGGTGAGTTGGTCTACCAATATCAGAACATAGATATTTTCCTCCTGACTAGGGGTGAATGGACCAAGGATGTCAAAATGTACCCTCACTGCACCTGCATGATATTTTCCCAGTTGTGCTCGTGGCCACATTTTTGGCTTTTTATTCAAACATGATTGTACAAAAATCTGACATTCCTTGGACATATTATGCCAGAAAAAACTCCTCTTATGGTTCTTTAGTGTTTTATCCTGATCAAGATGTCCAGTGAGCCGAATATCATGGTACTGTTTTAGAACATCCTCTTTCAATGATGGTGGGACCATGAGACACTTTCTGCAGATCAAATCCTCCCATCAATATTAGAGGACACCTTTGTGTAAAACCAGTTTGGACTTCCACACACATAAATGGAGCAAAATCAGAGTCCATGATCTGTTTGGACCTAATCTGTTGACAAAAGTATCTGCCACACCATTCACCTGGAATACCATTGGTCCCTTCAGAGTCCACCTAAGGAAAATCACTGTCCTCCTTCTCTAAGTCTGCATCTGCAGTGGCTTAACTGATACTGTGTACGCTGAGGGGAATCACAACATCCACCTCCCATTCAAAATGACTCCACCGCCAATGAGCTCGGGAACAATATTCATCCCCCACAAGCAAGTTGTTCCCACCTAACACCCTAAAGGTAATTGCCACAGAAAGTCTCTTTATCTGGAATTCTGGATAACCCATGTGCATTTGATGCTCCTTACCAGGGCAATGGATCAAATCCATGTCATACTGCTTAAGATCTTCTAGCCATCTGGCCAACTGCCCTTTTTTTGCATCAAAACCTGGTAAACTGTATCAAACTACCATGGTCAGTTCTCATGATAAACTTTCTGCCAAGAAGATAGTGCCTGAATTCCAAGGTAAACCACACAATGGACAAGAGCTCTTTCCTGGTTGTGCAATATTTGGGTTGAGCAGGGAATAGTGAGATACTACCATAGGTAATGACCTTCATTTCCCCATTCTGCAATTGAAACAGTTCAGCACTAATAGTGGTGTCTGATGCATTGTGGTGCAGATAGAACATACCTTCTGGCTCTTGGAAACCTAAGATTGGAGCATTGATGAGGGTGGATTTTAACTGACAAAAAGCATCTTGGTGCTGACATTTCCATTTAAACTTGTTCTTGGGACCTGCAAGGCTTTACAGCTTGTCAGCTACTTGTCCAAAATTTTGGATGTGTGGGCAATGATTGTTGGCAAAACTGAGGAAAGATTCCACATCCTTGGTATTTTGTGGCACAGGTCAATCCCTGACTGCCCTGATTTTGTCTGGAACAAAACACATACACCTTTATTGGACACCTGTTTGCCGAGGAACTTCACTTTCATTTGGAAGAGATCACACTTTTCTGGTTTTAGCTTGAATTATGCTGCTGGAAACATTCCAATACCACTCTCCAATTTTTTCAAATGACTGGGGAGATCCTACAGAGGATCTGAGTGTCATCCAGGAAAGGTAATGTCCATAACCAGGTGAACCCTTGCAGTGCATCATTCATGGCCCCATAAATGTGGCCAGAGTGTTACAGAGCCCAAATGGCATCTGAACATATTCAAACAGTACAAATTTGGTTATGAAAGCTGTTTTAGCATGATCCTCTGGTTTCACAGGGATTTGCTGGTATGATGCATCTGAACATATTTGAACAGTACATTTTTGGTTATGAAGGCTATTTTAGCATGATCCTCTGGTTTCACAGGGATTTGCCAGTATGATGAGACCATACCAAGGCAAGAATAAAATATATTACCCACCCAGGATGTCTAAACATTCCTCAATTGGAGGAAGAGGATATGCGTCTTTTACAGTTATGGAGTTGAGAGCCCCAAAATCAAACCACCGTAAGACTCCTCTGTTCATTTTCCACACTAGAACAGCTGCCTACTCAGAATTGAAGGGTCATGTTACTTTAACATTGGCATCTGCTGAAGATGCTTCTTTTCTTCATGCTCAAAGCCAAGTGGAACTAGCCTCATGTGTTGTTTTATAGGTTTGACGTTTTCTCTCTGGATCTTATGAGTTACACCTGAAAAGCAGCAAATATCCATTTCATCTTTGGCAAACACATTGGTTTTTTCACACAGAAGAGATGCCAACTTACCAGACTGATTTTCTGGCACTACACCTTTCCAAGACAATCTGGGAATGGTGTGGTACCTCAGACCAGGTTGAATATTCTATATCCATATATATCAAGTGACCTTCCTTGAGTTATACTGCTTTTACTGCCAACTTGGGAATACTGATATTCATCAATGGTGACAAACTTTTAACTCCATCATTGCCATTGAGTGACTTTGTGAGCAGGATCTAGAGCTTTCAGATCTCATCAAAGGTGACAAACTCTTCACTCCAGTGTGATTTCATCTGTGGATGACCTGGGTGAATCATTGACACACACAAGAGATTCTGGGTCAATGTGTTCCAAAACCTTGTCAGCCTCAACAGGACTTCCTACCAACATCCCTGGTTTTAAGGTTGCAAATCTATCCCCTCCATTAACAAAAACCACAGGAATTTGACCTTCTCGGTGAGCTACTTATGCTGGAGCCAGAATACTCCCCTTGTGGCAAAATGGGGTTACAAAATGGGGTTAAAATGCAACAATCACTGCTTGCAACCTTGGTGGGTTTATCCATCTCTATTTTAGCAATTCTCTGCACCTGACTATATGGGGGAAATATCAAACATTGTTTAAGACTCCAAAAACACTCTCAAAGTTCTGCACATATCTCTTCATGAGAAACAGGGCTTTGGTGATACATGTGGGCTCTTTATTAAGAATCTGTAGTGCAGCTGTTTGATGTGTACAGCCATGCAAAAATGCCTCCATACCCATGGTATTGATGATGCCAGGGGCATCCCAATGCTGAGCAGGGGAGCTGGCATGAGCAAGTTTCTGTGCCCTTTCAGCAAACTCTTCCAGACTTTCTTTGGGCATCTGCTCTAGATTGGACCACTGCCTTCTGATACTAACTGGTGGATTTTTCCTTCCATAACATTGATTCAGTATCCTGGTTAATTGATTATAGTCCTCCCTGACCTCATCCTCAAGACTGCCCTAGAAGTCCAATGCCCTATCTTGCAAACTATCAATCAGACAATCCAATTTCTCTGCTTCACCCCATTGATATCTCCTCACCATTTTTGCAAACTGAAGTGTGATAGGTCTCCAATCTTGATAGCCATTGTGGATAGACATTTTTGGTGGAGGTGGCTCTTTTATATTTAGCATTCTAGTAAGTGGCCACCCTGGCCATTTACTGGAGGATGAGCCAATTGCACCAGTGAACTGCTGGAGCTGACACTGATGGATTGTGACCTGGTCTGTGCCACTGCCCTTGTCCTCACCCTTGTTCACGATTCCCTGGATACCCTGTAGGTGGTGCTACTGGCTGGTGCATATTCCCATTGTGCAGAAGCAATCCCATAGTGCAAACTGTTGGTGCAATCAATTGGAATATGTAACCCCTTTGCACTGACTTTGCTGTTGCCTATGATCATACAGAGAAGGCAGAAGTGTAGTGTGGTAATACAATGGAAATAGTTGATGTACCTGGGATACTACTTAACTTACTGCCATATTCACACACATTCTGTTTTGGATCCCCAGCCACAGAAAATTTTACAGAACTGTATGTATGCATCATAATGGGAGGCTCGCACAGATCATCATCGAGATTAGATGGCTGGCCAGCAGGGAAAAAACTTCATGGAGGAATCAAAATTGGATACAAAAAAGGATTGTAAATACCTCCTGGTATCAATCGCGTATGTGCCTGCATCTAAGAATCAAAGACATCTTCCCTTTCCCTATCCCTAGTGGCAGTGGCACCAGCTGGTGTAGAGTGCCTAGATGGGGTCTTGAGAGTTTGCAGTTTCTGTGCCATGTCATCCTGTCTTTGACTTACAGCTGCCATCTTTGCTGCATGTTGTCCATAGTGGAGGACACAAAATCCATGTTACTGGACACCTAATGGTTCAAATTCCTCCATCATACCCTTCATGGCTCCAGCATTGACTCAACCAGTATACTCTGTTGATCTCCATGAACATCCTGTTTCTTAGGTCCATCAAAAGTAGTGAGCCTTTTTTGCCAGAAAAACTTCCCATGTACCCTGTGCTAACATACATGCATTTTCCAGCTTCTCGACAGTGATTTTTTCTTTGCTGAATAACTGATTCTCTAAATTCAACAACTGGCTTTGATATCACTGGTCCAATCCCTTTCAATGTTGCCAGCAGCTTCATACTCGCCACATGCATATTTTTAGGAGCCACTCTTGGTTTTGGTGTTGTTGGGGCCTATATGGTACCAACTGTACTGTATTTAATAAACAATATTTCTGTTATCTTACACACATAGGAACCCATGTAAATGCAACAAAATATTCTCCTCAACCAATCATATGTAATTCTGTCAGAGAGTGAAAATGTGTAACCATGAAATGAGAGCAAAACAGAATTAACACAATATGTAATACACTTCAAAGCAGACCAATGAAGTATTGAAATTCCACAGTGTAATCTCCAAATATAAATACTGAAAAGGAAAAATTATGTTCCAGCACAATTAAAAAGCAAACAGAAAAATGAGAAATAAACAATTTCATATTTCTATCAGAGAAGTGCCAAAACGGGATGTTTACTTGATTCCTTGACCTGTAACCATCTGTCGCTGCATACACAAAAATCAGAATTACATGCCACACCCAAATACAGTAAGATATCCTCACAGAAACACAAAAGCTCTCACCGTAATTTTCACTGCTATATGTGTATCTTTTGTTGCCAAATGAAGAAATGCATCACTAAACACAATCTGTTCACAAAAAGTAAGTGGTGCTGAAATTTGAACACTATGAAGACAAGGGTCCTAACGATGCACAAACAACAGAAATCACCACTAAAGTAGAATGCAATGTGCTTTTCAAAGACGTCATGCACAGTAACTGTGCAGCATTTGGCAACGTGTAAAGTTCATCGTCAAGAGCACTCACAAACTTTGCTACTATACTCTGATCTGTCACACTTCCAATGGCAATTCATGCATTATGTATGTTCCAAATATTGGAACCTGCTTCATAGAATAGAAGAATGTACACTGAAATTGTCTAATATCCAAATGTATCATCCCAGTTATAATTTCAGAATACAACTAGAGAAAATAATATCCTCTCTCCAACTGACACTCCGGTAAACGAAAATCCAAACAACAAACATGCCTATTTTGGCGCAAAATTTGAAAAGCTAGCAATGGAACACCATTGTGTTCACAAATGTGTCATAGCTAACGCATGCTTTTCAATCGAGTAAAACTGAAAATTACATGCAAATATAGCTGGTGATTAACACTGAAATAATATAAAATGCCAGCCAGACAGGTCTGAACTAGACGTTCATCAATTGAAATCCCTTTGATGTATACTATTGGGAAAATGATCCTCACCGTATGCATTCATTGCACACAATCCTGTCTTCCCATGAATTATCACATACCAGTATATTATGAGTATGATGTCCTTAGAGTTACAAGTTTCTGGTACCAATGTTGTGCATATAAAATTAAGGGATTGAAAACCTTGTTCAGAAGGTCACAAATGACAATCACCTCGTCCCTAGGGACTGTACAATATGGCACCACAAAGGAACATAGAAGCTGGGATTGCCCATGTCTGTCTTCTGCTGTGCCAAGTCCGAACTCCCCATCAGAGGTGGTTGACCTCGATTTTGTTTCAATGGTGATGTCAGTGATTAGATTCTACTGAACTATACAACAGTACGCCTAATCTTGCACATTAGGTGTAGACTTATGTCTTGTAAAAGTAGTTTGATTATATTTAGGCCCATGTAATGTGGCCTACATTTTAAAGTAGGCATATTAGCAAAGGAACATTATATTCACTTCATTTTATAATACATCAGCTTGAGATGTTTGTATTAGGAATGCAAACATGATGCCACCAGTTAGCAGAATGTCTGAAGCTTGTATGGGGATTAATGGCACCAAAACAAGTCTTGTGCTGGTTTCCCGCTGATCACCTGATTTTACATAAAGCCTCATAAGACCTAAAGCTTTCTTCTTAACTTCAAATTTTACAAATATGATTTGTTCCTTTCCGAAATTAATTTGCTTTAATGATTTAGAACTATGCAGTTTTTCAGTGAATGGTATTGAGTATGACTTTACTCTTAGAATATCTGACTTGATAGTGTTCAAACGGTACTTGGGCTTACAGATTAAGGTTTATTAAGTTTCTCTTTATATCAAACAAGATAGTATATCCTTTTTTACATGATAGCCACCTGATACAAGATAGTCATTTGATTCCTTTTGAAAAATATTCTCGTGTTTAAACAAAGGACAGCCAAATCTTTATTGACAGGCTGGTCAAAGCTTCAACCGCCAGCCCTTGTTGAGAATGAAAACAGGCCTATAATATAAACTGATGAAGAAGTCTTATTACAAAAAAGACAGACAGACAGATGGACAGAGGGACAGACACAAGTAAAGGATAAAGGAGGGAACAAAGAAGGAAAGAAAGAAAGAAAGAAAGATTTATTTTGCCACCCCTGTGCTTCCATTACCATGATTGGAAGCCCTGACACTGCTGGGTTTGGGTGTGATGCTATTAGTTACCCACTGGTTGACTGGGTAATACACGCAGAATCTCCCAGGAAGAGAACTGGTATTACCTGGGGCATTAGATGCAGAGGTTATACCAGTTCCTTAGGTGGGAGATGACCTCTGTATTACCCAGGTCCTCCTTGTGCTGCTGCTTACATCTTAGCCTCAGGGCAACAGATATCTGTATTGCGGTGTCTACATTTTCAGGTAATGCTCAGTCCCATTATTTATTGTACATTACATTAATTTAAAAAATTAACCTTCCCTTAATCCCAATTGCAAACAGAAAACAACAGCTACTAGCCAAATTAAAGAAAAAAACTGTTTCCCAAAAGAGGCAGAGGGAGCTCTCATCTGATACTGATCAAGAGAGTGAATGCCAGGCACAGAAACACAGGCAGAGTGTAGGTAACAGAAATGCAAGAAAAGTAGAATTAGGATAGTTAAGTTTGTGTGAAGAAACAAATAAGCACAAACAGGTCAGAGCAAAACAGGTGGTGGTACACATAGCATTCAAATCCACAAGGAAGCCACAGATTAGTATATGTTAGCAACAGCCACTGAATTTTATTTTCTGAATGGTGTCTCAAAGAAGGATCCTATAGACGTCTTCAACACTGAAACTTCAAGGAACAACTAGTTTGGATAGACAGAACTGTTGGAAAAATTATGAAGAGAATAAATTTAAGGTGCAAGAGTTTCACCCGTGCACGAAACAGAAGGATGAAGACAATGAGACTTTGTCATCACAAAAAGCCACAAGATCATGTGGAACAACAGCCAGCTGTGGCCAAAGAGACAAGTCCAGACGTGCAAGAAGAAGCAAATGCAGTCGAAGGCACCGAGATCGTTTTTGATATTCCTGAAATGGAAGGGAGAAATGCAAGAATATTTGCTTGATCATACACATTCCATTTTGAATAAAACTTGAAAGATGTTAGTATGTTATTACAATTGTGTTCGAGTTTTCATAAAGGTCTCTGAAGATCTAATCATCATCAATGCAGACATACGAATGGAGCGAATTCTTCCAAATCGATATGGTGATATTGGAGTTGGACGTGACGATATCACGTTTTGTGTATCCTTCATCAAACAGATGTGAGACGTTCTCTTGTAGTTTGTATGTTCTTTCTCTCTCGTTGAAAATCTACGATATGTTATACAACTCCAAGCTAACATTTCACACATTTATCTTTTCACCTAATTCATCATATCAATTATTATAAATACTGCAGGTCCAGGTACTAAGTGTTAAGGGGTCTTTTCATATACCATATGGCTTTCTGCTTAGAAATGGGTCAAATTAAACAGTGTCAATCAGCCACTGTTTGTCGGTGCCACAGTTTAGAATAGGGTGCCATTCAACATTATGGATATTTGTCCCAGTTGTTGGATAGGTCCAACTGACAAGTGCAAGTGTGACCAATCGGTCTGCACACAAAGCCTCATGTTAAGGTAAACTGCACCACTATCGTATCTGTGATAAGGAGAGTTTACCCAGTCCAGAAACGTGAGGATAATTCGATTTGATTCTCATAAAAAATCTCACGTAGCGTTGGAGATAACTGGCTACCAACTTCTGAGCAGAAGACGTTTCAAGAATTACAGGGTGCTTTAAAAACCCTCCTGGCTTTGGATTCAGGGTTCCATACTTTGTATTGAGTTCAGATGGGGGAACTACACATCCAAGGTAGCTAAAATGTCACGCCAGCACAAAGCGTGGTTTCTGGATCAATTCTTTGTGAGAAATTTCGGATGTAAGCTGTTGAAGAATATTTCTTGGGCTGTTGTCGACAGCCAAAAGTTAAAATATCGTATAACTCATCCTGATCCACTCTGTCAAAATCAGCAAGTGCATGGTCTATCACTGCGGCGGTTGCACCAAGTGTGTCCTGTGGATGGCCGCCGAGTGTGTCATGCTCCTCGCCGGTAACGCTCCAGGTATACAGATTAAAGGACCAGGCTCTTAACATTATTGTTGTGTTTTTTGTCTTCCTCAGTGAGCAGTGAATGTGGTATAAATCTATCTATCCACAGTTTAATACATTTAACACCACTAGGACGAAGACAAAAAACGCCGGCCATCCAGTGCTATAATCAACTTGATCTTCCCCGATCGGCTATTTTTCAATGTTGGATAAATAGGCTTTATTAGATTAATCAGAGTCTCTTTTATACCATGAGGCTTTTCGCTACAAACATTGACAATTGTGCGTGGTTAAAATCAGATCCAACCAGGTTAGGATAATTTTGATAATTTTGAGATTTTGATATACAATGTATTTGTTAGACATATCTGTCTGGGAGATCTCTACATGGTATTTAGAACTGCACGTGTTCCTAGCGGGAATAAAAGCTGCAGCGGTGATACCGGTTAGACAGGCCGGGCAGACATTGCATAAGATAGACAGGCAGACGGATAGATAGATAGATAGACAGACAGACAGACAGACAGACAGACAGACAGACAGGAAGACCGACTGACAGACAGAAAACGGAGGAAAAATCCAGCAGCCCTTTACTGCATTCAACAGACGAATTACAGCGTGTGCCGGGAAGCAACTGATGTTGCGACCCCATTAGCCAGGTTGGCTAAAAGTAAGATTTCCTGACAGAAGCGGTAATAATAAACTGCTTCAGCCTGTTTTTTCTCGGGGTGGATTGAAGTCTTTGTTTAGATAAAACGGTCACAGATATCTAATATTAAGCGTAAAAGGAGTCTTCTCCATCAAAGAACATAAATCTGCTTGCCGGTGTCACAATTTGCTTTATATCTGAAATAAGTGGCTCTGTCACGTTTAATAACACAGATCTTAGGTGACCTGTATTAAACACAAAATGTCGCATGTCCTTGAGGATTCACCCCCTGGTGACAATGATAACGTCTTTGCGGCGTCGTCTAGCCTGTTTATTACTGAGGTACTTGTGGCGTTGCCCACAAATCATACATGAAACCCAGGGGATCCTTTGTTTTGCATGTTTCCAAGGATTAAGAAACCATTGAATTCTCTCCCGTCAAAATTGCTCCACAAAGTCAGCTCGGATATTAAATGTCGTCTATTCCAGTGTTTCCTTGTTCACAGAAAACCTTCCGAATGTGTTTTGTAGATGAATCTTAAAGAGATAAAATTTTCTGGGGTAACAGCTTTCTTTAGCGCTTCATGGGTGCGCAACCAGCTACGAAAAGCTGCTAATTTTGTCTGACCCTGACCAGAAAAAAGAGTTCACTTAAGACGGGTCCACTTCTGTGAGTTTTCAACACCTGACCTAGATAAGAACCGCCATTTGTCCGGGTAATAATGCAACAGTATTTGGCCTTCGTAAAGCAGACCACAGTTGTCATTGGATGATTGAGCGTGGTGATTGCTTGATTGAGCATCCCAATATAGTCCATAATTTGCCAAATACAGTGTTTTCAAGACACTGTTGCAATTGTGTCTTTTGTCCAGAATCACTTCCTATTAGTTATTACACTATTCCGCATTCCCAACTCTTCACTCTCTGTTTTATACAATTTTGCTATGATTTTTTAGAAACATCATCATTTTTAAATTTTAATTCATGCACCTGTAAAAGCTAGCATCCAGATTAAGTTTCGTATTTAATTTTTTTTTCAAATAATTTGTTGGTCACAGCGTGAAGAAAATCTGCAAGTTTTTGATTACTTTTTCAGGACTTGATTGCAGTTTCCAATCATGTTAAAAGCACCTTTTCCCAATAAATGGCGCTGAAAATAGCTACAATGAAATATACAGGGATTTATTAATGTGGTCTCCTGCCTTCGGATGTACCATGTCCAGAAGGGTCCGTGGTAAGTAAAAAGACTTTTGCTGATTTTACAGAGCATCCGTGTATTTTCAATAATCTGGTCAGACAACTTTCGCATTCACGGGGTCCCTATGCATGACATCTTAGTCGGCAATGGCAGGGGTTGCACAATATTTGGTAATATTGTGCTCTAAGAAGCGTGTGCAAATAGATTATTTGCGCGATAATCAAGCATTTTCGTTTTTAAAGTCTTATTGATAATTCTACTTTAGCCTCTGTAACTTATGCTAATTTATCATAAATTGAATTATCAGTATTTGTTCTTGTTAACCTTGTTTGAACAAGACGTATATTCATAATTGTTTTTTTAATTCAACAAAACATACAAGATCATGTGATGTCTATATATATTTAGCAATGCCCAACAATTTCCCATGATGGCTAACTGTATTACAACACAAGGTTTTTGCCAAAATGGCTTTAGAAACCGCCTTGGTACAACCTTGTTAAAATGTCCGCTTGAACAGTGAAATGAAAATGCAAAAGACACTGGTCATAATAATGACCGGAAATGATGCTAAAACAGCCTCTAGTTTTCAGTAAAAACACAACTTTACTGAACACGCTCTATTCTTCAGTACAACAATGTGGAGACTTTGTACAAGACGAAGGTGTTTGATCCATTAGGAAAAAATCTTCTGTCTTTCCTTGCGGGGAACAGTCTACATTTTGCCATCAGCGCATTAAATAAATGCCACATGAAATGTTTTTTTCCTCCAAACAGTGTCACAAGACACAAATTATTGGCTTGCATCATTCATATTAGTGTCCAGCAGCGTCATATTCTGGGGTCTTGCAATTGACAAAGGTGTCCATCGCTCACGTGCCCTGGGTGCCAATTACCAGAGTATGTCTTGCTGCATAATAATTTTCTCCCTTTCCACTCTTTGGATAAAATCTAAACAGACCTGAGGGTCAGATTCAAATGACTGTACATGGATTAGATACCAGATGGACGTAATATATTTCCTACATTTTATTTGACGGATTTGATCCGTTTAATTGGGTTCGATCCCGAACACATAAAGATCGAGCTAGCTTAAGTTATGAGCAAAAGTCTCACGCAGCCTATGACTGTCGTGCAACATAGTAGTGTTCATTATGACAGCTAAACCAAATGAGTTATGCTCTATGTGTTACATTATGGAACTGGATGTTTATGATATTGAAATTCACATTTCTAGGTGTCATACTCTCAAATATTCAAAACAAGACCTGAACTTTACTTTTAGTAACTGTTAAGATATATCATTTGGGTCTGTTTCCGAACGCAAAGCGTCAAAAGACCGAAACGAAAGTTAAAATATGGTAAATTTGGCCTGTTGTTACACGAACTGCAGAAACAAGGTTAAGAGAGATTGTCAAAATGAGGTAAATTGGGCTTGTTTTCAGACGAGTTGCAGAAAAAAAGATGCTATCTGGCATCGTCATGGTTGAAAGAAATGGTCGGTTCCTGCACAAGGATTCCCATACAATGAACTGTACTGCTATTCATTTCATCAATCGATTTGTATTTGGTCCCTCATTTAGGTCCATAATGCAATTACATGTCTTATTGAACTTTAGGGGACCTTAGTCCCTATAGGATTAATAATCGTTCAATGTTTATGAAGTTCAGGATGTGTTTGAAATGAGCATTAGCAACACAAATCACTTATCTGAGATGACGTCCGGCCAGCCCTAACATGTAAATTAAGCACAAGCGTTTCTCCCCATGGTCCAAGATGGCTGCCGCAAGTGCCCGTTGGGGGACCGTATCATATCATTTTTAATGTGACTGTGAATAATGAAAATATCGCTGAGCTATTTAAAAGAAAGAATTTATAAGAAAGAATGAACGCTCAGATCCTCCCCAGGAATATCCCGGGGCACCACGTGCACCTGTCTCGATCGTGAAGGTAAACACACACACATAGCTAATTTGGTAAACGTACCGTGATTGGTTAAAATCGAATTCCGATGTTGCATTGTGGATAATAATAATAATAATAATAATAATAATAATAATAATAATAATAATAACAGCAACAACAATAATAATAATGATAATGATAATGATGATGATGATGATAATAATAATAATAATAATAATAATAATAATAATAATAATAATAATAATAATAATAATAATAATAATGATAATCAAACCCTCGAAAGACGGGGAAATAAAAGTATACATTAAAATAAAATACATGTACAGCATATTAATCGAACATAGAATGCGACGCAAATTACACATGAGAAAAGCATAAGTATAAAATAAAAATAAAAGTACGTAAAACTCAACAATCTTAAAGATACAAATACAGTATCGCACACTGAAAGCACGATTGCCGGAGACCAGTAAGTTGTAGGCTACGACTGCATCAACCTGGAAAATTTGGCAGGACTGCAGCCGAGCAGAAGGCCCGGGGCCGCACGGCACCATCAATAAAACGCTCCAGTGCGCACCGAGACCAACGACCCGACCTTAAAAAGTGATTAAACACACTTTGTCAACAGAGATGTAAGTAGATGCTCGGCCAACCAGCGTTTAAAAAAAAAGTTGTCTGAAAAAAACCAAGTTGCTGTACATAACAAGTCATCTGTTCCATTAGTACCTGGAATATACAAGTTCTTTACCACCAAGCGAAGTTTGACATAAGTATATTTGGCCGGGGAGACCTCCTTCTGCAACAGCTGCGAGACTAGGGTCCCTCTGAAGTGGATGCCAGTGACAATATGTTAAGCCAACAGGGGAGATACATAAAATTCTTCGCAGTGGAGACTCTACTTGAAAACCTCTAAAATATCTCGCAATAGTTTTTTCTTTCCCCACATCAGCCACTGAAGGCACCAGCAGAGCGCTTAGTAAATTTGTGCCACGTGAGCTTTTCTGTAAGCCCAAGAATTGTTTAATCAGTGTCCCATGAACACTTTCTATTGTTTTTATATCGGTCTTACCTAAGTTTAAACAATCTGCCCACAGAGATTAAAATAGGCATACATATAGAGGACCATAAGTACAGCTTAGCTTTGGTCCGGAAACCGGGATAGGATAGTCCCATGTTGCTATACCCATAGTATACTCTACAGCAATTCTGAATTCTTTTGGCAACGTGATCTGACGCCGTACCAGAATTATTGAAAATTGTAACAAGAATCTGAGCACTAAAGTCTGTTTTTAAAGTGTTACCATTCAATATCCATTCAGGTGTACTGTGAAATGGCATTTTACCAGCTACAAAACACTTGGTCTTTTGAATGCCGGAAGAGAATCTCCACTTGGAGGCATACTCACTGGAAATGTTAATCATGGCTTGTAGATCAGGAACAGTTGCACCAATTAGAGTGATGTCATCTGCATCAGCAGATGAGTTCACTTTCTCCACATCAACATATAAAGCAAGAGGTGAATCATTTAGCATTTTCAATAGGTCATCTAAGAAAACATTAGAGAAAATGGGGGAGAGAAAGATACCTCGACGTGTACGCCTTGTAACAGAGAAAACGCAACTGTACACACTGTTCCACCTAACAACCCTGCACAGCTGATTATGCCAGGTACATAAGAAGACCCAGTGCCCATTGGGTAAAACATCGTATAACTTGTGGAAAAGGGACGCTGGCCACACCGAGTCAAAACAAAGCTCAGTATCAAGAGAACATATAAACACTGGGGAATTATTAGCAGTAAAATATGACATAATTTCGTTCATTAAAGCACATCCAAATGAGGTGCTACGCTTCTCTCTGAGCCGAACTGAGTGTCGCTGACCTCAACTTAGGGCATCATAAAATGTTTAATGATTTTGCAATGTGTGGATCCAATGATAATATCGACGTCAAAAGTCTTTCGGTGTATATGCAAATGGAGGACGCGTTAATTGATTACATCCATGCTTTGACGGAATAAATTCGAGGGTTTTTTATATTTTAATGACACAATGCCTGTGGCGCAAACATCTGTTCCACTAGAAAACATATAGGAATGTTACCTGATGACCTGCGCCACAATATTATTCACTTTACGTAGGAATACAGACATTGTAATATGATTTCAACTATAGAGGCTTGGGTCCCCTAAAATTCAATAAGGCCCGATTTCATCTCTACCTGCCCCCTGTTTCCGTCTTTCTGTCACTCCAATCAAAAGTCCATATTTTGTATAACTCACAGCATTTTACGAATATGTATGTATGTATGTATGTGTGTGTGTGTATGTATGTATGTATGTATGTGTGTGTATGTATGTGTGTGTGTATGTATGTATGTGTGTGTATGTGTGTGTGTGTGTATGTATGTATGTATGTATGTATGTGTATACCTTAGGCACAATAAACCATTGGGTTAGTGTACCTTCGGACAAGTTGAGTTTCGGATCAATGGACCAAAGGCACGGCACGGTACAATTCCGAACTTGAAAGTAGAGAATCCTAAAACAGTATGCTTCATTGTCATAATTTTTATGTTATTACTTGTTTATAGTTTATGATTTAGGAATGATTCATAATTTTGATATATGAACTCCTTTACATTTTAAGCACTCAGTAACCTCTGTTATCGACCTTAGTTTGGTGGGTTAACCAAGTTTCTACCCGGTAGGCATGTAAATCATTTTATTGCCTTAAATTCACTTTCTGCTAGTATGTAAATCGGTTTATTGTGGGGTGTTAACTAACTGTCTAACGAGTACCCCTTGTGAATCGTTTTATTGCCTTAAATGTGTTAAATTGCTAAGCCAATGGATTCAGTTCCCTTTCTGCTACGTTAATTGTTTTATTGCCTTAAACACCTTTCTTCCCTTTTTATTGTAAATAAACCCTGGTTATCGGAATAACGCTAAAGCAGGACTGATCACTTACAATTGACACTTGGTTAGAGTACGCAGATCGCTAAGTTGTCAGGATCAACAGTACACCTTGCAATTTGTATGTGACTGAGTTACCTTCATTTAAATTCCAAACTTAAACACAATTAATAGTGCACCACCAGCGAAGCCAACATGCCATAAGGTTACATATGGTGCCGGGACTACAGCGAAAAGTGCACCAACAACCGAGTCGACCTACTACAGGGTTCCAAGATGATCAGGCTCTGGAACCCACAACGACTGCATAACTGGCATAAGTACATAGGATAAACGAGGTTTGATCAAATACACAAAGCATATTTATAGAGTACAAACAATTTAAGATAGAGTGACCAGAGACTGCAGATGTGTGACAATATCCACATGGATTGCTCTGTTTAGGTGAATTCGATATAAAAATTTTACTATACTCGCGGGTGCATATACCTCCCAGATGAACGAAGCTGCAAGAATCGTGGGTCAGTGTGAGTCCTTGAAGATTATTAACGCAACTGGGTGTGAACATTTGGTGTCGATTGGGGGCTTTTTTGCTGGATCCGTTCACTAAGATTAGCAGACGTACTGCACTAAATTATTTTTTACTTATCTGAAGGCTATTAGGGCTATGTTAAGTCGGGGGTATGCAGAATAAGGTCTTTAGGTCAGTGACTGTTTCATAAGTTGCGACATCGACGTGGTAACAACAGATGGTTCAAGCCTGAGTGGTGCCTCGTTTTGCGATGAAACTAAAAATTTGAAATGGATTTAACAACACAATACCCAAATGTGGTATCTCGGCAACAGAATCCGCAATGGGCTGTTCGATTAGGATAAAACTGAGTCATTCTTTTTGTAATATTCATGTTTTTGCTCACAGACTCTCTCAAAAACACAAACATCCCGCAACTCCTGACCCAAATAATGTCCCAATGGGCCAGCCCATGGAAGATTCTCTGTGTCCCTCATGTCATATTTAAGTACCAAAGATATTTATGCTCGTCAACAGAATACGGACTGGCCTCGATGGCATTAGACGTGCGCTTCCAAAGCTTACATATGGGAGCCAAAGTGATCTTTCTCTGCCACTGAATGCCTCAATAGGACACATTAAGGATAACGGCGGCACTTTGGTGTAAAACTTGAGACATTAATTAAAATGAATTTTGGAGACGTTTACATGGTTTCAACTGCCTACATTTGTGCAGTTCTCCCTTCATTACAATAGCCCAGTTTCCAACTGATGAAGGCAGTAAGAAGGTATTTCTAAACATTATTCTCTCTGGGTTTATTTCAAGGGAGTGTCTTTCATATGAAAATGAGTTTGTTTGTACACCATAATTTCTGTGATGATTTTGAAAAACTGCCACTTTGGCCCTTGATTGAGAATATTAAGTGTATAAAGAAGGCAAATAATTCGTGAGAAGGATGTTGTTTTTAATCTTTCCAATACTGAATTCTCTTTAGCGTGGTTCCCTTGGTACTGTGGTTTTGTCCTCTAATGAGTTTGGGAGAATTGGGCTGAGATCTATGTAATGAACCCTGTGTAAGTCTACTCTTATAGCTATCCAATATGAAAATATTGAATCGTAGAAATGATACAGGGTTTGCTCTCAGGTGTGCAAGTTTTATGCCCTAGAGAAAACCTAACATTTATTGAGAGATAGGTAGAAAGAATTCACACCTCACATTAATAACCGTTTTCATGCCAAAAGACATTAGGTTGACATTCGGCACCATGTCGCGTTTATATTCAGACGCAAACCCTAAATAGGCCCCTAAGATGCTGGTTTAGGTTATTTAAATGCTCTGGGACACTAGTTTATCAAACTTATATTTTGACACACTAGCCAGGTCAACATATTTCTTTCATGTTTAAACTGTACGAGTCAGATAAAAACACAGAAAAGAAAACTATTAAAATCGCCTCTGGAACCTCATGAATAATGCAAGACAGTGTGTTTATGAACAGACCCCGCTTCAAATTGCCACCACATGCTGGAACCTCATAAAAAATCCCTTCATGGTAAAACAACTATTGTCCCTCGAGGATCGTGAACATTTGGTTCACTTTATCAGATAATCGCATTTCAGGGTTATATAGCATTAGCCTGAGCAGCAGCCTTGATTGTCTGGCTGCGCAAGATAATCATAAAATTCATGTTTGCAGTGGAGATGAATATCACATGTGATGGATGACTGCAAGAATTCCATGATTATGCGAGTTCTTTTTTGGAGTCAGCCTTCAAATTAGTGCCAATTACTGAAGATATATGCATGGTATGACTTAAATAATTCCGCCGACCTTGAGGAAACATGAAGGAAGACAGTTAAAACAACTTCGTGAACACCTTTACAATTTGTGTCTTCACAGATGACAAAATACTCCAAGTGGCATGTAATATTCAGCCAACCTAAAGTTTCTTGCCGTGCGATTAAAATAACTTTTCGTTCGTACAAATTGTGGCCAAACTAGTTACGCTGTGTAAATTGGAAAGGAATATTGCCTCACTAATACAAAACAATCCACCACACCACTGCTGCAGGAGGTTCAATTCAGTTATCACAAAATGCAAAATTTGCAATTTCACATTTAAACCAAACATATTGTGTAAATTACATTTATTTAAGCTGGCTATTTTTCATATGTCTATGTTAGAAAATATATTTTACAGCAATTATCAGCACGACACATGTACGCCCCCCCCCCCAACAACTGGTAATAGCAACAGCAACACGAGAGAACGAATGACGTATCTAACATCGCAAAACAAATACATCTATCATCTGACGTCCGACAAACGAAAATCACATGTAATATTTTGCAAAAACGAAAAACCAAGACTAGGTATCTGCTTTTCTTTTCGGTTCTGATAGTGTGCAGTAATATGTAATGCATACTTTAATTTGAGACTGTCACTTGTCACTCTGATGTCAGTATCATTTTGTGCTTCTTTCAGTTTTACTGTTAAATTTGTAAATAACTGCAACTGTCCAGTATTTTGCTGCTTCGGCCCAGTAATTTGACAAAGTGTTTGACGTCTACGACATTGATTTACTTATGGCACTGTTACAGATATATACTGCAATTTCTATCAATAACTATCAGTAAATGAACCTGAGAGAAAATAGGAGCACGAGGGCCATTTAGTTGATGTATTAGCTAATTGTTATGATTGATGCACACCACTTTCAGTCACGAGAAAACTGAAAGCCGAAACGCAAGTTGAAGTTAGTGTTGTGTGAGTAAATTATTCACATGGTACATACCAGCTTGTTTATTTACTTACCTTACTTGAATCCATTAAAAGGCAAAGAATATACTGGACCATTTATTAACCTATATTGGGAGTTATTTTATGTGAAATACACATTTAATCATTCTTAAGTGCACTGATTTTTTTCAATCTGTGTTTTAGTATGATCCTAATTGAGTCACGGCAGTAGCTCCCAGCTTTTAATCTCTTATGCTTTCATTTACTGCAGTAGGATGGATATTGAAATAATTAGCTTGAGCAAATATGTAGCTATTGTTCGTACTGTCAGATGTATCTGAAGTGGCATTCATTTGCAACAAAGTGGCAAAATACATAATGAAATGCCCATTAAATGTAGTGGCTTACAAACGTGGGTCATTTCCATTCCCTCGTTATCTTTAAGGTCATTTATTGCACTCATGTTCAACATGTGCTTGCTACGCCCCGCATATCGATGCGACGAAAGATTCATTTGCGGCCGTCAGCTGACCGACAAAGCAGAGACAAACGTCATATGCGAATGCCATTACAGGAAACAATTTATGTAGCTTAGGATATGCCAAATCTGGATGCCACTTACGCCCAGTTGACGGATGCTTCGTCTACATCGCACCACTGGCTATCAGCAGCTGATACTCTGTGTTTCCGATTTCCACCTTTTTCAAGAAGCAATAGTTTATCTTATGAACTTTAAGATATTCTTGCTTTAAATTTCCGCTTTCAGACACGTCCCTAGCGGCTGATAATATGAAATAATCAGATTTATGTCCGCACAATAGGATTCCCCTAAAGTTTTAGACATCAATTGTCAAAATTCATAGTTCCGTTTCAATTACATACATTAAACAATAGAATAAGTTGTTTTGAATGTTTCATTTGCTTCCGTAACTATGATATATATATATATATTGTTTTCAGCTTTGTGAACATCTCTAGTCCTGACATCGGATGGTAATTATCCTTAATTGGGGTCATCCTGGCGTATCCATACTGCTTATACTATCTTCATGTTTTTGTAGGTTTTTTTGGACTGCATGTCTGAAATGTTTAGCGATATTTTGTATTTATATATGATCTGTAATTCTTGTTGGATAAAGAGCTTGAATTTGAATCTGGGGGCCAAGAATATACAATTCCACCCTAAACTGAAGTGATATTCTGTCCGAGTGTTGTTATACATTGTTGTAGGTACACGTAAATCAATGTTACGTTAGTTATCTGAGGGATTTTATGACAATAGCGCACGCTTTTGCCTGAAAATTCCTGGCACAGACTTAGGGTTCTAGGATATGGCGGTACAAATGATGCTTCATGGCACCTTACTTGTTCCTGGGAATTTCAGCAAGCTACAAAGTGTGGATGGCTAGTGCACAACACACATCTACAGTCTGACAAATTTCTCCCACGTAAATAAATAGATTTCAAAAAAACATGATGTTTTACACAAAAAGCTATCTTTTCGTTCGTGCGATTCGATGTAAAATACATCTAATCGCCTCTGTTACCGCAGCTCCAAATCAGCTTTACCTAAACAGTTTTAGAGCACGTCAACAAAGCATGTAATTCAGTTTCAAGGGCTGGATAAATTTGCTCAGACATTTTTTTTAATCCACTGTTATATTCCCCATATAGTTTGGTCCCGAATGATCTTATTCTATTTTGAAATCCCTTTTCAAAGTCGCAGAGGAAACATAGAAATATGTCAATGCGCATAAATTGTAGGTGCAAAAAATATTATTTGTAAAAAGCCATTCAGTGGATTACTATTTTGGTTAGTCCCATGATCCAAATCATCGGTAGAAACTGATGCCCGAAGGTTAGATTATATAATGGATTTTAAGAGATCTAAGTAAACATGGTAAATACAAAATTAAACATCTAAGAGTGCCCTTGCGGATGGACGTTTTTGCCTTGAAAAATAGTACAGTGGGTATTTCATTCTTGTCAGGTATTGGTAATACCTAAATTCCTTAGTGTAGGGTGTTGATCTATACCTGTGTTCGTCGGCCATCTGACTATCGATGCGTACTTTTTAGCTTAGATAAAATACCAGTAAAATAGACACCAAAGTAACACCAAGAAATGTGATTAATTTGTGCTAATTTACATGTGAAAAGTGCCAAATTCTCTCAAAATACAACAATATCACTATAGTCATAGATCTGGTGAACAAAATCTACTCAATCAGGTAGTACCATTAAACAACATAATGCCCATTTGTAATCACCATTTCATCAGATATTTACAACACTAAACCCAGCTGTGCCTTCAATGAGATGCTTGTGCACGAATGCCTGGCGCTAACGACACCTAGGGAACGAATTTCTGACAAACATATGCTGCTGGTGTGTTTAATTGTGTAGCACCAAAGGAAAGTATCGCAACAGACTCCACACGTTTTGAAATAAACCAAGTAAAAACATGAAATATAATATAATCATGCACATACTTTCTCTCTCTCTCTCTCTCTCTCTCTCTCTCTCTCTCTCTCTCTCTCTCTCTCTCTCTTATATTAAATGTGTGTGTGTGTGTAAGAATTTTATGTGGTGCCATTTTTGATGCATATTCTGGGTCGACCGTATGCCGTACGCGTGACAATCTTTTCACGGCAACATGCAAAGGTTAAGGTCGTATACCGCTTAATTCAATGTATTATTCACGCGTCAAAAGCAGGGCAGGTTAAGCGAGTTTGCTTGTAATAGCACAAATAGAAATCGTTCGATTAAACTTATATATATATATTTTTTGATGTCACATAAAAGGACTGTATATCAAATGTTTAACTGTCACAATCCTGTCTAATAAACGTGCTTCTTCATCACTTAGTCAAAATATGCATGCAACCTCAAATAAATTCCTAACTTATTGGGACTTTTATCCTTCTCCTTCCTTATTTTTAGACACATGTATTTACTGCAATTTTTCTAGTACAAACATTTTAATTAGCATCAATAGTAGTCAATATGCATAGTTTAATTAAACTGAAAGTATGCTGATCGTGTCAGACACGCATAGCAGTGGAAATTGTACGTAAAATTTGGATTTGCATTATTACAGCTATTGTTTGAAATGTATATTCTTACTGTCTGTGTAAAAAAAAGTTGCAGTGTATAATCATCCATCAAAATCGCCGTATTTTAGGTGTACAATCTTTACTATTCCAGCGGACAGCTAATCACAATAATAACCGGGTTCATCTGAATTACCATAGCTACCCTTTCCAACGTAGTCAACATCAATGGTATTTTACTCAGCAACCTTTCATCAAAACATGGACAAAAGTAAGAAGCTTTCGTCTGACTCGTGGTAAACTTCACAATAGATCCAAGAACTAAGCTCTTTCAGTATTCTGCATGCCCCACTCCACTTTTAAAGCAAACCTGGTATCGGCGTCACATTCTGCTCCTCAGCTGACCGCATTCAATCCGTAAATATCACGGGCCATTCTTCAAGTAAAGCAGCAGGTAGCCCCGGAATTGAAAGCATTCTGCATTTGGATGATTGGCATGCGGTCTGCCAGTGAACATCCCACAGGTGTTCTGTGCAGGAGATGTCTGGAGGCTCGGTTATGCTGGCTATCATTAGTGCTCACAGGGTGCGTTTAATTTGATGAATTCTGGACAAGAGACCTGTGAAAAGTTGTTTGAATATATGTGTAGGCACAGGTAACCGTCAAAATACTATTGTTCCTGTTGTAATATAGACTCACTCTCTCACTCTCACCCAAACAGAGTAAAGGTCATATTGCACACCATATCCCCGCAATTAAACATTCTACATCTTTGGGAGTATTGAAAAGTCGACTGGTGGCGCACGGCATCTACTTTTTCCTTTCGACGGCAATTATGCTTGTAACTGGGTAAATAACTGCAGATGCTTCACATACATGGGTCATAAAAGACTGAGGGTGTTTGGCAGACTTCACGGCAATGTTACTGACAGTTGCATTTTTATGTGTTACTCCTGTCTTCGATTTCTTTTTAATTTTTAACTTTTTAACTCCGCCACATTCATCTCTTCCTTCCCTACATTACCTGATGCCATGGTATCGTGTATACATTCTGCATTGATATTTTCGGGGATCAGAACTAGTTCTGTCTTATTGCACTGATATCTGGATGCATACGTCTCGATATGTGTTTATCTTGTATGTAACATACATGAAGATTGAAGCCTAATAAATAGAAATGAAAATGAAAATAAAATAATATGTACATTTAAGTAAAGTGTTACAAAAACCAACCAAGGAACCCAGATATTGATGCGCACAAGTCATCCTGTTGTTTTGCGATGTTTAACATAGTTTAGAAAAGACCTTCATAACGTGCAAATTTGCTCCAACATCGTTCCCTATGTATTACAATTTCTATTGCTTTCTTTAATTTTAGTGAAAATTGACTTTTCATGACGGCAAAGCTAATACACAAACGGCTTCAGGGGTGTTTAACAGATGATCTAATCGGTGAATGTCCTTTTTCATTAAGACTGCTTATAATATACCGTCAATTTTCCCAGAGGAAATGCTCATGGTGACACGTCTGTTAAGCTTGTGGCGCCATCTTTGTACAAACACTGGCTCGCAGTGTCCTTCCAACAGGGACAAATGGCTGGGCAAACGGCGAGAGGAAAAAGTTTGTTTAACAGGGGATCCGGTTTGCCTGCGAAGCGGCATAATGCTACACAACTAGCAAGAACATTAGAGTCTGCTTCGCGGGCAAGTGATCCGGTAAGCTGACTCGTATCTTTCTCGTGGATCTCTGCTAAAATGACAGAGATCTGTTTTTCTGTTATTGTCATTATTCCCTGACAATTTCGACTTCTTATGATAATTAAAGGCCACCTACAACAATTTGAAAAAATCTGAAGAAAATAATTCACAATCAAGTCAGACTTTATCTTTTACAATGCTGTAGTGTAGGATACCAACAGTGGACCAGAGTTTTAAATTTAACTGTGAACTGCCTTTATTATATCATGCATAACATATGCTTGCACTATAATCTAGCGATAGGCTGTTTTATTCAAAATAAAAGTGCTGGGGTTTCAAGGCAAACCCAGTATAACCCCTCACGCAGACAAAAGTAAACAGAACGTACAAGATGACACTAAAACATTCACAACCTAATGTATCCCCTCTCACAGATCAACGTAAACAGAGCGTACAATTTGACTCCAAAACATCCATAAGAAACCTTTGCGAGACAAGGACCGACAGTGGGGCCAGTGTTAATGCTTGGTCTAACTAAAGCTGCTGGAACTGAGCTTTGGGTTAACAATATGTATGTGGCATTTGTGTGTGTGCGTGTGTGTGTTGGGGGTATAACTGTCCATTGTTTCTACCTTTCGGTCCTACTAACAAGCAAAACTGACTGAGCCATAGACTTTGATGAGTATTGTATTCTGCAGTTGGTGCATGGGTACAAGAAAAGATTTCATTACATTGTTTTATGATAGCAGTTACAACAAACGTTGCACACATGCGGATAATTAACTCTTTAAGTGCCAAATTTTGGACTGAGTCAACAGCTGTTCTAGGGGCGCATTGGGTACAATGATGCACCCAATGCCCGCTGAGAAAAGCTGTTTAGCTGGGATAGTTTCTCTGGAACTAGGGGCTTGCTGGTACTTCAATGAAAGGCCTTTTACAAGGACACGAATCTGATATCCTAATAATAATTCACACCAGTTTCACTTCAGTAGATTGAATTCAGATGTGACTGGCACCGAAAGAGTTAAAATGATCCCAGATGCTACTAAAAGACTTTTCTTTCAAATACCAGAATGCCTGCAGTTTACAAGGGCTATTTTTTTCTCCAAATATACCTTCTAATTGAATTAAATTAAATTCTTATTGCAGAAGTCTAACTCGCAATGCAAAGCTCTTCATTTGATGTTTATGTCAGAATTTACAAAAATTAGCTAAATCTGAGTAGCAAGATCTCCTTGGTTTAAAAATGTGCAACCACTGATATCAAATATGTAAAACAGAATATATTCTTCTCAAATAATTTGTTTATCGTTTTGATACAAGACGGGTTAATCTAAAGTAAAGCCTGTTCTGTAAATTGTGTTATTAAATCATGTTTTAAAATGTATTTTTTTGTCATTTATGGTTTCTCTAGGATGTATATGCATGGGTATTTGTATTTGGCATTCACTTGAAATCACAAGTAAAATTAATAGTAAATCATAGCCCGCCGTGTAGAAGTTGGTACTACGATCATCACAAAACTAGGACTTACATCAAGGGATACATGTAAGGATGTTCCGATACGTCATATATATATATATATATATATATATATATATATATATATATATATATATATATATATATATATATATATATATTTATGCCCACATTTCTTTGCACACCGCATTGCGATATGTTCAGAAAGACAATAGGATAAAATTGGTCCTTTGTGCAAAGGTGGACATCATGACTAAGATTTCGAGTGACGTCATTATTGACACTGCACGCTGCTTAAGTCATTAGCAGCAAAGGGAAATTGAGGTCGCTGCAATATATCAGCTAAGTTACATTTATGAAATCCTAAATCAAGTTAGTCAGTTGCACGATCGCACACACAGACAATCGTTTACAACAGTTTTCACTTCAAGTAACACGAAAGACAGTAGCATGTATTTGCCTTCGAATAATATGCCATCAAAATTGGCATAAAACGTGCTGTTTCATCTGAATGTCATTGTATCAACTTGAAGTTGTAGAAAAGGTACTAAGTCGGTTCCTTGACAATATCAGATAACTTAACAGATTTTAGTGGCAACTCATATCTTCAATAAAATTCCAATAGGTGTTGATAAAGTAATTATCTTTGAGACATAGACACTTTGAGCAATTCCCATGGGAATTTTATTGTTCACATGTGAGCATCAAAATTAATTTAACATTCTTAACACACTTGAGATTTTAATATTGCAACATAAGTGTAAAACACAAGACCAATCATGACAAAAATACATCGTATATGGTGGTTTCCTTCAACTAGTTTTTAGTCACTGTACTTTTGAAATGTCCTTTCAGGGATAGGGCATAATAGACGTTCAAATTTCAATGATTTAATTCCACGAAATGCAAAAATTCAAGGGTTAACACAATAAAAAGTGCAGCAAGGGCACAACCGAATAAGCGGAAAGGTATTTCCTATTGTTTTTTTTCGCTTCAGTTCAGGTAAAAACATTTTACGTGTAAAACCGGGGGTACTTCGCTGCCACCCGGAGACTTTCATCTGCTCCTCATTGACCCTGTTCATTGTGATTGGTCAGTAAAAGAAAGTTCTTCGTCCAAAGATTTTCAAACTTTCGTGCTTCGTTGGTTGCATTTGATGACTTGCCCTTCCAAATTTAAAAAATCAGCATGGAATATTAGATATATGCATGATTTAGTCCACTCTGCTCTAAAAAAGAGATATAAGTTCCCAGCTGTGAGTATAAATGTTCAAAAGTAGGCGGGTATATGTTACAGTGACAAAGTGAGATAAGTTAGTAAAATGAATTGAGAAAAAAGGGTTTCTTTAGTTTCCTCCAAATTGACACTCTGTATCACATAGGTGTTTACAATTGTAGAGTATATACATGTACGTTGTCATATACAATTTAATTTAAAATCCAATATAGTCTCAAGTGAAATATATATATATATATATATATATATATATATATATGTATCAGGCCAAATAAAAGATGTAACCCAAATGCATAGTTCATGAAGTTGACGTTGATTGTAATTTGTTTCACATTGCACTGATGAATTATCTATCCAGATTGCAAAACAAGAGGATATATTAATCGGTTGGAGCATCCTGTCAAATTCTATTCTTTGGCAGCTCAAGGAACCAAAAAGCATTTCGTAGCACTTTAAACGAGGCTATGTGCAGCAATGCAATGGTTGCAACATCGAACTAAATATTTTACCTTTTAAATAAAAATCCTTCGAGTTATTGATGACAACCCACGTGTAATAATGATTTATGTCCTATATGCTTTTGCAGTTGAACCTATATTTACTGCAGATCAACGATCCAGGGTTGACATCCACGCATTTGAAGAAATTGTTTGTGTTACATATACTGCTATTCCTCTATGTACCACACAAGAGCAAATGAATAGCGTTATGATCATAAATAGATATGATGGATGTTATGCCAATCCACAAATTTCTCAGCTTTGGTGTTGAGATCCGACTTTTAAAACTGAACTCAATTACATGTATGAGGGTGCCAGATTTATTACATGGTCTCTAATGATGCTTAAATTCACAGAAGAAATAAGTATATACTTAATACAATAAATGGAGAACATACAAGGGTTAAACTCGATCAGAGGCATCTCAAGGTCCGCTTTCTACACAACACTCTCCCAAAGCGAGTCATTTTGCTGTCAAACTAAATGTACAGATGTCATACATCCTGCATCATACGCATTAAACATCTCTGTTCGAAATACTGACATTGCAATTTTACATGGCATTCAGATGTGCCTAGTTAGTATCGACTGCCTTTTATTTATGGCTTACAACGAGTAACTGCAAAGCTGAGCCATATGCCATTATGAAATGCGGACCAAAAGCCTCAACCGGTTTCCCAATGTGTGCTGTATTGTGTCTGTAAGCGATAGCTCCTTGAGCAAGTTTTCAATCCTACAAATTGGTTTCACAGCGCCGCGAGCATTCTTCATTAGGCTATTTCGTGCAGTTATTTGCTTCGTGGTGACAATTTACAATACGGTGTACACGCATGACTGTGAAACATACAGGCAACGAACGATTCTGTCGGAAAACCTTTCTAAATTCATAAGGGAATCACTACGGACATTTCTGATTTATAGTCGTCTGACTGCCAATGGCAATTTGACTATCATATGTACATGGCTGTGTTCATTGATACGAGTAACATTCTATTCACAAACTCTATGTATTTCACTGTTGTGTTGTCATTCTTACCGAAAGGCTCACTTTGTCCTGCACAAAGTATTTTCTTAGATGCAGCCACTTGAACACGTTAACATAAAAAAGTTCATTATCTGCTTGGTCTTTAATCAGTTTAATCAGTTTACTTGTAATGCCCTAGTATTTCCATATATTCCAAAGATTACCGTTTATGATATATATATACATACATATATATATATATATATATATATATATATATATATATATATATATATATATATATATATATATATATATATTTATATATATATAACATTTCCACGTAACGGATCGAAGGCACTCGGTTTCTGTAAATGATTTTTCGGTGGTCGCCTTTCTTATGTCTTTTCCGCGAACTTGCACAATGAAACTAATTTTGAGCGATCACAGTTGAATTAAAATATCAACATGTGTGCGTGCAGAGAAAAATTATTGGTCCACTTCAGTGGGGAAAACGCGTTAAAGATTTAACTGTTCTTCACCATGTTGCTTAATGAAAACTCCCGTTTCGAAAATTGAACAGTTAGATATTGAAACAGTATCTGAATGTGTTGATTTTCAATTCCAGGGAAAATAATCATACTGACATTAAACAGACACAATTTTTGATCTTTAATGCACACTGACAAATGAACGGTTGCAAATTCAGTTAATACAGTTAGTGATTATCCGCAGAATTATGATGCCTGAACATTAGCTGCAAATGTCATTTTGAATAAGCTAAACCTGTCAAACATGGTCGATCGGACGTCGGTAACAAGGAAACTCCCAATCTCCAGTATAAATGCACTCTTTCACCATCCCTGAAACGTCTTAACAAAGGAGGTGACAACAGGTTGTTTCTTGTCCACAGATAGCAAGTTGTTGTAAGAGTCTACGCCTAGAGAGGTAAAACCTCATTAACACCGTTGTAGAAAATTCGGTTGACACCGATTTTTCACGAGAAGTCACCAGCGGTCTGTGTGTCCCCTAAGCAACATTGATGGTAATGCATCATTTTAACAGTAGAAACATAGCAATAAAGCTTTTGACGAAAATATTGTCCATGGCATTAGTCATCAGAATCTATTGAGTTCGGAAATATGATCGATGGCTCTTGAAAATTGTACTAGCCGCAGGTTAATATAGTACATTCTCGTGAGAAAATAAAGAAAATCATTTTGATTGGGTAGAAATATGTAAATGATCCAATTTCTTTACCATAGAACACAGGGAATATCTGTTTAGATTGGCGAAAAAACATAAATCTTTTTGCCCATGTAAAGACCGGAATCTATAACTTAAGGGGATAGTTCAAGTGATTTCCGAGACAAACTATAAACTAGATGGATTTTTTTTTCGTGAGAAACAATGTAAGTTATTCAATACAATGTCCATCTACCTTGTGTGTGTATTTCTTGCTTTGAATTTTCAGTAAAGATTAGTAGCAATTATCTTTTTGTGCATGGTTTATTGGGAATAAGAGTTTTCAAGACTTCTTTCAACGTTTCAGAAATAGGTCGAATAAATGAAGATAAAACAAATATGTGCCATTAGAATAAAATTTAATATCCAACACTGATAATGCAAAGACTGATAATAGATTAGAATTCCCACAATTTTCGGTCACTTAGAACAAGTCAATGTGATTAACAAAGTAAAACGACTCATGGTCAATTATCTTGATTGGCATTTGTGATTATATTTACCATTTTTCACCTTATTGTAAATGTTCTATTTTAGGCAGAATGTATATCATGTCTTAATAATCTATACTGACGCAGTGCAATGAAGTGTTACACCACAGGTAACTATTTCACATTGACAACCAGTCAAATTATTGGCCTGTTAATGGTTTTCTCTTGGTGTTCATTCGTCTATTTACCACCAGAGAGCAATGCAGTCTGGAGCGGGCAGAACGATATGTTTGCATTCACAACTTAATGCAGAAGTACATTTCCGCAGTAAAACGATATCCACGTTAAGACAAACACAGGGAAGCAACTTAAGGGTTCTTGCAATAATATAAGAATACTGAAAGCCCAGATGCATGTTCGGTAACCAGTTCTATTAAAGATAGAAGAGTAGTATTATTGTACACATGTAAAAAATATATATGCATACAGTTACGCTCGCGTTCAAGTTAACAAACGCCAAACGCACCAACGTTTCCCAAACGTTTCCCAAACACTTTCAGTGAAAGTCAAACGTTTTGCAAACGCGTAGCAAACACTTTGCAAACACTTTCCAAACGCTTTCAAACATTTTGCCGCACGCGTTTGGTGAAAGCCGAACGTTTTCAAACACTTTTCCAAACGCTTTCAAACACTTAACACTTTGCGCCAAACGTATGTGATACATGTACATGTACACTTGGTAATCTAATTCTAATGACAGGAATATTTTTAACAAGTGTCTAAAAAGCTTATCAGCACCTACAAATCCCAACAACATGTGCATGCCTTCATTTATGGATAAGCCAAAAAGCTCTACTATGTATACTTCACAATAAAGTTGAAATTATACTTTTTCAAAAAAAATCAGTTCTATCTAACAGTTTGTACATGTATCACTTATAATGCATGTGTATATATTGTAGGCGCTATATCATTGTTTTCTTCTATGCGTGACAAATAGCAACTGGTTTATGCCTGCATATATTTTAATTGAAAATTAGGAACTATTTTGGAGTAAATTTATAGGCAGTATCATGATCAGATCATGAATCATGATCTGATCATGATATTGCCTATGGATTTACTCCGAAACAGGTTTTGAAACATGAAGTATTCATGACATCGTAAATGAAGAATTAAGTCTTTAATTAATTTTAGTTGAATTAGACACTTGGTTAAACTTATTTGGATCATGTTTTATATAAATATATACAACCTATAATGCTGGATAAATGCACATTTACATGTAGGTACATCATATATTGCTGGACCTGTTGAAAATACGTTTAGAGATTCTTCATCATTTAAATGGAAGTGTTTGAAATGCATAGTGTTTGAATGCGTTTGTGAAAGTGTTTGAAATCGTTCGAGTAATTGTTCAACGCGTTTGGAAAGTGTTTGAGCGCGTTTGGAGAAGTGTCCGGTAGCTTTGTGAAAGTGTTCGAACGTTTTGTAAAAGTGTTTGAGATTTTCCCCAAACGCTTTCCAAACGCTTTCCAAACACATTCCAAACACTTTCCAAACACATTCCAAATGTTTTCAAACGTTTCCAAACACAAGCCAAACACCAGCAAAACGCGAAAAAAGCGTTTGGCTGTTAACTTTTAGCCGGGCGTAACTGTATGTCAAAGAGTAGTGTCCGGCAATCTGAAAATGAAGCACGATATTAATTAGAACTAATCTGAAGAACTCCTTTTTTGAACACACCATTGATGCCATGAAGCGGTCAATGTCCCAAACGACTTTGCAAATTCTCAGGAACCCACAAAATACGTAAACTTGAATTTCAACTTTGACTAGAACCGGGTTGGTTGCCGCACAGGTGATACTTAGTTGAGTCCGTGAAAAATTAAGTCCCTAATTGTACGTCTACTTTTCACATTTTCCTGAGGCATGCATGTTATACCTCAATATAGATCTTTATTCCCATGCAAAAGTGCACATTCTAAAGAAAAGTTGTTTATACTTTCCAAAGTAGAAGTTCGTGGCCCACAGAGGCATGAACGGAGAACTAAAGTCGTGTAACATGATCGCAATATTCATCTGTGCAAAGATACATGATGAGATCTGTCACAGAGTCTTCATTGAGTATTCCCTTGTATTTTTCATCCCGGATCTCAATTAATTCCCCAATGTAACTGGCTCTCGCTACTATTTGCTCATTGTTTATTTTTTTCATCGAATTCATAGCTCATGAAAGTGTATTTATTTTTTGAGGAAGTCTCTAACTATGTAAATTGTACGTATGACGAATCAAGCTAAGCGATTTGTCAAAAGATGTTTACAGTAATGAATTCCTATAAGAATCTCTGACACCACGAATATTGACAATGATTATTTTCATGAGTACAGTCCTGTTTAGGGACTCCAATATGTGGTTATTGCACAAAATATATCTTTTGGTACAGTGTGTAATGAAAAATAATAAAACCTGTTGAAAGCAAACCAAAAGTATATGAGACTATAATGTGACTTATTAGATAGGCCTAATTAGGCTTAAAAATGCAAACGCCCATAGTTTGTCCAAAAAACTGTCCTTAGAGACTTAAGGCCCATGTACAAGCAACATTTTCCCCTCAGTGTCTTCGTTAATAATCTTCGTAGGTAACATATATTTTAAAAGGGCACTAATTAAATAAGTGATGTTCTGGAAATAATGTTGATAGCCACGGCTACTACAAATTGTTAGGATTGATCCAGCCTGAGCCGTCAAAGCAACCTCCATTTAGCTTTAGAACATAAAAACTGGGTGCTGAATTCTATTGTGGGAGCTGAATTCTATTGTGGGCTATCAGATGCATTTTGATCTTCAACAGAAATAAGTGTCAGCACCAACCACAGCTCCATCAAGCAATTTACAATGAAACTTTTGTTTGTTTTATGAGGGTGAATAACATTTATCTATTCAAAATAAACTGTAATTTTGTGTTTCCATGCTTTAAATTTGATCTGCAATAAATAATAGAAGAAGGTAGTTCTGAAATACCACTTATCAAAAAAGGTCTGCTTCAAAATGGCTACAGTAGCTCCCAATAAAACCATCCGTTTACTGTATATACCAAATTGTTCTCTCTCTCTCTCTCTCTCTCTCTCTCTCTATATATATATATATATGTGTGAGTGTGTGTGTGTGTGTGTTTGTGTGTGTGTTTGTGTGTGTGTGTGTGTGTGTGTGAGTGTGCGCATGTCTGTGTCATGCTCTAAGGTTGGTAGAATCAATGGCACTCTTTGCTTGCATTAACTAACGAACACTTGAATTCAGAGCAGTAACTCGGCACTACGCGTAGTGATTGCACTGAAGTGCCACTTTACTGGAACATCGGCAAGGTGGCTGGTAGACATGTGTACTATGCGAAAAGTGATGCAAAGGGGGCACTTATCAGAGTAAATTAAGTCTAGCCATAATAGAATAGACTTTAATACTCACCATCTAGTAATTGTGTGGATTCTATGACCTACGTTGTATATCATTCATGTCCTCAGCGCTATGCGCTTCGGTCATGATATCTGACGTCGGTCATAGAATCCATACATTCACTAGATGGATATCATGGCCTCAGCGCTACGCGCTTCGGTCATGATACCCGACGTGGGTCATAGAATCCACACATTCACTAGATGGTGAGTATTAAAATCTATACTTGACACTTTCTGTGGTACACTTTGACCAGTACCCAATAAACAATATTAAAGGCTGTTTATCCGTGCTGCATGGCTTCCCATTACCTAATGCAACTTTTTGCTTGGGATATTCTTCGCAAATTAACGTGCTTAACTCAGTTTGCAATACAGACAAAAGGCATACAACATAAAGATGAATACTTCAATTTTCGGTACAGACATTATCTCAGACGCACACCTGACTCGGAAGGCCCATGAACTACATGCAGTAGAAAATAACGTTTTTTGGCGGGGGGGGGGGAGCTTTTCATATTTGCATATTGCATTAACTGTATTTGAATAGTTATGAACGATGGATTAGTTTTGCGTCCATAACATTTATTCTTTGTGTTCCACACTGTATAAGTGCATATTAAGAACATGGATGCCAATTACACCATCGAATTACTTTAAATATTGTTGTCATCCTGAGAAGTATATCCTGCACTGTGCTGGCCCCGGAGAAGTCCTTTTCCCAGGTTGTTTTATCCCAAATCGCAGTAAAAAATAGATGCTATCGTGTAATATGAAAGCCCTGTAACAATTGATGGAAACAATTATTAACAGCCACCTGATGGCGGATAATTTCTCCCTGATCAGAAAGGGCTGGATGAAGTGTCCTACTAAACTCACGGCGTTTCTCGGCCAAAACACGCTGCGCCTGCGACGCCCCCGTAGTATAGGATCGCATTCCATTGTTTATCGCTCATCATGCAGGTCAGCATAATATGAACAAGTTTGCTTTCCTCTTATTTTTGCTCTGTACTATTTAAATTCTACTTAGGCCAAACACCATATTTAGGAACGTTATTCCAACTTAAACGCCTTGTCATCTGTTTTGGTCTGAATGAACGCGTGAACGCTTGTCACCTTGAGCTGTCACAAGTGAGAGAACGTTTTGTCTATCCTGGTCTACTTTTTTGCCCATGAACAGCAGTGAAGTTTGTGTGTCTAATTAGTTGTTAAACTGATTAGAGAAGAGAGAATAATAAACATGCATTGATATAGAAAATCCAGAATGGGTAGCCCATTGGAGATAACGTTGGGATCTCGAGTTTTTGGATTAATTTTCATGTTTTCGCGAGGCTGTGCTGAGCGAAAACATGCAAATCCAACAACAGTCATCCCAACATTATCCCCAACGGGCCACCTATACTAAATTTTCTTTTTCCTATGACTTAAAAGGGCAAATACACACCTAATCGAAGTTCTGTCGGAGAAATAAGTTTGAAAACGACGTCATTTTGAAAGTAACAGGAGTCGGTATTTTATTAAATGCACCATGGCCTCTCGTTGGTTTGTTTACCACTTGAAACCAATGACTGACCAATCAAATGATTTTTAATCACCATTAAAACCTTATCCTTCATACCCATGTAGGATAACCCTTTCAGGATAAGCTTCAGACACGGGAGAAAATATGGTAAGTATGCTTCAGACATTAAAGGGGTACTGCGGTGATAATTTATAATTTTTGAGTTGTTTCATATAATAAATGTGAACCAATATCAGAAAATGCAAACTTTATTCCCAACTGGATAAGCAGATATCAAGTTTTCTTAGATATGTAAATGAGGGGTTGTGATGTCATCTGGACTAACTGCTACAGCTAATGCAATGACAGCCGAGTAAAACTTTGACAAAAACATGGAAACCTAACCAAGTACACATATTCCACTTTTACTATGGATGAAGCAGTGTGTATACATATAATCAAATTTACTAAACTGAGATATTTACTCATTTAATGAGGATTAATAAGCAAAGAAAAATGCAGAAATCAATATACACAAGCTAACAGCTCCTGAGGTTGTGTAATCAACTACTGAAGCAGGTGTCAACTAATATACCACACTGATAAGATCAAAGGGGGTGATTAACACAGTACACAAGTCATTATGATATGCCTGCTAATGTTGTGTATCTCAGCTTGGTGCCCCTCAAGGTTTGTGTATTATATACGGAGGGTAGCCCAGGTGACATCACACATCAGAACACCTGCTGGAATATAAAATAGCTCTAACTAAATACCTGTTTGAGCAAAAATGTTGAAAATTTGTCACATGAACACCTAAAATGACCATTAATGACTAAAAAAAGTAAAAACTTTCACTGCTGTTCCCCTTTAATTTCCAGGTGTAGGTTTGTATTTAATTAACGCTTTTCGAAGACATTTAAGACCCCTTGTTCTCCCAATTTTTTTTATGTATCTCAAACTCTGAAATTGTTTTCAGAAGGTTTCAAAACGTCCACACTGAGCATGAAGTGGGGGAATTGACCAGTTTAACAGTCATTTTAACAGAACATTACTTAAGAAAAAGGAACCAAAATTATGTAAGGATTTTAACATGTTACAGACAGACCACCGCATAAAATTTCGGGAGCTAATAAAAACACGGAAAGAAGTACCATAAACATATATGCTACATGTTTTGGTACACGGAGTATACAGCCTAAATGGGGCATCAGAAAGTGCATGCTATCACACTAACGTTCAGTTTCATATATTTATGCAAGAGAAGTCATTTCTGAAAGCAGTGAAGCACATCAAACTGTTTCAGTATTGCTCTGTATTGGTGCAATACGCTGCGCTAAGCAAATGGCTTGTCGTTTATACACGGAAAATTAAAAATGATGAGCTTGTTTTCAGTATGTGTTTGACCAGGGACGTACATACACGTATGTACGTCCCTGGTTTGACGTCAGTGTTGCGCCGTTCCATTATGCTAACCAGAGTTTTCATTGATGGTGTATCATTCGCACTTTGTCAATCTGTTTAAATAATAAATTTGTGTGGTGCTTAAGATTCAAGTAAGTGTTAGTAGCGATCTGTCATAGTGCTGAGCCTAACCACACACACACACACACACACACACACACACACACACACACACACACACACACACACACATATATATATATATATATATATATAAATATATATATATATGTATATATATATATATATACATGAACAGTACACCATATTCCATTTGGTGGAGTGTTTGCCAACAATTTGATTTTTTTGAAAAATTACCACGAAAAATGTCAAGTAATGCCGACTTTACGGCTTCCTATTTAGTCTGCAGTCTTACAGCTGTGGTAATGAGACCAAGTTTAAAAGAAAAATATGTGACCTTCATGGTAGTGGGTCGTATCTCAGAGCCTTTTTTCACAAGAAACTTCCATCAAGGTGATCAACTTGTTTTAAATCACAAGCAAAAATATTTTCCCAAGAAGTGGAAAGACTGTACTGGTAATATTTATTTGTAAAATCATATTAAAATGATTTTTCCATTAGGTGAAAGTTGGATAAAAATTTTTATAAATTGAAAAAAAAAAAAAAAACATATATAGCGGGATACCACTTTGTGGCACTAGGGTTCCGTTTTGTCAGTTACATCCCTGCATCGTAAGGGTCAACTGGTCTCACTTACGCCCATATATTGTAAGGGTCACCTGTTTTCATATAATACCCTGTAACATGAGGGCCACGTACGTGTTCAGACCAGCAGATAGATATATGTTAGTCCTTACAGAAATTATTTCATTTTATTCGTAAAATTAAGAAGGGAACAACAATTACCCTTAGTGTACAGCATTTATCAAGCGTAACTGACCAGAAATTTTCCAGGAATCATTCTAACTGCTATGATGATTAAAGGGTAATTTAAGGACGCTAAACCATATTAGTTCCACGGGTTAACAGAAATACCCAGTAGGCAGACATACAAATGTGAAAAGCACATTAAGGGCTCAACCTTGACCAGATAACCCGCAGATATCACAATCTGCTCACCCCATAGGACACACTATAGCGCCCCATTACCTTTTATATTAATTTCATTCCGCCGGAGCAGGAATCACTTTCCAGAGCAACAACTGATATGTACCAGATATAATTATAAATTGGAACCGATAGTATCACTTTGTCAGGATTTGCAACGATATAGACTGTATTCCAGGAATAATTATTTCCGTTTTGGGGACTCGGTAGCCTTGCGTGCGTCCGCTTGTCGCGAGCGTAGATTTCAATTAGATTTCCCACACCACTGGACGGAAGGAACAACAAGAGGGGCAGTTTCCGGTGTTTATCTTCAATATTATGGCCAGTTATGACATTCCCATTAGTATGGGTGATGCATTGTACCGGATAGCGGTGTGCAATGTGTCCCGGTTTAATTTTCTGCAAACTGATACACTGGCAATCATATGATGCATCGTGTTCTGTCGTGAAACAAAACTGAAAGCAAAAGTACGGTTTGATTTTAATTTCTCGAGACGCTTCGCATCACTCAAGATCAATACTAGATTATAGAAAACCATTATTCGGCATAGATAGATATGACAATGGAAAAATGTAGAACAAGATTTGCACGTGCTGGCCTCCATTTTGTATTTATGTTTGGAACTTAACTAAATCAGACGACAAAAAAATTACATGGAAAATTCATCTCTAATTTAGCATACTGTCCTGTCCTGAACATTGCCATTTATTATACGACATGATTTTGAAAAAGAAACGGATACACCGACTTTTCCACGAAATCGCGGAGCTGCATAAAAAATTTACATACACATTCTCTATGGAATAGTACACGGTCAGACGGAAAAAATGAGCAAAAAGGCGTGTTCTTTTTGTCAAGACACCTACATCTAAAAAGAAATAGCGGGTAAACTCTCCTACTAGCTGCCTCAATAGCGTTGATCAATTGATGGAATGGAGTTTCCAGTGACATTTTATGAGTAAGTTGCCGCTCTTATCAAATCGGCACTACACCATGCTTCAAGGCACTACTGGAAACTGGCTCTTTTGGGTACGTGCGCAATTATTTAAAATGACGGGTTCCCGACTTTTTTTTTTTTTTAAATAACGCATAAAGTGGATAGAGCCAGGTACATGTCCTGGAATGTAATGATTTAAATAACACATCTATAGCTTTGATGCCAATTTTCCAAATCCTGTACGTATATATGAGTTAATTTTGAATAATTCAAATGAAAAATTTTCAAATGTGGTATTTAATATGTCATTTAAAAAACAAAATTACGTTGCCGGATAGTTGCCGTTGCTTGATGTATGCATGGATTTTGTTGTTCCTGGTTCCATATATTCTGCCGAATGTAGTGATTTACTGACCATATAATGAAACTGGCCAAGTCGAGAAAACTATTCATCTGACTGACCCAGTTAATGAAAGACTGCTCGTGCTTTCCGCTCGGAGTCATCCAGCACGGGAATCATGTCACCCAGGTGTTTTCTGCAGCAGTTATAGCTGCAAGTTTGAAATAATGAAAATCACACACACACACAAATGCCTTAAAGGCTCATTTGGAATGTAAAGATTGACCAGAATCAATGTTCCAAATGTAAAAAATGACTAAAATTAGACGTATAGAAATACCTTAAGTCACTTCCTACTGGCATATATATGGAAATTAACTTTGTTCCCTTGTCCGTATTCTGCGCATCTGTGTAATGCAGCTGCAATTAATGGCTCAAATAAAAAGTTTTCTTTTTAATATCTTTTGGAATTACGATGAGGTAATCTCAAGATACACCTCCATGTTTGAATAGCCTACAGAAGGTGTAAATCGAATTGCGTAGTCTCAAAACCAATTGCCGCTTTTCTTTGTCTATTATTGACATATACCTCCTTAATTCAATCATGCGTCTCCTTGTTGTAATTTTGCATCAGTCAAGTGTTTTGGTTTCTGTTTCTTTAAAGCAATTAAGTACTTGAAAGTTACATTTGATCACGCATTTCACCATGGCTGTCTATTATATCTCACTGGCAAAGCTTAGCTTTCTTTCAAGCATATGGTTATCAACTTTAAAATTTTATATTGTTAGCGTAAAAAGGAAGACACACTTAGAGTACTGAAATGAAAGTGCCCTTCATTTGCTGAGGGTCTACGCATAAGCGGTAAAGTTGCGTTACTTGATCATATGATATGAACACATGTTGGGTGCCAATGGTCTGCACCTTTTCAATACAATGCGTAACGTTATGACATCTCACTCTGAAAATATACTTCATTGTATGTTCGCATATTCTTCAGTTGGTGGGAGACAACTGGCTCAGAATGAACAAGTCAATGACGGTTTTCAGCCCTGGGAGCTATTTCACCGTACAGTGCTCTTTCTTTAATGGACAAGTCACTATCTGCCTATAAATTCTGTTGTTCAGAATACATCATAATGAAATGGATTGTAGATACTAACTATGCAGCAAAATCCGTTACAAACAACATAGGCCTACTCAGTTCAGTGGCATCGGCGCTCACTAGTGATGGTGGTCAAAATTACAGACTGAGAAAAAACCCCTGGAACACAAAAAGGAAGCGATTTTTGCACGTGCTCTACTGCTCATTAATGCCGGATTAGGCCTTCGAACATGGCATAGACGGAGAGGAGTCAAGTGTGTTTGCTGTATAGGCCTATCTGGCTCCGTGTCCGTGGTCCACACGATCACAGATCGCTTCACTGCGTGTCCAGCTGGGGCCATATACAAAACACACCAGGCTGAGCTCCCATAATATTTGTGATAACATGACCTATCAAATATATGTTACAGTTAAGTTAAAGCTGGAGCTGTAATTGCCTCTTGCGTGAAGCTCTTATTTGTATTTCGAGCACAGCGTCTATTGCTTGAAAGCCCATCAATTGAAGTAAAATTCTCAAATAAAGACCATGCATACTCCCTGTATGTTACTACCCGCCGCAAAGCACATGTGGCCGTCAGTTGTATTTCATCGGGCCCCTGACGGGTTTCATGGGACCCATACAAAAAGTGGAGGAATAACATCTTGATACCTGGAATCAAAATTTAGGAAATTACCCATGAGAGTCGAGTGATTTAATCTAAAAGCTTTTGAATATAAATCACACACACTAAATTGGAAGTTATAGGGAGGATTTATATTGCATTTGGGGCGATTTTCGTCTTGATTTGGCCATAGAGGACATTTGGTAATCCAAGAAGCATATAATCGTCACACCTTCAACATGAAGACATTACTCCTTTCCCCTGTGGGTCTAACGTCTAATGTGCGTGCTTCTGGTGAATAACATTAAGCCTTGGGAATAAATGTACTTGTATGTAACTTAATCCACCGGCAAAAAGGTACACTTTGGGTTTATTGGAGTTTATTTTGGATTAAAACAAGATATATATCATAAATGGAAATAAGAAAATCCAGCCAAAATACACTTTACCAGATAAACACAGGGTGGGGGTATCATATATATTTGTTTAACTCAGGAGGCATATAATCTGTTAAAACTCCTTCATATATTATCAATTTTTTACCAAAATATGTATCAAATATTCCAAGCTGCCTTATTTCACAGAACTACTGAGATTGTGTTTGACACTGCTGAAAAATACGGTTGTGGATATTCTCGATCGACGCGCCCTAGTGGTTGGGTTAAGCCACATAAGGTTGACTGCAGATTCAAAGTGTCGTTCTTTCTCACCAATGTCGCACCATATTTGAAGATAAGATTTTTTTCTCAGCAATTAAGTGAATGGATGTAATGCAGCAAAATGATTTAAATTGACTGTAATGTCTTCAATCTTATTCACCACCATGTGGCGCTCCAAGAATCACTTCTGCCAACAGTGGGCCTCCTTGTGATTCGGTCATCTTTATTGGCGGTAACAGTTCGCCCGCCGACAGACGACACAATAGGCAACCAAAACATTAAATAACAACTGTCCGCCAGAGTCAAGTTTGATGTATGTTTAATTAGAATCGAGACAGGCATTGTGGGAATTGAGCACAGAGATTTAGGCAAAGTATTTCCGACATGAAGAAATTCAATTCGCCTGGTTCATTACAGAAGCCGGATATGTCAGTCGTGTTTGTGTAATGGAGAAGGGACTGGGAGGATCCATCTTGCCTGATATTTGGTCTGGGATTTATCTCAGCATCACCAGCCACTGGTTATGGAGGACCGCTGGCGGGGTGGGGGTGGGGTGGGGTGGGGTGGGGAAGAGGGTAGGAGAGAGGCTGATCACGTGCCATATTGATGAGCAACCTTTTCCTCCGCTATACTTTAAACACATCAATTCATTGCAGTCACACAAATGCAAAGGATAATACATTAAACCATTTGACACAAAACCATAGAACCTTATTCATGAATTCTTAAAAAGAATCGAAAAGTTAATTTCCATCACAAAATGAACCGGTGGCCCTTCCTCACTTGTGCAGACCAAGTCGATGGTTTACTTTTTCTTGAATGTGCCGTGGATTGACAAACATGTTTTGATCACTCGAATTGGGCAAAATATACTGGCACAGATTAAGGATATATATCGGTCTCTCTTGAACGATATGGATGCAACTCTGTCACCTATATGGCAGTGATAGGGAACAACATGTTACCAAGATCGAGGGAGAGATTATGTGATTTAGGTGTTGGAGATGGTACTTTAACACGGGTCTGTGTGGCATAGGAAATCAGAACTACTGATGCTGGAATTACATACCACTCTCAATACACTTAAGTGCCATTGGCTAACCTTGCTTTCATGATGTGAAGGGTCGTTTGAAGGTGACTGTTCACTAGGCAGTTTAATCGGCCTGATCTCACCGATGACAAATAAGTCCGCCCGCAATCATCTCTGTGACGTCGAGGATTGATTTTTATGGTGTCCCCAGCCGGTGGTGATTCGATGCAAAGTTCAAGCCCATAGCCGGTCCAGTTGTCAATAGTGGTCTCTGAAATCAGATGATAAATATCTGAATAAGGGACTTAAAAGACTATAATTTTAGTTGTTCCAAAAATTGGAATAGGACAGATTCGAACGTGAAAAAGCTTAATAACTATAGTTGCATTTCACTTTCGAATGGGGTTATTCCTCGGCAGACTATTTATACTGAAACTGTATGGAGGTCAATGCCCACAGGGCAAAAAGGTCAAGACGTTGTTGTTAAAGACACAGACGTATTATTCACTTTTTGACGCCCAAGCAAAACATGTTGTATATATATATATATATATATAATATATATATATATATATATATATATATATATATATATATATATATATATATATATATATACATACATATATATATATTCATACATTTTAGTTCAAGATATGGTGTAAAACAGGAATGTGTCCTAGTAATGTTCAGTCAGTCAAGCATTCGTGCTAATAAGAAGCGCGGGGGAGGGGAGGTAGAGAGGGTGAACCTAGAACATCTGCACGTGCAATGACCCACACAGTGCGTTATCTGCAATTAAGTATTGTGTATTCAACTGTGCAATGAATCATTCGTGCTAAAAAGATAAGCGGTGAACGTAGAACCACTACGTCTTCGGACGTATCCCCTACACAAAAAGGCTTGAAACTATCAATGGCTATGCAAACTTTCAGCCAATCAGAGAGCAGTTGGGATATCAGTGCGGGTCCGGTCAAAATTATGGCCACCAAAAAGTATTAATGGTTACGGTTAGCACTGACGGAATTAATTTTGGCCAGGCTTCACAATTTGTGGAAATGAAAACAGGATAAAAACGTGAGTGGATCAAAGAATACGGTCTGATTGGCAATTGAGGTCAGTTGTTACACGACAAATGCTGCGGAACGAACTTGATTTAGGATGGGATCCCCTTTGAATTTGGAGCTGAAATGTCGGATGGTTTGCTCGAAATGATTTTTTGTGGGACATTCCCTCCCCCACCTCTTATAAGCCGAATGCTTGACTAAGTGAACATTTCTAACGCCTGTGTGTCCTTCCGGCTAAGTCAGTTCATTGATACGTGACTCGACGAGTACGTTTACAGATGGTCTTGCCACCAAGTTTTTTGTTACACAAAGAAAAAGTAAAATTATTTATCTTTGCCGGTGACCTGGTAATTACTTTGGAAGGTGAAAAATCAAAATGTAATAATGTTGCTTCTATAACTCCCATGCATGCTCTGGAAATTTGAATCTCAGTATTAATGTGGGAAAATGACAAGTTACATTAAAAAATAAATGGATAAAAGACAATGATAACCAAGCCTGGCACATTTGTGTCATAAGGACAAAGGACTTGAAATAACACCAAGTAGAAAGTTTCCTTGCTTCATAAAGCAGTTGTAGCAAAGCAAGACAAATGTGACCTGGTCGTTTAGAGTTAACATATTTGATGAAAAATTTTATATTCTATGACTTTTATGTTTTGAAATTGGTATTAAATTAGAAATTCTGACCATGTAATATTATTTGCTTTCAAAACAAAGCAGGCTCTGTCTTATCTCAAGTGGAGTGAAGTTAACTCTGATATTGTCAAACAAGAAATTTACATGGTATTACAAATGTAATTTGAAAATATTGGGATTGAAATGTCTCAGATTGGCTTAGTACTATAAATATTTTGACATCAATTCAAGATTTTGGAACAACGGTTGTACCAAATTTTGAGATTTTTCTCCTAATTTGATACAACAATTCTTTAACACATTCTTGATTGAGTCGCAGATTGATTTTTCCGAAGGAGTTAATTGGGGCAAATTGTTATGAATTTTCTAAAAATCTGAAGCAGATTTCATGCTGGAAATATATTCAGGTAAAAATTGGTCAGGTGACCTGAATCCTGCAATGTCATTGGTCACTCGCTGTCATGCATCAACAGTCATTTTAGAATTGATGATTGAATAATGTAAAGAAAAGAAAGAATTTTCACTGGATTGTGAATCAATTCACATAGTTTGAATATCAAAAGATATGGGCATAAATGGCCGGTGAACACCTCCAAAGATGTGAGATTTTGTGATTAATGTTTGGAGATTGAAGACAAATGTTATTAAATTAGAACAAATTTATATTTTTTTCTAAAAGTAATGAAATGCGGCATGGATGAGAATATTGGGCAAATGGAAAAATTCATACGAGAAAGCGTGGGTAAGATGTACATTATAAAAGTTTCATGAATTTTGTGATTCATGTAAAGTATGCATAGCCTACTCTGACAGTAGTTAATGCATATATTACATCATTTTTTTTAAACACAAGTAATTTGGGTATTTTTCATTGTTTTCATTTTTATTATATTTTTTAGCTTTAACGTGTTTACTCTACGCCTGCTTCCCAGGGAAATGGTATTTGTACCCGTGCATTGTATTGCATGGTATACTAGGACAAAGAGAATATCACCTATTACAAATTATGAAGTCAATGGAGTCATTCATACATGCATTTATGTTAAACATATCATCTATCTCTGTGTGTGCGTTTAGTCCCAACTGGATTAGTCTTTTTGTTTCTAAGCGGCAAATATATTTGCGTATGATCTCTCAAACATTTTAGGGGCCCTCTTGATGTACATGTACATGGTTCAGTGCTTGTTATCCACTGAACTACCAAAACTTAACTTATCTTTGTTTTTACCTCCCGAAATTGGAAAAAAAAATCTCTTGCAATTGGGTAAGTCTCCAATTTGGTGCATCCCATCATGGCGTACGCCTTACTAGCCCAGATAAACGAATTATTGACATTCCTGGTCGCTTTAAATGAAAACGCAGCAAGCCCTCCTTTAACAGACCACTCAATGAGAGACCACCTGTCTTTCTAGACCATATTCACCAGGTCTCTTGTGTTTTTCATGCTTCAACTCCGTTGAGAGGACCAATTACTTTATAGGCCTCCTTTGGACAAGGACAGGATGATGTCCATAGTTGCCGCTCTGCACAATATATCCCTCCACAGGCAAGCGTAGCCCTGGTTTTCACCCACATACTAGCGAATGGGTGTATCATTCTGCGAATGCACAGTAGTCAACACTTTTCTCTTGATTTTGGTTTATGATTAAACACAATGTTACAGGGTCGGTAATATTGATCGGAAGACGAATTAAACGTAATAAAGCCCGTGTCTCACTGGGCTGCGACTGTTGGCGACAAATTGAGAACGGCATTCGCCTGGGAGTTTCCAAAATGTCTTGAAATTTTAGCAGGGCCTCACAATTTCTTCGCCTCAGTCACTAGGCCGTGCTGTTGGGTCGCTAGAATTTTGAACACGTTTAAAAAAAATGTGCTACAAATTTTCTCTCAAAATGGTCATAGAGTCGTCGCGGGTGTCTCGACCACGTCTGGAACCCATCTCAATTTAGTTTCCGCAAGTCAAAAAGTGTGAGAAATGTGAGACAACGTTGTGAGGGGTTGGTGACCTGTGAAACTAAATTGTGACTGGTTGGAGACAAAAATGGGAATCTGACATTCAGTGCACGAAACAGGCTCGAACCATGGCGAACGTTTCGAGACATTTTGGAAACTCCCTCACGAATGTTATTCGCAATTTGTCGCCCACAGTCGCAGCCAAGTGAGATAGGGGCTTTTGACGTCTGATGACCAAGTGCTTGCTGGACAGACCGTGTATTTATATGGTCCAGATTTCTCAATTGTCTCGCATCACCGTCGCGCGACTGTTATATGACATTCGCGCAAGTGTCTCACGAATGTCGTTAGTGCAAAAAAATCAAACTTTTGTCACTTTAATGTCGCACCTCAGTCTTGCGATTGCCGCACGACATTGGCGTGACATATATGCAAACCCTCCGCAAATTTTGGCCCAAATTTCGGCAAGATTCGTGCCTCATTTGTGCAACAGTTGTGCAAAATACGAAAACGTGTCGTAAGTACCAATTCATTGTGATTCCAAGTGAAAATTGTGGCTAATTCGCGTATTCTCTTACAATTTAGTGTCGCAAAAACAGTTGTGTTCTGTCGCAGCCCAATGAGATACTGGCCTAAGTTACAAATACCCTTTTTGTGAAAAGTATACGTTTTTGTGACGGACTCCTCGTATATCTTTTAAACGCTAAAGGGATCTGAACTCTCTCTCTCTCTCTCTCTCTCTCTCTCTCTCTCTCTCTCTCTCTCTCTCTCTCTCTCTCTCTCTCCCTCCCTCCCTTGTCGTCTCTCTCTTTCAGTGATAGCGGGTTCTAAAACCTTTAGCTGGAGTCATCCCAGCTTTTCAGGTTTCGTAATTTGGTTTTATTTTTCATTTTGAAACATTTGCCTTTGTTATCATTGCCAAATATGTGTGTACGTTTGGTATTACTTGATTCTGTTGTCAAAGTAAGCTGATCTGAGTCTCTCTCTCTCTCTCTCTCTCTCTCTCTCTCTCTCTCTCTCTCTCTCTCTCTGTGTATATATATAAAATATATATTCCTTGACATACTTCTCTACTTACAGAATCAACACCGATAAATTGATGTATAATCATATTCCAGCTATACGGCTAGCTACGAATTGTGTGCACATTTCCGTGAAACGTTGATGGGGCTCAGTTCAATGCCTTCCCACAGAGGTCATTTTATTGTTCTGAGACCAATATTTCATGGACGATACACACATTTATTTTGACATGAATCTGTCCGTTTGGTTTTATCTTTCCACTAAAACAATTATCCTGCCTTTTGTCTCGACCTTCCAATTGAAATTGAATGATAGCAATTATTAGCAAACATTCAATTCCGGGTTATTGTGCGTTACAGTAAAATGATGCCATACTTTAGGCACAATAATATGTATTCTCTCATGAAAATTGACCAGTATTTTACTATTCAGTTCTATACATTTTTCATTTGATCTGATAAAAGTTACGTATGGCGCCTTCTGCATGTTAAAAGCCGTTATGAGATAAACAGTTCATTAATTCAGGAACCACAATGATTTCATAACTCTTTGCTCAAGTGCCTAGTGTATCAAAAAGATAAATGCACAAGATTAATGGCTTCAGCTTAAAACACTCTCTCTGAAGTGACGTACAATAAAAGTAAATCAATAATTTATTTTTCTTGTCATTTCATCACGAATGTAAACACTGGATGCAGTCTACTTAATTATGCTTAAACATGATAATACACATTGCAAACCGTTGAAGATGAACACATTGTCCACAAATCATGATCACACTTAGCATTTGGAAACCAGGCCAGATATTGTCTGGCCCGAGTATAGGGTAGATGTTTTAGCTATAAACTAATGTTACTCATCTGCACCCTGTGTGCTCATGGTGCGATCCAGAATATTTTTTATTTATATTTGAATGAAATTGGGCATGCAGTTGTGCAACACGTAGTGCAGAAATACAATAGCAGTTGCTGTTGTGCGCTATTTTTAACATTGTAAAGGGCTGTAGGGAGCAATATTATCACCCACCCTGTGTGAAAGTACAAACATATGGGACACCAACAATATATGAGTTTAAATAATGTACACAAAAGAGGCTTAATTTTCTGTACTTGCTACTGATTAATTACCTTAAAAAATTGAAAACTTAACGTTTATGCCATAGCCCTAGGTGAGCTGCGCTGTTGACAGCCTTGATCATGTTTGAAGCAATCCATTCTTCCCAGTCAGCGTTCTGCACGACCACGACAAAGAGGTGCCACATATCAAGTTTGTCTCATCCTGCCTTGAAATTCTTACAGAAGAGCACCATCACTTTATTTCATTAGGAGTATCCAAGGGTAGTTTTAGGGAAAGGCACTGCCAGAACAGGAAGGGGAGGCCTTTGGTGTTGATAAAGAGTATTGAAAATAACAGATTCGAATCTGGTGTCACTGCGCACCCTCCAGCCGCAAGCCACGAATAAGGAAGGAAGGGATATGCAAACAAGCGGCCTGGCGACAGAAGCCCGATCCCACACTGTTTCTTTAAACAACTGAGCATGGTTGTGTTGATTTTCTAGTATTTATACACTTGTGCGTAGAAATTATTGCATAAAAAGGAATTTGACATTCAATGCATGATAGTCAGTGATTGGTTGGTTGGTTGGTTGGTTGGGGGGGGGGGGGTCCGTCAGAAGAAAAAAAATTGAGTTGAGAAAAGTGCAAGCCATTGCAACTGTACACAGTTCCTATCTAGATATGGGTATCTTCGCCTGAAGAATGGTAAAGCGAAACTGGCTTTGGGGCTTTTGGTCATGTGTTTGGTTTACGGGTAAGCACCATTTGGAGCTTTTGGTAACACTTTGTCAAGAAATTGTCTTAGCAGTTGGAATGAACAGACGACCAGGTGCCGATCTATGAAACGTTTCTGTAACACTCTCTGTGCGGTCATGGTTCATACACATACACACACGTGTGTATATATATATATATATATATATATATATATAGATAGATAGATAGATAGATAGATAGATAGATAGATAGATAGATAGATAGATAGATAGATAGATAGATAGATAGATAGATAGATAGATAGATAGATAGACAGATTATTCGACTTTTATCTTGAATATTTGACTTTGTAGGCCATGAAGGAAAAGGTTGAAATAGTTGAATATCCAAGATAAAAGTCGAATGGACGAGCTATAGCTTAAGTATTGGACTATCTTGAAACAAAAAAGTCGAGTAAACGAGACTCACCTTGACTATTCGACTTTGTGAGTCATGTAGCAAAAGACTGAACAAGTTGAATATTCAAGATAAAAGTAAAATAAACGAGATTTATCTTGAATTTTGGACTTTTTGGTCCATCTAGCGAGAAATTAAAAATTATTTGAAACAAAAAAAGTCGAATATTTGAGATAAAAATTGAATGTACGAGATTTATCTTGACTATTCAATGTTTTGGTATGGCAAGTCAAACATTCAAGACAAAAGTCGAACAAACGACTTTTATCTTGAATATTGGACTTTTGAAAAAAAAAATTTTAATGTCCCCTACATGGCTTCATACAAAACAAAACAGAAAAAACCCCAACAAAATCAAGTTCAACCTTTTCTTTCAGAAATAATGGTGATCACTTTTATAACCTGTTGTCCCAGATATGTCACCATTGAAACGTACAATAATCACCTCAGTGATATGAAACGAGTTAAATTCTTTGGCGGTCAAACCGGTCTAAATGTCGTATGCATTATCCATTCTACTAAATATGGTCTTTTCTTGGAATATCTTCAATGTAAATTTGCGGGAAGACTTATCGGGTTCACATGTCAATAGTCATCAACTTTCCTCGGCAAATGAATCAACAGTTTTCCTCTACATACCCTGAGTGCATATCGCCCGTCCAGGAGGGGTAGAGGAACGCTGTTAACTTTAATGGTCCAGTAATATGACCTTTAAGGGTTAATCTTGTAAGTTTGCCACTAATTATAACCACTTTCTAAGTGAAAGTGGGGCATGGACTTGTCCATGGATTGATTTTTAATTCCCGGGTACCCTACTATCAAGTACATGTAATTTATTACCCGGTTACCCGTGATTGGTAACCGAACCATAACTGCAAGCAAACCAAGCAACATAAATGCACACAGATACCTGTTCGCTGAACCATCAGTCATTCAACTAACCCTAATATCACTCATGTCAACATAGCATAAGATCATGTCAAAAAACAAACTTTGTTGTTTATTGTACTCTATTGTGCTGGTGAAAAAATAAAGTAAAGGCGTTGTTTACCAAGAACCATCTCTTTTCTCAGATTGCGCTTTCCATATACATGTTTACATTGGCAGTGGAGTCCTCTGTGAGTTTGCCAGTCTATTTACCTATCCTGTTCAGTAATTACACTTTTAGTCTTTGTTTCCTTTTATTGAAATGCAAAATTATTAGCATTTCTGCCATTTCTGGACACATAAAGCATCGGTTAATGGTGAGAATGTTCCCAGCGTCCGAGAAGAGCCTTTCACAAGGGACACTGATGGTGGCAATTGTTAAGTACTCTCTGGGGTGCGATTTGACAACATATTCTAATTACAGTAAACGCACCATTAACATTTCATTTATCTATCGGAAAGCTTTTGAGAAAAAGACCATATATACATCTGAAAAGTGGCACCATGTGGGGTTAACTGTGCTAGTCATTGATGGGCTGTCTTCTTTTTGAGTAATCAATAACAAGCTCTCAAGGAAATTGTTTCATCTGTGCATGAAACATATCACAGTTGTTGACAAGAAACCTGTCAACCATTTATGATCCTTATCAATGGTCTAGGCCTAATGCCAGCATGACAAATACATTTGTTGACCACACGAGACCTTTAATGTCAAGAACGATTGGTCCGTACATACTATGCACAATAGCCTGGGTGAATTTCCCCTTTGACCTTATATTGTTCCAATATGACAGTCACCGGGCGATCCGTGCCTTATGCGCATATTTTTCGCAGACGGTTAACTTGAAACACGAAAAGGTGGTCATGTACTTTATTTTGGAGGAGCTTGTGAACATCCTTACACTTGCAACTCAGAGATAGATATGCAGATCTTTCCTTCTGTCATGAATGTAACACGTAAAACGTTTTTCCCAGTGCTATGCTAAGACTGATGTGCATGTAATGATCAATGTGGTAGAAGCTGTTCGAGCCTACCTGGGTGTGAAAACATAAAATGTGTGGAGAGAGAGAGAGAGAGAGAGAGAGAGAGAGAGAGAGAGAGAGAGAGAGAGAGAGAGAGAGAGAGAGAGAGAGAGAGAGAGAGAGAGAGAGAGAGAGAGAGAGAGAGAGAGAGAGAGAGAGAGAGAGAGAGAGAGAGAGAGAGAGAGAGAGAGAGAGAGAGAGATTTCGTTTCTTACATGTGTCCGCGTGTGAAGGCAACTATGCACTCAATTTGACATTGCAAACTTTAAAAGGACCCCAAACGTGATACCGTCCACTTTTTAGATACAATCGGTCTAATAAATTATCTGGTTTACAACCTTGGCAGAGATCCATTACATTGCGAATCATATTCGAAATAGCCTGGAAATTTATGAACATAATGTGGCGACCTTATGTGGGCAGACTAACTCTGCAAAGTGTTGGAAGTCGATTTTCTTCTCTATGCGGGAAATGTAAAGACCAGAGGACCCTGAACTCCCAAAGGCTGTGTCATGTCTATCACAATGGTAGGATGCAATGATTGCCCTGCAAGCTAACCTTTCTGCACCCAGTAAATGAGCGAATCAGCAGCTCTGCAAGGCATGGACCCTTATAGTCCACAGAAAGTTTTAGGTAACATCAAGGCGGGTCTCACGAATGATAATGGAATTATTTCACCGTCAAGAATTTAATTCAGATGCACCTGAAAGCAGTCGCTTTTCAATGGATATTGCCCCTTTTGCGAATCAAAATTATCTGATCGGTATGTCTGATTACTGTCTGTTTCAAATGTAGGCTGACGTAATTTCTATTAGCCACCAATGATCTAACGTTGTGAGGTGCCATTTCGGTGCAGTGGTGCATGCTGCAAGGGGTCATCACAAGACTGCCAATGTTTTATTCTCTCTCTCGTTCTCTCTCTCTCTCTCTCTCTCTCTGTCTGTCTGTCTGTCTGTCTGTCTGTCTGTCTGTCTATCTATCTATCTATCTATCTATCTATCTATCTGTCTGTCTGTCTGTCTGTCTATCTATCTATCTATCTATCTATCTATCTATCTATCTATCTATCTATCTATCTATCTATCTATCTATCTATCTATCTATCTATCTATCTATGGGAATTGTTTATATTTGGAAAGCCCTCGATGTACTCCTGGATATTCCATTGTCCAAATTTGATTAGTAATTATGAAGTTTTTCATGAACATAATATAATTTTGCTGTCTCCCTTTCATCACATATTCGTATGGAGGGCTTATGCCCAGTAGGTGATTGGCAAGACTGGAAACAATATGAAAAAGGCTGCATTTCCCTAGAAGGGTACAATATTGTCTGTAAACAAGAAGCCGAAAACTAAAACAAAACAAAGCAATACGATACAAAAAAATAATTAGAAAACCTAAGCAAGCGAAAAACAAGACAAAACTCATCCAACGAACAAAAAAGACTAAAAAAGAAAAATGAAAAACAAAATTAGAAAATAGTAAAAAAGGAGCAAAAGGGAGCCTTATGTGATGTCTTCTGCCTATTTCACGGTGCACTATTATTTGTAATTATATCTATATAGGGCTAGCATTCTATCAAAACAAATAAATTACAAATCATCTACCCTAAAATTATTTTAAATGCACGAAACTAAACTAACCATTGCCCAGCTTTTCGTGCCAAAGCAGATAAAGAGGAATTGGCCAAAATTAAGCGGTGACATACCCATGCTCCATGCTCTGGTCAAGGATGATATGACACCAGATGCCGTCAGGGTTAGCCTTATCCGACCTGTCATCTACAGGAGATCATTACTAGTCTCCAGTTCCTGATTATAAACCTGTTACACAATGGATGGACAAAGTTAAGTGGCTTTGTGGTACCACGTCATGGACCAATGAGTGTCCTCACCATCCCACAAACATTTATTTCAATTTTGTCGCACATAAAATGCGGAGAAAACTAATGAATAAAGGCGGTTTGTCTAGACTCCAATGAGCCACACATTCCCCTGTGACACCTCCATTATGCGGGACCATACATCAGGCCGCACAAAATAGAAGCTGCTCACGTCTGGTACCTGTAAGGTTCGAAGAAGATCAATTTATTCTCTGGCTCTTACTTAGTTGCCACTCGCAGACACCCAGAATGACGCTTCTTTCATGTGCTTATACTCGCTACTCCGACAGCTCCATTTCTGCTCCTTCCAACACAGCAGCCACGCCAAGAGAGAGGTAAAGCGCTAAGCATTGATACGGCCCAAGAGTGGGGCTAAATAGCTGGAACTTGTTGTATGCGGCTGTAGTACTTTGGACAAGCTATGCATCTTTTTGGAGTTCCCACTTTAGAATTATATAAACTAGACATATGGAATGTAGCAAATGTAATAGACATGTACAGGCCTTACGGGGATATATTTCATGACCAGCAGGTCACATATTGATCTGGAAGTTTGTGGAAGTGCCACTTTATATCTCAAGAAAATTGGCTTTTGGAAAAAAGGGCAAGCAAACGTAAATTAGGATACTGAAGTGCCATCTGTTATTGTTTCCATTCCCTGATCAGAAATTGTGAAATTGATCTCCGAAAGGTTACCATGATTCTCCCGTTCTACATATTGCTTTTGCGTCCGTTACTCGTGGTTTTTTATGTCATTGTTGTTCTTTCAAAACGCAGATCAGCGTCTGTGTGACAACTCTGCAGTTATTTCACCAGAGTTGATCAAACGTGGTCGCATTGTGTAGCTTGTTAACATCTCTTCTGAGATAGCAGATGAGCGACTTTGACCTTGTTCCAAACGTCAGAATGTTGTTTAAAGAAGTTGGGATATCTGAGACTACTTACGGGGGATTTGATAAAACTTCATCGAACTTCTTAAAAATTTGTCTTGAGAGGAAATCTGCTGGGGTCGCATAAAGGTGACATTGAACGAGGCAAAAATTTTGAATCGTTAGTTGTCAATGCGTTTTATCCTATCTTATCTGAGGAATCTGTCAGCTCAGTTGACTGATGTTTCAGCAAGGATCTTAGATCTAGAAGGACGGAGCACTCCGTTTCAGTATTATGTAATATGCTGGGCTCCATTTATATTCTTTGTGTTGACCTTTTGAATTGAAAGGGTAAACAAAGTTTTTCGAATGCGACGGGCTCCATGCTCCCCGCAAATACCAAATTTGAACAAGATTATCTTTTGTGTTTGTGGCTGCAAAATAAGGGGATATAATGATTTGTAAAGGAATATGTTTTTATGATCAAGATGTTGTAATATTGGAGTAAATGATGTACATTTTGTTCTAACAAAGTGTAATTTGCTATTTAAACTTTCCGCAAAGTTTACACGAATATAACTGCCACGGTTGGAAACTTACTAAAGAGGCATTGATATTGCTTATCATGACTTTTATGTCCGCAAAGGGGAAAGCATGCTTGAACTGCTTTATTTTACATTGACTTACAGTTCAGGTACTCCACTCGTCCTACTCATGTTGCTGCCTGGTAATTACCTTACACCAAGGAGGCTACACGAGTAGGCTCCTTACCTACACTGAGAAAATGTTTATAAACAATCATCAGGCAGTATTGTCTACGAAGGACGTGCAGCAAGCTTCATTGTTTCCGTGCCACGTTGCCCATCAGAGCTTGATTGCTCCAAATTAATCTGTCTGTAAAAACGACACAGCGCAACATTCATACGGAAGGGACAGCTGCAATGTGCAAGTTCACTCTCGCCTCACATCCAGGCACTTTGGTTTCGAGATGGTCCGTCTTCCGTCGATCGATGGGTTGGTCCGTCCACTCGTCCATCGTTCACAATAAGATTTTCGACTTCTTTTCTGAAGCTGTTGGCCAGGTTCTTTTCAAGCTTGGAGGGGACACACATAGGGTGGGTTTCTATCAAATTATTTTCAACAACGCACGGTCCAGAGATTTTTGATTACCATTTACATAAAAAACCCGCCGGTACTTTCGGACCTGTATCCACTATCGGGGCAGCCTTCTCTCCTTACCTCCATCTTTCACTCAGCAGGGTCGCTTGCATGTGCTACTGGTCATAACACTTAATTCATAGCGTGGGGGTGACCTCAGTGTCGGATACAAAATCCCACTGCCAACAAACAACTCATAATTTCAAGCCGTTGTATTTACATTTTTAGATAATGCTCACACTGGAAAATATATATATGTTTTACATTGCATTCATTCATCAAATTAACCTTCCATTAACACTAATCACACCTATATTTTGGATACTACCTCTTCAAAATATCGAATTGGGACTAACCCACAATGGCTGCCATTTTGAAAATTCCGTACCCAATAGTTTGTAAATAAGAATAGTAGTATTCGGACGATCTTGGGAGTTTATAATATATGAAACCAAAAGTATATGTTTTGCAAATATTTCAGAGCATTAATAATAAGATACATGCTGTGGCCGCAATTCACTTCGATATCCGAATAGATAGGGAGGCCCAAGTCCAAGATGGCCGATTCTGTATGGGAAGGCGTTTTCAAATGCGCATAAAATATAAACCATTCATCCTGTGGAGCTAATGTTTTCTATAGAGTTAGAATGGAATAACTTAAAAGCAATCTGAAAATTTCAAAAGTTTACTGTAAACACTTTTGAAGTTAGAAGGGTCTGAAAATTGAAAAAATCACAAAATCGCCCATTTGAGAAAAAAACTAAGTCCAGTGTCCGGATCAGAAAAATTAAATTTTGATGGGAGGTTTTCAATTTTTATCACAAAGTATCAACATAGTTTAGAAACTGTGAAAAAAAAAAAAAAAATTCACCCCTGGGGGGTCAATTTTTTGTTCCGCCTACTTTGCGTACTTAGCTCAAAATGCCAATTTCAGATGCTCATAACAAAAAATCTATGTTATCTAAAGGTCTCATCCTCTCAATATCATTTTTGTATATACCATAGAACAACAAGACATATAAATCTGTCTTAAAAACAGCATCCTTTTTATCAAATTTAACTTTAAAAAGCAGAAATTATTCAAAATCACATTCTACCGGTGAAAATACCCATTTTTATAGCAAGTTGATACTATCATTGTGAGAATTCTACACTAGATACACACCATTTGTTACTTAAGTCCAGTGTACATATAGTACTTCATTTGTCATATAAATTCACATTGTGGTCTATCAATTCATTTAAATTTTAATGAATTTTTAAAATTTCAAAATCTTATCAAAATTGCACTTTCTGGCTTTTCCTCCACTTTTCTATGCAAGTTTATTTTATCACATGACTGGTCTTTGGTACAAATTAATTTCTGTTGAAAACTGTGTCCATCATTTAACATTTTATTCTATTCCAAAGGAATAAATAAACATTAAATTTGAGAGAAATATTGTTTTAAAAACAACAAATGAATATCGCATTTAAACCGACATGCAAGCCAAATTCCTTACAAACATATGGGTTTCACCATCACTAGAGAAATTGTCAAAAGTTATGTAACCAAGATTTTCATGTACATGCTATCTACTTTGAAATATACATGGAAGATTTACATGGGGAAAAAACAATTTGACAAACATTATTATAAAAATTACACATACTTTTATGTGGCACCATTTATATAACGGAATCCCGCCGTTTCGAGCACCATGACATGACAAGGGAGAACAATAATTATTGAATGTTCTTGGATTAATGAAAAATAATATGTTAAATGTTATTGAAGACATGCATTCATTGTCCTATTAATGTCTTAAAATTTCAGTCTATTCAATTATGCAGTGGAATATGGTGAATTTGAACAAATTCTCTATATTATAACAGATAACAGATTTATTTCAGCTAGGTAGGAAAATAAAAAATTTCCACTGTAAGCTGCTCATTAATATACAGAAATCTGAGTTCTGTGTGGATGGTCCAATGCCCTGTAATCATACATAACAGGATGGTCTTTAAAATAATTGTCAATTCTTACTTTAAAACTGTTTACACTTGGTGCATTTACTACATTACTGGGGAGTGAGTTCCACCAGTCCACGACTCTATTGCTGAAAAAATACATCCTTATGTTTGAGTTTGATCGGGTCTTGGTTAATCTTAGGTTATGGCCTCTGCATATAGCATTCACATTGAAAGGTGGTAAACATTTGGCTGTATCATAATAACCATGAATATATTTGTACACGTTAATAAGGTCTCCTCGTAATCTTCTATACAACAATGATGGCATTTTCAGTCGTTTCAGTCTTTCCACATAAGTCAAATTACTCATATTAGGTTCTCTCTTGGTGGCCCTCCTTTGTACAGATTCAATTAAGTCAGCCATTTTCCATAAATGTGGGGACCATATGGGAGCAACATATTCTAAATGTGGCCTGATCATGGATGTATACAATAATTTAAAAACTTCCTTGTCAATATGTTCAAATGATCTCCACATAAGTCCAGTTATTCTGTTTGCTTTCTTCACCATTTCTGAAATGTGTAGCTCAAAGTTCAATTCCTTGTCTATCCAGACTCCTAGGTCTTTTTCCGAAGATTTTATGTCTAGAGGCACTTCTTGACCTGAATCAAACATTTTATATTGGAAGTCTGGATTTAATTTTACCTAGTCTCAACACTGTGCACTTATGTGGATGAAAATTAAGGTGCCAATCGACTGCCCAACTTTCTAGTTGTCTGATATCTAGTTGCATTTCTTCGCAATCGGTGATTGTTGAAACTGGCTTAAATAATTTGGCATCATCAGCAAATAACTTAATAAATGCATTAACAGCTTCAGGCATGTCGTTTATAAATATTAAGAACAAGGTGGGTCCCAGGACACTACCCTGTGGTACTCCACTGATAACATCCTTCCAATTAGACTTGCTTCCGTATATATTTACTCTCTGTTGCCTTCCTGTTAAAAAAGATTCAATCCACTTATGTAGGTTTCCAGTGATGCCATAACTTTTTACTTTCAGCAGTGGACGATGTATGGGTACAGAATCAAACGCCTTTTGAAAATCCAAGTAAATAACATCAATTGGGTTTCCATCTTCAAGCCATGCTGTCCATTTATCTATCGTTTCTAACAGTTGTGTTATTGTAGATCTACCATGTAAAAATCCATGCTGGTGTGTAGAGAACAGACCATTTATTTTAAAATGATCCATGACGTGATCTCTGATAATTCCTTCAAGTAGTTTACAGACAACCGAGGTGAGACTAACAGGTCTATAGTTGCTAGGTAACTTTTTTGATCCCTTTTTGTGTATAGGAGTTATATGACTCTGCTTCCAGTCACTTGGGATAGTTCCAGTCTGTAATGACTTCCTGAAAATTATCTGGAGTGGTAAATTTATTGATTCAGCAGTTTCCTTTAAAACTCTAGGATGGATTTTGTCTGGGCCCATAGATTTGTTCACGTTAAGTTTATTTAGTCTTTTCAAAATATCTTCACAACTAGTTTCCAACTCTTCCAGTTCATGTGTAACTTCCCTTTTCCTAGGCTCTGGGACATTGTTTAGGTTTTCCTTTGTAAATGTGCTTACAAAAAATTGTTCAATACTTCTGCTTTTTCATTATTATTTACCAGCGTCTTCTGCTCCCATTCAAGGTCAGGAATACAGTCTCTAATTTTTGATTTTGAATTCACGTACTTCCAAAAAAAGTTTTGGGTTTTTCTTTATGTGCCCAGCTATTTGCTTTTCATACTGTTTTAAAGCACGCCTAGTTGCTCACCTTGCCTGGTTACGGGCCTTTGTATATTTTACATGGTCTTCATATGATTTAGTTTCACAGTACTTTTTCCATTGTTTATATTTTTTACGTAGCTTACATTTTGTCTTTTTGTTCATCCAAGTCAATTTGTTTTTATTTTCATTTGATACAGTTTTATGAGAAATATTTTTATCTTGTGCCCTCTTGAGCGTTGTACAAAATATGCCCCAACATTCCTCAAGATTCTTGTCTTTAAATTGTGACTTCCAATCAATCTGTAGGTCTTTGCTCATGTGCTTGTAATTCCCCCTTGAATATTGGTAGCAGGTTTTTTCTTTAAAAGTTTCTTGCGTATAACAGTTATAATCAAAAGTGATAACAACGTGGTCACTCTTACCTATAGGTGCTTTTGCTTCAAGATTACTGACCATATTTTCCTCATTTGTTAGTATTAGATCCAATATATTTGATTCTTGATTTATTTGGAACCTTGTACTGAAAGTCACATGTTGACACAAATAAGAGTCACATACAGCTTCCAAAAATTTTCCTGCTTCATTAATTACTGATTGAGTTGTACCGCCCTCATTGTTCCATTTAATTTCTGGGTAATTAAAGTCTCCCAAAAACAGTAAGTGAGAATACCCTAGCGTCGTGCTATTTTGTATCAGTTGATTTAACATGGCATTATTTTCCTTACTTGAATTAGGACTTCTGTACATACCCAAAATTAAAAGTTTGTCACCCCTGTGCAACTTAATTTCAACTGGTATCACCTCACAAAATTCAGTTAATTTCAATTTATTGACCTCCTTGGGCTGTAATGTTTCCTTAATATGAATTGAGACACCCCTTTTACCTTCTTCTTCAGCATTTGTGAACAAAATGTATTCCGGAATGTGTAATTCAGTTTTTGTCATTCTAAACCTTTGATTTTTTGGATTAGTTTCTGTTGGAACTATTATGTCAGGGTTGTATTCATTTATTATACTGAAATATTCAGGTTTCTTGTTTGTTATACAATCTATATTGGTATACAATGTTCTGAGAGACTGTTTCAGGCACTTTATTTCTATTTCTTGTCCTTTGTTTTCATGACGCTTTTGAATGGGTTCGAACGGGTTTCCCTTTTTTTCAGTCTGACCATTTTCAGATCCCAGGGAGGCCCCCGGACTTGGTAAACCCAGTTCCCCCCACCTCTGATTGGGTTTTTTCTTTAGCTTCTGCAACTTTGGCTCTCACCACCTCTTTTTCTTCCAACGACAAATCGTTCATTACACTAATCTGCTTAAATTTCTCTTGAGCATTTCGTAGTTTCCACAAACTTCTCATAATTTTCTGTTTGTCGTCTTTGTCTTTTGATGATATCTTTAAGGGCCTTGTTTTGTCCTGTTCTTCTTTCTTTTTGCCTAGTCGAATCGCGTCTTTGGTTTCAATATTTTGAAGCCCTATTGTGTGTTTATGACATTGATTTCAATGGACAGTACTGAAGTGTTGGGTCTGTCACTGTCACTCTTCTGAATTTCTAGTGGAAAATATAAAAATAATGCATCAATCTTTACTATTCATCAATGAAACCCAGAACTTGCAGAAGTGCTCTAGAAAAAAAAAATTGACCCACACTGGCACTGCAACAGCAAGCTCGGCAAAACAGCCGGATTTTTCATTTATTTTTTAATTCATTCAAGTTTACAATGTGAAAACGGTTGAATATTACTATTTATGGGTCATATGAATTTTATTGATGCTTAATTCTTCTGTTACATGCAGAAAATTGTCCGTTGGAGAACAAGATTGACCAAAATGAACAGTATTAATTGGGCTATAGCAGTGAGCAGTGACTGGCAATTTGGACCTATGATTACATGCTCCTTTATCGATCAAAATAAGCTTGCATTTCCCTCTTAAATTACCGTAAACGTACGTTAATAGCGAAAAGTTCACGAGGAATAGTTTTCTTGCGTTCAATAGCATTATCTTTGGAACATTTTGTAGAGAAAATGCAATGTTTACGCTGTTTCGCTGTAACCGGAAGCTGTACCGGAAGTTAGTTTACGCTATCCGCTCAGCGGAGCAGCAAGCAAAACATGGACGGTCTTGAACGCGTCTGATACATGCAAACAAAATTGATCGGTGCGTTGTCAATTTTCATCCATTTTTAATGAAACTTCACATAAGGATACTTCATTATCTTATTAAACATCTGCTAGATCGGCAGATCAAACAAATATGTGGAACATTGAACATTTGATCAAAGTCTGTAGGGCACTTGCACGCTTTTTCACTGAATCAATTTAAACCGCCGATGTCAGAGGTCATCCATCTTTCATAAGAGCATCTCCAATTGGCTGAATTCAAAATTCCCACGAAGCACGAACCAATTGAATATGCCGTACTTTGGAGGTTTTGTAAAGCCATTTGGCTGTGTCAGGACCGCCTTGGGCGATTGCGCTAAGTCCACAGTGCGCGTAGCACAAAAGGCAGTTTTTAACTCGCTGTAAATATTTTACTCATCATCGTTTGCCAATAAAAATTCACACATCAAATATTTGTACCATGTTTGCTCACTCCTAAAAAAAAAAACGTGATTCGATAATTTTTTAGTATGAAAATTAGCGGTCACTTTTGACTTATATTGCGTGTGTGACAGCGTGAAAGCGCACTGAGCGTGGGCCTCCCTAGAATAGACTGTATTTTTGTGCGACTGTCCCATTTGCGCATGTTCAAAATGGTGCATGGTTTTCCAGCTCGAAATATCATGTCGCATTTGGATTTGTAACTGATAATGATAACAGCTTGAGATACAACCAAGCAGGCAGAGTAAAGTTAAGATAGTAAATAATGTTTAAAAGTACTTTAGCGACCGTTTGCCCTGGTTACTTGGAGAACGTACACCTGGAACCTAGCTAAATATTACGAACGATCAGTGAACCAGCGGAGCCATGCTTTTTCACTGAGCAACCGTGGGTATGCAGCTGCGCTCTTTCCCCGGCCCAAGTTAACCCACAACTCCAGACAAGCTGAAATAAAATGCTGTGTTTGAGTTGACTTTTCTGCAAAATAATGGCACAAGACGGCCACTTTCTGGATAATATATTTCGGCCAGGGTCGAGCTATTTTTAGCCAGCTGATTTGTCAGTCAGCTGAGCTTATAGGATAGTCCTTCGTCCGCCGTTTGTCTGTCCACAATTCACATTTTCGGCTTCAACTCCAAAAGCGTCAGCCAGATTTACTTCAAACTTGGTGGGGATGTACCCTGGGTGGGTTTCTACTAAGTTTGTTCAAATGGTCACACTCCAATGATTTTTGTGATTTTTTTTTGTTTTTGTTTTTTTTGTGGCAAATCTTAAAAAATCTGCAAAACCGCTCACCCAATTGCTTTGATATAACACAGGAACACTGCTAGGGACTCCTAGTTCTTAATTTGTTCACCAGGTGGCGCTGCAACTTTTTCTAATTTTTCATGATTTTTGTGTGTATAGCTATTTTTAACTTCTCCATAACCGCCACTCAGATCAAACTGAAACTTGGTGGATATGTTCATTATGGAAAAGTCAAAAAAAGTTATTCAAAAGCTGGCACTGCTGTGGATTTCCGATTTTTAACGATTTTTTTTCATTCGGGTATTTATTGGTCAATGCACCGTTCCTACGATTACTGTGTAAGTCAATGCATTCTAATGCTAATTCACATTGTGTTTCTTCTCCGAAACCGTCATCCAGATTGACTTCAAACCTGGTGGCAATGTACCTTGGGTAGGTCTCCACCAGGTTTGTTCAAATGGTCATGGTCCAGTGATTTTTGGACTTTTAATGCTTTTTCGGTTCTTTTTGTCGCGAATGTTACAAGAAATCCTTGTCTCTGAAACCGCTCACCCAATTGCTTTGATGTTAAAAAGAAACACTCCTAGGGACTCCTAGTTCTTAATTTGTTCATCAGGTGGTACTTCAATTTTTTCCTTACATTTTATGATTTTTTGTGTGTGTGTGATTTTGCTATTTTCCACCACTTCTCCAGGACCGTCACTCAGATTAAGCTGAAACTTGGTGGAAATGTTCCATGTTACAATCCATAAGTTCGCGGTGCAACCATTATTTTCATGGTCTGTGATGGTTGTAAGTAAGTGGGTGACATATAGACATAATATTCAATATAGTTATACGCAATCAAGGTTTTAACAACATAAATCATACGGCTGGAATTAATCACATGTTATGATATGTTGTTTGGAAGATGAGTTGGTGGAAATCTTTTTACAGGTTATTGGCCCCATCAAGCTGATGAGAACATCAATGGAAAAAACAATGGACTGGAATGTTCATTGAGTGAAGGACACTTGGCATGGATGGACAGACATATATGTACAAACTGTAAATTTAACATAAACTTGGACCAACTAAGGACAGCAGTACCTGGTATTTGGGACCACCCGTCCTGCCAGCCTACTGTGGTCTTATGAGGCTGTAGGTAAAATAGCAAAAGTACTGTCAAGAATGCCGATGGGATGGTGTTGAAGGTCTCTTTGGTCTCTCACGAGAACCAGTCAACATGGACGGTACATAAACCATTATATCACTGAGACCACTGCAATATAATGACCAGTTCCTCATAATCCGTACCAATTAAATTTTAACTAGGAAAGCTACAAAAGGAGCCTCAACAGTGCAACCTAGAGGTCCTGCTATTGACCTCTGCAGTTCCCATTTTGTATGCCAAGCACACAGGACGAGATGGCACATTTAGTTGTGCTCCTTGGTCCTTGTAAAGACAGGAGATAACCCAATGGTATTTTGCAGCAGCCAATATCTAAACAATGGATCACAAATTGACAAGCATTAAGGCAATCATTTATTTAAAAAGTAGACAGTGCATAGTGCCTGCTTTTTTGGACCACCCAGCTGCCAGGAAACAGTGGTCTTACATGACGACTGTTTGGAAATATATTAGAAAATACTCCAATTTCAAGTTTGGATAAATTTAAAAGACATGTGGTCTCTCGTGAGAGGTGGTCTTTAGAGAAAGTACAACTGTATATTTAAAAAAATACACTGTCCAAAACTTTCAAGTCTTACTAAGATATAAACCATATATGAGCTAATACTGTGAGCTATTTAATTAATGTCTAGATTTGTGGCATATGAAATCTCACATGCATACAGAAATGTGGCTCTAACTTTCAATGCGTTTCATGCAATGCTTAAATGTTGCACAGAATTCATGTACCTGTTAGGTTAAAAATTCTTTGGATTTTCTTTATGTCCACTTGTCTTAGAACTATAGAAGCTGGAAAACGGTTTCCTTTCACATTTTAGTATCTAATGAAACTTCTAATGATCTTTTTGTCAAGCCATGGAAGATGTCCCTGGGGGGCCTTAACTCTGCTACACGTGAGCACTACAATTTTTGTAAAAGTACTATTGAAAATGTTACGTAGCAGCACCATAAATGGAGCCAACTGAGTATATCCACATGGATCGACTTGCAGCATGTTGTGACACTACCATGATTGGTTTTCACACAAATCACTCCCTTTTGTTGTTTCTTTAATTTTTCATGATGTAACTCGTAAAAAGATCAGTTTTTGTAAACAAAAACAGCTCTGAATTTCAAACTTCAAGTTGGTGATATATTGACAATTATACTGATGAAAAGCCACTCATGAATACCACAGCCTTCCTGGTCCATGCTGATATTAGTATCTCTCCCACTCCCACTCCGTCTATGCGACATATCTGGAAATAACTGTCATTTTGCTAATATGCCCTCATACCTCCAAGGCTCCAGCCTGGCTGTTTTCGCAGGGAGTGAGAAAAGCTGAGCAGCGTAAAAGTGACTTCCATAAAAATATATATTTTTTTGCTTGCTTTTTCATCATCATCATCATCATCATCATCATCATCATCATCATCATCATCATCATCATCATCATCATCATCATCATCATCATCATCATCATCATCATCATCATCATCATCATCATCATCATCATCATCATCTGTAAAGGAACTCATCATTTAAGAGTGCCAGTACTGTGGAGTATTCTGATGTAAACTTGCAGCCATTTATGTTCTTGTTTTATATGAATAATTTGGTTAATTTTTTGCCTTACTCTTTTCTAAAGCCACCCGGCCAATTGCTTTGAATTGCAGAAGTATACATCTAGGGACCCATAGACCTTATCTTGTTCAACAAGTGGCGCTTCTATTTTTATACAATTGTTTTAATGAATTTCTGTGTTAGTGTGTTTGTGTTTTTACTTTGTGATTTTCGACTTCTTCTCCCAAACTGCAAGCTTGATTCTCTTTAAAATGAATAGAAACTGAGTTTGACTCCATTTCTATCAAACGTCTTCACCAGGTTGATGTATTTTTGTTTGCTGATTTTTGTAGAATTTTGAAATGATGTAATAATCGGTAAGTACATATTAGCATGGGTACTACAGGGACACCAGTTTGCACATACGTTTTTGTAGTTTACTTCAAAAAGGCTGGCCACGAGAACGTCAAAATTGGTGGGAATATACATTGGATGTGTTTCTGTCGTTCTTTAATCAATTGGCCACGCTCCAAGGATATTTGAATTTTTAACGATTTTTTTAATCTCTAAAAATCGTGTTCTATTAATTTGCTTGGTCAATTGCATTCAAATTACAGACAAAAATTTCTGGGCACAACTAGACTGTAATGTGTTCATCAGGTGAAAGCTACGATTTTTTCCGATTTTGGGGAATGTGTGTTTGTGTATGTGTGTTTTTGTAACTTTTGACTTCTGTCAAACTACAAGCCGTATTCTCTGCAAAATTGACAGGAATGAGGCTGACTACGTCTCCATCAAACATAGTGACACCACTTATTTCCCGAGTTTTAATATATTTTAGAAATTGTGCTACGGATAAGAAATTGTGTTAGCATGATTAAATTGAATACTAGTGTACATATATGCTTATGTATATTTCGTTTAAAAATCACACATTGGATTATCTTCAAGCTTGGTGTGGTCGTACCTTGATAGGATCTTTGTAACTTTAGGTTACCGAGTTAAGTATCTGGGCCAATCATCCATACAAAATCGATTTTGAGGTTAAACTTGGCACAGCTGAGCTCTGCTCATCTGACCTCAGTAGAAGCTGAAGCTGAAGCTGAACTCAGCCCAGCTCAAGTTGGGATCTATTTTGAGTTTAATATATCAAGGTCAGCTGAGCGCGGGCTGTTGATACAAGCCATGGTGTTTTTACCTGGCTCGTCTCTTTTTGAAAATATGGGTCTGGGAGTTCTTTGATCAATTTTGGAAGATTACTGTCCGAAAATTGTATCCTTGTACAGTACACTTTAAATCACACTTAAAACTCTATACATAGCATGATTGTTTTAGACGCTTTACAAATAGCCAATGAGTATGATTTTCCCACTGTACCACAATTATAATCAAACCCAATGAAAATTGCTCGGCAACACTTTCAGTTGTAAAACCAGTAATAGTCAGGTGACAATTATTGAATTTCATTGTGCAAATGAGCAAATAGCAACGACACTATTTACCTAGAAATATAGTGGCGATGCCAAGCGTTTCGTTGCATCAGCAGTCTTACTTATTTCCTGACAACGTGTCTTTTTAGCACCAAAGCATTCCACTTGACAGTTCAAATTTTATACAACAAAAGACGTTACATTATATGTTGAACATTGGCTTGGTGATACGTGCACGAACGTGATTGTTTTTGCGGAGTAATTTTGTTTGTGAAACATAATGGCTGTAAACAGTCTTTGCCGGTGAATGATCTGTGATGCTTTTAGCATTTCAGCTAAAAGATATGGTAACAGCAGGTTGGGCTTGTTACTCTTTGCCGTGTAAAACTCTTCGAGGGTATGAAAAAAGTACATGCGGTATAAGTAAAACATTCGCAATCGCGTTGACAAAACGAGTTTAGATATTTGACGGTTTATCTCAATCTAAACTCGCCAAATTTGAAAAAAATGTCTTAACTCTTGTTACCAAGCTTCAAAATTCGTTTTGTCTCAATTGGTCTCAAGGAAATCCATCTTGTCATGATTATGTCACTTTCAAACGTTGAAGATATGCAAATGCACTAGGTTTATGAATAATTCCATGGATACTGTAACTGTATGATCTTGCATTTTCTCCTCGCTTTGGCTAAAGATTGGAATTCATCAGAAAAAAAAACTGGTCAAAAGTATAAAATTATTTGCATTTTTAACTTTTGTATTTAAGTAAATAATTCTGTCCCTTGGATTCTCATCGAAAAGTAGAGGTGTTGAGAAATGTAGAGGTGCCATGATGTTAAATGTGTTGTCTTTCTGTTTGGTTCCTGCTGTCTCCACCCGACACAACATAAGAACATAAAGCTTGCTGTTCATCCATCAGTCTTGATAAACGGCAGGTGAATTAACATGCAGCGCCAAGAGAAATTTAGGCTTCGAAACTGCTAAAATGATAATGATTTCTGCAAAACATTATGTGAACTCTTTTCCCGTGTGCTTAGATACACAGACAGTATAAGGATTAACGTTGACATCTTGCATACTCATTCTTTTCCCTCATGTGCACATTTGAACATGGTTATATGAACCATGACACCCTCAACTGATCCTATTACACGTTGAAGATATACTGTAGTTGAAAACGTAAAACAGCTGCATAGTGTAAAGCTGATGGCAAGGAACATGTGCTGATGGGCATTCCCGCCATTGCAACTTGCAAGTGAATATTTGACTAAAATGCAACTTGAGTGCTGCCATACCCATGAAAAAAGGTTAGTTTTGCGATCAACAGTCATGGTCAATCCGATGGCCCGGGCGTATTCAGATTTCTTCACAGTGAAAGATATTTAATATGTATCACAACAGCCAACAGCAAACTATATGTACGCATTATGATTTCTAGATAGGTGCATTATATTGCTTAATTTTGTCACCTCATGGACCTTAAAAAAAGTACCCAGAAGAACTTACATTGAAAGCAAATATGTCAATGTACAAGTTAACCATTGCAGTGGCAAACAATAACATTACAGTTAACCTGATTGGTCGAGTACTTTTGATAAAATTGCTAAACATTACAAAGTTATTGAATAACAAGAAGAGATCATGGGTTCAAATCCCCGTAGAATATGAATTTTATATATATTAGTGATGTACATGTACGCCATCATTTTGTCTCCTATTATATACATATCCTGGTTACTGTCTTAAGTTTCTCATTCGCAAATATCTGTACATTGTTTATAACTTAACTAAACTTTGTGATTGTGAATTCGACATAATTGTTATTCGAGATGAATACTCCCATCTATTTTTATTTCATCAGATAGAGGGAAGTCTAAACTTTGACGTATTTCACAAAAACGTTGCAAAGCTTAAGAACTATGAAATTTGTTTGTAAATATAAACATTGCCTATGTGAGGGCTGAAGTACTATTTCCATATAATCAAATATAATTTTGCAGAGTTATATGTCATCACGTCAAGCTAAATCTCTTGTCCAGAGGATTTCGAGACAAGAACATCCTGTTTGAGTTACTCTGAAATAGTTGAAGGACGATACTTGTTTAAATATAATCTATAGAGAAATTTTACATTCCCGTTTCTTTGATATGTTCTCTACCTTTTTGGTTCTATACTTCATTGAAGCACAATATTAATTATTAAGCCTATGCAAGTTTCAGTTTCATTTTAACTCTTATGAAATGCATGAATACCAGGGAAACCACAAAAACAGTTCCTGCTGGACGGTAAACTCTGCAATATCTCCCCATTGCAATAAAACAAATTGTAAGAAAACGGGATTCACGTTTCACTACATGCTACACACGTACATACACACATACATACATACACACACAGACACACAGACACACACGGACACACCCCCACCCCCCATATATATATATATATATATATATATATATATATATATATATATATATATATATATATATATATATATATATATATATATATATATGAGACAAAAGTTAATTTCAATTGTCGGTTGGCAAAAGCAAATCTTGAATGAAGACAGTCAAATTCACATGGCTTATGTGTTATCATGCAAAGTCTCTTCCATTGATTTGTGTTCCCGTAAAGTCAGTTCAGGGCAACCAAAATTGAAAGCCCCATATAGTCTCTTGGGCGACAACATGTATATATATGAGTACATGTCATAAATGTCAAGATAGAATGCATTTATATTTGGCTCCACAGGCGGATTATTGCTGTACTAATAACTGCTTCGAGGCACACGGTATTTCTGCTACATTTAGTCCGCCATATGGGTTGTCCTCAGCTTTAGTTCTACTTGCGTAAGTTAAAGACAACGATATATTATCGTTTGTGTATACATAGGAGAGACATAACAGTGTTTTAAAGCAAGAAAAATATTCAGGATTGAGGAATGACCATGGTACAATTATAATTAGTCTTCACATTCGCTGTCTGGGTATCCCGTGCATTAGGATATTGATCGCACACACACACACACACACACACACACATACACACACACACACACACACACACACACACACACACACACACACACATATATATATATATATATATATATATATATATATATATATATATATATATATATATATATATATATTTATATATATATATATATAAATATCAGAGGTTTTGCCCCCAACAAACAACAATTTCGAAATGATTGAAAATAGGGGAAAAATAAATGTTATCTCGAAATAACTGTCACATGGTTAATTAACTGAACGATACCGTACGGTGCACTGTGTATACATGATGGCAAAACGCCATTGTCTGCCATCCATATCCCACCAAGAGCACCTCCCAAATCACACAAACGCCAAATAAACCAGCAAATACGCGGTAGTGCTGAACACAAGAGAGAAAAAAAAAAGCCAAAATTCTAGATCTGTCATATGAGAGATCGATTATCTAGCGTAACTGGCTTGTTGAATTAAATTGTCAAAGCATGAGAGCTTAACGGCGACCAACTGTCAAAAATCAGCTACTGTCTCACGCCAAGGTAAACGCCTAGTCAACAATGCTATAGGCCATAGTCTCGCGTATCATGCTTTCACCCTGACATTTGTTTGAATTTCCCATTGGTCTGCATTAACTGGTCCTTTATATTCTAGTTTACACATAAATGAGTACACTTTATGAAATGGCATGTTTAGTCATTATCACATATCAATCCTTTGCCCCATAATATTATGCTCAGAATATATAGGCTGTAAAAATAAAGGATGATGTCCTTTGTCTTTCCTTATCAGCAGCTACATAACATGTTCCTTTGTTTAAATGCAAGGCGTGTTAAGTTTTCCCCTGACCCATGACACGCGCATATAAATGCCATAAAATACAACGAGTGAGAATGGGAGCAGTGCATCTTATACGTGCACCGCCACTTTTTATACAAGATAACTGATCCCACATATCATGGGTACTTTTCACGCGGCTTTGAACTTTGGTTGGAAATTATAATTTTGGTTCACCAGACGACTGGAGAAGCCATTTACCCTGTATCAGCCTCACTGAAGGTACCCCGCGGCACAGCCATCTGGCCTTTCTAATGTCTTACGCCATCCATGTTTCATTCCACAATTGTCCACAGTGGCTTGGGGTCAGCCCCATCGCGGGTGGCATTTCTTTTGATGAAGAAGAGTTTTCCTGAACTCTTATAGTAGACTGTTAAAAGTTCGGGCATATTGGGATGAAAGATTTAGGATGTGTGACCCGATATGGCCATGTGCTACTCTTGAAGACGGGCATGAAGCGCTTCAGGCTTGATGGCAACACTGTCCATAGTGACGCTATTAAAGTGGTCACTGTTGCATTGTAAAGCGAATTAGCATGCACGATAAAACAGAAATTATTGTAATGAAGAAACACGACAATATCTTATTACCATCGATACACGCTTCGGTAATCTTATAATGAATTTCCAGGTTTGTCATGCTTATTCAGTTCATATGAAAAAAGTTCAGAGTACTAATAAGACTGGTGGCACTGAGCAGGAATCGCCATTTCTATTGTGCTAAACGTAAACAAATACAGAAATCCATGCACAAATTATGTGACAAATCGTCATCGTTCCATGAGCGGAAACAAGGCATCTGTCGGCAAAGGAACAGCTGCATACAATAAATTATCATTATGGCTGTGAATCTTGTATTTTTAGATATGAGTTACGGGTTACTACACATTGACCACAAGATTACAAGACCCAAGAGGTCGGGAGGTTAAGTCGCATAAAATTTCGCATTATAGCACAGTTGTCGCTTCATCTTTGTCTCATGATAGGTCCTGGCTGACTGGCTTTGCTGTTCCATCACAAGAGGTTGTGTTGATAATTCCTAAGTCTCCCAAGTCACAAATTTCATTCATTCGCACAAAATTAATCAAATGACCAATAAATTTATGAGGCAGTCTTGTGACAAAAATTTTCACGCATTGGATATCAATTTTAATTAGGCCGATAGAGTACATAGTGTATAATGACTGTCTTGATGTAGAATTTCATATTATTGTCACCCTGATAGTGGTTCACGTGCACCCATGTCGCTCATTTAGTGCAACTGTCACTGAGGTTCAAGGTTAACTCTTTTATTGCCCATTTTGACCGAAGTTCATATGCTTTCACTTAACATAGGGTAACCAGACTTATTTTCCTTGTGAGCCTACCTTCATTTGGAGTACCACCATACATACAGTTGTGGAGAGCACGAAAATAGAAAAGGTTGACAGCTTTCCTAGGCGCTCTTTGAGCCCAAAGCGCGCCGAGGAAAACAGCTGGCTCTGTCAAAACTGGGAGCCGACAGAGTTAAATCAAGTTTGATCCTAAATCATCCCAAAGGAACTGATCATGTCACCAATGGCAAGACACTATGACCTAATGTTGAACAAAACAATTCTCTAATAACCCCAAAATACGACCCTAAGGACAGAAGCCACACATGCAAATAAATTAAGAGACAGAACAATTTAAGGCATAACCTTTGCTCTGGGACAGTTCATCGATATAGCTCAAGGTATCCAATGGCATTCAATGGGACCAGGGATGAATCATAAATATTTTGCTTAGAATTTGTTGAACATACAATTACATTAATAATACATGGAAGCATATAGAATTGATAGCGTGCATGTACAATGCATATCTCAGGAAGCATTGAAGACTTAAACTGCTACAGAATCTTACTGAATTATTGTTTTTAAGCAATGAAAGGAAAATTGTTAAAGATTTCAAAGTCAAATAAATGTTCACATTTTTATTTTTTTCTCTTGTTTTCTCTGCTGATTAAGAAGCATATGAATAACCTCAACAAGTATTCACCTGGGAGAACATTGCTGCCCATGTGAAACCCCTCAAGGACACCACATCATCGTTGTCCTGTTCACTGATTACATATAAATAGTACAAATGAGACAATAGCAAAATTCAATTTCATAATTCATCTCGGCAAAACGAGAATGACGTTGCGTGACTTTAAGATCTTCTTGCTTATCCGATTGAAGTTCAAGCTACCCAAATCATCTCAACTACTAGCATACCAAAGCCGTGACCCGAGTCATATACTGTAGTTTATGTGCCAGGTTGTGAAACCTAAATGTCACAGTATCATGCTACACTTTTAAAATTTTAAATACCATGACAGCCATGCAAGTTACAATTCTTAGGACCATTAAGATAGATTTCCTTTCGACCCAATTATTGTTGATTATTTTGATGCGTTTATCCTTTGAACTCATTACCTTTGACATGTGCTGACAAGTATGACGATTTTTAGATGGCACTCCGTGTATTTTTAAGGATAATTATACGCACAAACTCTCCTAAATAAGTTAAAATGCAACACAAGGGTGGAACACCATGACCATAGTCATTCGGCTTGAATGACCACAAATAAAAAACGCAATTCACGTGTAAAATGCACTCGTCACTATTGAATTGGCAAAGTTCATTCTAGCTAGTATGGTTGTAACATTCTGAAGAAACAGAAACCAGCATGGATTTGATTAAAATTAAAAACTTGTATACTAGAAAGAAGCCAAGTTGATCAGAACCAAAATATGGCAAGGTCTGCTGGGTTTCCACATTTCAGACTTTCAAATGTGCGAGAAAATGATACCAACTTATCGGAAACACCCAAATACGAGTTTTGATTAGCTAGCTGTGACATAGATGGTCTTTGTTAGTGTCGCATATTTCTAATGTTGTCACGAAGATGTATGTTGCTGAATATATGCTAACCGACGGCAACATTTATGGATATGAACTCAGAAATGGATTCCTCAGTTTTAACAACTGCCCAAGTTGAAAAGATATATAATGCTCACCTCTTCCACTTGTATGTTCGCGCTCTGTTTGCTATTGCGTTTGAATCAATGTGAACTAATTGGTGTTCATGTAGGGACAGTAATAAAAGTGTCCATACCGTTGCCACGGTCTTAGTGGGTTGCAACATCAGTGTGGTGGCTCAAGCAGTGCAACCGATACATAGACCTGGCTGTTTTTAATCCATGGGCAGGCCTATAGACTGTCTAGTAATAAATTACCTTACAGATAACACACTTTTTTTTGCCGGGGAATAAATGCGTATTTCGTGTTATGTGATGCCCGTATCTCGTAAATTTCATCAGAGGTGTTAAAATAGGGCATATATATATATATATATATTGGCTTCAGGCCAATTTTATTGAATGCCTTAAGAGCTGACCAGGTTATCATCTCGGTCTGAAGCCAATATATATATATATATATATATATATATATATATATATATATATATATATATATTGGCTTCAGGCTAATTTTATTGAATGCCTTAAGAGCTGACCAGCTTATCAACTCAGTATATATTGTATGAAGTACACAACAAATTAGTCTTTATGATAAAGATACTTCAAATGTAGAACCCTTACTTTTATATTTCACGTTGATGGTTTCTGTGATTAGAGTGAAATGGATAGATATTTAGCCCTTTTCTACTTCAAAGACCCGAAAGAACTAAAATGCAAATTGTCGTCTGCTTCATTATTTTGATCAAATTTCATGTTAATAGGAAAAAATTCGCCGAAATTTGTGGATAAGATGATTATAGTAGGACCCAGATTATTGCTTTTTTCCTAGCTCTAGCAAGGGGTGAATCCATTGATTCAGTCTTATTCCGACCACGGAAAACTGAAGTTTCCTCAACTTACAATTACTTTGACGTTTTTTGGTTTGTAATTGTTCACATGTAATCGTCTGTGCGCAATTGTCCATTTGTAATTGTCCATGTGCCATGGTATTTGTAAGATAATAGGATAGCCGCTTATGAAGACTTAAGCAGATCAAGAATTAAGTAGTTACGTATGGATAACACGTGACAGCGTAAATTAAAAAAAAAGTCAGAACATTGGCGAACGAAAATAGACATAACCCCTGGACTGCTTCTGTATTAAGGAGATAATGTTTTATATACAGTGCAGATATGCTGCCTCATTTCTCTTGTGATTCGAAACCAGGAGGCGCTGAACAAATTGAGCCCTGCTTATTGTGTTTGTATCCAAATTCAGAAATAATGTTATCATGGGTGACAAGAAAAACGTTCACCGTGGAAAGGCAATCCAACATCAACGTTTACATGGGCCAGCATGGATCAAATATCGCATCTGAAAGTCCAGAAAGGCCTTATTAGGGAATCGTATTGCTCCCAAAAGAGATGGTTTGGAGGTTGCAGTCTCAAATATAGGAATTTCATAGCTTGACGTGTCTCATGTTTACAGCGTGGTGTGGACCTGTTCATAACCAAGTGGTATGACCACGTCCTTCTTTGTTTGAAAAATCACATATCACTACATGTTATTTCAGATCCTTTGAATTAAAGCATACTATAATCTTTTCCTTCTAAAACGTCCCATAACTGAGGAGGGCAAACAGATTTTCGTTGCTGTCTTGCGGAGTATTTTATCTGTTTACCTTACTTTCGCAGTGGAGGCTCTTTTATCTATTTTTTTTTTTTTGTGGATATCTTCCGCAATTTATCCTGGGCAAAAATAATAAGCTGTACCGGCGTATTGGGAAATATCCCTAACCCCCTTTATATCGTCCCGTAACCAGGTCAATGTACAGGGAGGTCCTTTATTGAAAGAAGTGGAACTACGGGGGAGCGCAGTATCCCAGCAGGGATTGGTCAGGGAGGGCACAGGCCCCATACTAAAGGTAGGATTTGTTGTTAGAAAAAAAAAACCCACCCAAATTGGGTCAATTTGTTCAGTATAAAATGTTACTATCTTACTATATTGAATGCCTCTTGTGTCATGTCTCAGTGTATGTAACCCTAGAGAAGTGAATCAATTTTCATCTGCTCTTGAGCCTGCTCTGGAATTCGGCTCAGAGAAAAGGACTACAGGGGTTTTGATGTGTGAAGGTTTTCTGGCTTCGGGTCCACTAACTGGGGCTAGGGAATTTTCAAGGAACGTGGTATTATATATTCGTAACAGTTCTTGTTCCGTGCAATTCCGCTGCGGGAAAAAGAAAAAAGTGCGGGAGGAGGTTTGGAACACTCAAATCGATGGAATCGTGTGGTTCTTATGAACACATGTATAAATGTCAAATGTAGTCTGGTTTAATGTTTTCTGGCTAACTATTGCATAACTGAAGCAGTTTAAATGATAATTATCAATTGATATTCTCAGATTAACCATTGTCAGATCACACGCTTTGGTTGATACAGGTTGCCCCAATGCATGTGGGTGATAAAAGTTGACTAATTCTAAGTCCACCTGCAAAGAAGAATTTGATATACTATTATGTATGCAATATCGTAACAATTTTATCCGTATTTCAACAAGTTCAATTTTGTTTCCAATATTCCTACCAGATTTTCCTCATGTCTCAAAAACAAAAAAATAGCAGAAAAAAAACAAAAAACCAAAAAAAAACACAGAAACAAAAACAAAAACCAAAAAAAAACAAAAAAACCAAAAAAACCCAAAAACAAAAAACAAAAAAAACAAAAAAAAACCAAAAAACAAAAAAAAAACAAAAAAAACAAAAAAAAAAAAAACAAAAACAAAAACAAAAACAAAAAAAAAAACCAAAAAAAAACAAAAACGAAAAAAAAAAACAAAAAAAAAAAAAAAACCAAAAAAAAAAAACCAAAAAAACAAAAAAACAAAAAAAAACAAAAAAACACCCCCCCCCAAAAAAAACAAAAACAAAAAAAAAAAAACCCCTGTAAAATAGGTCGTCCTGTTAGTGGCATATTATGTTTTCCAGTGGAAGGTTTTATGGCTTATGAAAGGTCCTCTCCAAATTATTTGCACATTTTCTACTTTTTTTGTTGCCAATATATCAACCAGACAACTAGTGACCCGTCTTTCGAAAACATTTTGATACGGGCGCATTACTGCATGCAGATCTTTTTTCAAAAGGATAATTACATCATGAAGTTCTTCTCTTCAACTAACTCTCTGGCTGATTCTACTAAAAATATCAATCACTACAAATACACAATTGTCAAATACACATGCCCTGAATTGTTTTTGGATCCAATGACATATTTTACACACGCAAACGGTGCAAAACGAATTAAGGCTGGGTTTTATAATAGCTAGGAAAGGTGTGCAAAGCTTAGCAGATACAAAAATCACCAGTGGAAACTATTGCATGTCTGAAGAACAACCCAACTGGCAGCTTTATGACACATTATTCAGAAACTCCAATTTTATGAAAAGCCGATACAAAATATAAAACTAAAATACTGTTAATTATCTTAAATAATTCCAGAAACATTAAAAAAACAAACAAAAAAAAAACAAAAACAAAAAACAACAAAAACAAACAAAAACAAAAACAAAAACAAAACAAAAAAAACCCACCAAAAACAAAAACCAAAAACAAAACAAATCAAAACAAAACAAAACAGCCCCCCCCCAAAAAAAAAATTAAAAACAGCGCAAATACGAGAAAAGTGAAAAAAATGCACGTAAGCTTTATCATTGAAGCCACCACAGGAACCAAGCGTATTGCATAAGATATGATGCACAACTGTCCAAAAGTTCAGAAAGGCCAACAAAGTTCAGAGATACTGCAAAAAAAGTGTAAAAAGTCTGGATACACAGCGGCTAAACCCAGGGGCAGCCAATATGTGTTACACTTCAACCTAGTCTGAGAGTAAAATATATAGGTAAATAAATGCAGACTTATTATGCGGACAACACCGGTTACATCGAAAGGCAGTAGCCATTCAGTTCACACGAAAGAAACAGCGCGAGCAGTACTCACTCTATTACTAGGTGGGTGGGTGGGGAGAGTAAGAACTAGACCGACGCGGTGCTATTGTTGCTCCTGTTTCTGTATTAATTTTGACTTTGCAGTCCCGAATGGATCACTTACGCATAGATTTGAATTGAAAACGTTATATTCTCAAGAGCTAGACCACGAACTTTCTTACTGAAGGATAATTTACTGACTGGATATTAACATGTAGTTTTATTGGGAGAAGCAAAAAATCCTAGATGCATAAAATGCTGCTCACTGATCTCATTTTGAATTTCAGGCAACCTTCCATGCAAAAATGGCTCATGCTATGTTTGGCAATGTGGAGATTTTATTTACGGTGAAAAAATAAGTATCAATCGGTACTAAGTCCTGGAAAAGGGTACTTGATTCACTTAAATTGCAACAAATTCGTTTTTCTCTGCTATTGTACGAAAAGCTATGGATTGATTTTTCCTGTCAAATTATGCTTCACTGTTAGTCAGATGTCTTTATAATTTTGAGAAGTGCAACATCTTTCAAAAAGTGATTCCTATTAGCAATTCACTTGAGAAGGATACAGGGCTTGGATGTTTTATATAAGGCCACAAAAGCTCGGGTTTCTGATTATTTTGAAACCGCGAATTTAACGCCTTAGATTCTTTTGCGTAAATAGTGCTGTCATGACTTTACGAATACCTCATTGACTAGTCATCATGTCAACTGCCTCTCATCATGGCCATCAAAAATGACCATGAATGGCAGGTTTTACTGATTTCCCGACTAATGAGAGTTTGGTCGGACGCGTTTACTCTGATCGACAGATACCTAATTCATAATTGAATAAGAAGAGTGCCTGACATTTTATAATTAACAAGAGTCAGGGTGCTCAATTTTTATTGCAGTTAAAATGTGTCACGTCTGTAGGCTTTTTCATGGTGCACTTTCTGATTGAAGTGCTGTAGTTACTTCCCGAATGTTACTTAAGATGAATCGGGTGGGTTGTCCTACTTAACCAGGCAAAACAGGCATTCTCACTTTGATTATGCACAACAGGTTCAATATCGAAAATACCCCCCCCCCCCAAAAAAAAACTTTTCTATTATAGAATTGTTGTAATCTAATCACTTCTCTATACTTTCATTAAGGTTATACTTGGTGTTACGTCGTCGATCTACGTGAACCGTACTGAAAAAAGGTTGCTGGGTATGGCATTGATTAAATGACAAAAGTATGACTCAAGCAGTCACTAGAGCGTAATAGTTTGTTCACAATTAGACAAAAAAGCTCGTACGATGGAACAGAACTACCCTCCCCCACGCAACTCGCTTGTTAGACGCTCCCTTGCAGTGCCATTATCTGAATATCTGATCACCCATCAAGGAAAAGTTGGTTACGGACATGTTTGTATGTATGTATGTATGTATGTATGTATGTATGTATGCATGCATGCATGCATGTATGTATGTATGTATATATATAAGTAAAATTTGGTTACGGACATGTATGTATGTATATATATATATATATATATATATATATATATATATATATATATATATATATATATATATATATATTTGGGTGTGTGAGTATGTCTTCATGGAAAAACGCCGTAAATAAATATCAAACCTACATGAAATAGGAGCCTACATATGAAGTGACCCTGTTCTGCTCACCACAGACAACAAGGTGATGAAATGTTAAGCAGGTAGTGCACTAGACTTGCACAAGTCCCTGGTGCATGTCCCTATTTTCCCATCCCGCGGTCCCACCCAGAAGTGCGATACATTTTCCCCTCCTCGAAGTTAACTGTATAATATTATCCCAACTACATGGTGTTATTAAGTAGGTCCTACTGTTTTTTTTGTTTTTTTTGTTTTGTTTTTGAACTGGTCGACACTGTCGCCGTGCCGGTTTCAATAGTAGCACTAGCAGCAATTGAGTCCTAGTCAGTTCTAATCCCATTATCATCGCGATAAGGCTGAAGGCAAAGTGGTCTTCAAATGAATGCATGGCTAGTCACTGGCCACTCAAGCGAGACAAAGCTGACCGTCTCCCTCCGGCTGCCGACACCACTGGACGCCCTCCGCCTGACGCGCTGCGCTGCAATTAACCCTTCATTACACAGTAGCTCAATTAACAGCTTCTTATGAGGGGTGCCTTATGACCGCTCGCTTGTCTGAGTGATAAGAAACACAGTGCAGACCGCCCGGCGCTTATCTGCTGGAGTCAATGTTTTCTGGTTATGGACACGTTGCACGCCAATTAGCTAGGTTTAAGGGCCTACCTGTATTGTAACAGAATAAGGCTACGACGTGTGTTTACTTAAAATTTCATTTTGCAATGAATTTGATTTTAAATAAAATACGGAAGACAGTCCAGTGAGACTTGAGCAAGTCTAGTAGTACACCTGAGACATTCACTCGGTTTAGGTTGGCTTGCTTGCCCCCCCCATATATATATATATATATATATATATGTGCCATTCTCTCTGGCCCAATCCATGTTTTCGTGCAGGCATTTTATATGTTGGTGGCACCGCAATTTACAATTCCATGACCAACCACAGTAGCGAGGGTGGATGTGAGCAGCATTAAACTTCATAAAGGCATGCCAAACTGCAGAGCGTGTATCGAATTCTGGTACAGATACTTCTTGGTCGGTAATTGTATTCTGAGAGGTAATGTCTGAAAAGTGTAACAATGACAAACTATCCCATTGGTTTGCGACTCGGCAAATTGAGATACCATAAACCAATGCAGCAGAGTATAGACTGTATTTCGGACAAACATGAACTAATGTGGGCAAAGCAGAGGAAAGCAGAGGTTATTTGTGTCTGGTAATCTCATTTAACCACTTGAAGCTCAAATCGTCCAAAAGCGCTTAAACTTAAGCAGAAAACACTTTTGTTTTAAGCTGCAGATAAGTCCTTTCATGATGGCAAGCCCCGGGTCAATAGGTTTGCCTTATAGTTGGCTGGATGCCAAACCCGCTCCGAGGAAAACTATTAACTCGGTCCTTTTTTGACCAGGAAGCGGTTAATGGGCAAACAGATTTGAGCAATTGAGACAAATGAGCTGGCTGTTTACTGATTTGACCTTCAACATTGAATCTTAACTATGAACGATGTCCCCCCCCCACCCCCAAATAATACTGGTACCTCTATATTTCGCAAAGCCCGTGATGACTGTCTAGGTAAAAACATGCTGTTAATTCTATTGCATGTTGTTACCTATGATGACAGTGCTCTCGTTTGTGGATTTTAAAAATAAGTATCTTGTACTGACGGGAAAATACCTGATTGCAAAACCATCTCTGCGTGGGATGTGAATATCATATCAATGCATGTTGTTGAAAGCTCCGTAGCGCGTGTGGGTTCCGTTATCAGTTGAGCAATATTATTTTCCCTAGTTAATGAACATATATATATATATATATATATATATATATATATATATATATATATATATATATATATATATATATACATATATATGTATATGTATGTGTATAATACACACACATAATATATATATACATATACATATATATATATATATATATATATATATATATATATATATATATATATATATATATATATATATATTCAATGCTTTTAATAAAGAAGTCTGACACACTTGAACCTCTGGCAAAATTTGGCTCATCTGAGTCATATGAGAGCATAATGCCCATTGTCCAACATTTTGTTGTTCTCCTATATGGAAAACACAAGAATGAGTCAGGTGCAGTTTGTACAACACTCAACAAACTTCGATATGGCCTTGCCATCACAACCAGCAAACCAGCTGCTAACTTGCCACCTGCCCTTGATGCTTATAAGCAGCATGTTGTGTCAGAGCCATATCCCAAAGCCAGATTTTGTGAAACCAACTGACACTGCAGATCTCCATGTGTATCTCAGGAGCACACTGTCAACGCAATGCATCCGGATCAGCCTGTATTGATATACATCATCGCCAAGGCATATGTGACACTGTTGCACAAAATTATGATGCGATAACACAGATAGTGACTTAATCATGTGCTTCACACTCTTGTATGCAAGCAAAAACAACACTTAAATGTATTTGGAAAATTGATGTCCGTGAGTCAAAAGTCACAATGGCATTATTTTTCTTAGTCAAGATATTTTCAGAATAGCTGCAAAATGATCATTCTGCAACATTTTTATTATTTTAAACCAGTTTATTTAATCTTGATCACCAAATAGTATCTAAATAGTATTCAATAACAAACAAGAAGATCTCCAGTTTAATAATGGATCTCCAGTGTCAGCGATGTAAATGACATCCAACTTTCCTCCCAAACCCCGCCACTCCCACCCCCACCCGGGTGTCTAGTGTCTGCCCCTCTTTTACTTGCATTCCAACTTAAATCTAAGAATGTTAATTTTTATTACCTTCAATTAATTCATAAGTGTTTGATGGCCAGTTTCTCATTTTTTTGGACCTGCGCAGTGTGGGGGTCAAGATCACTGCTGACCACACTCATGAAAGGTTTTCATCAAATAGTTCCACATATATATATTCATAGTTGTATAGGATCGACCATACTGTGTCTGTGTACATAGTGCTTCGAGTTTGTAAGCTACTTATCTGATGACACTTTGTTATTGTACAAGCGCACATATAAACACACACAGAAACTGGTCGATTTAGGAACAAAGCCCTCTTTGTTACAGGCACTAGAAAAATGCATTTTTTTATATCACGTTAAACAAAAACTCTGCTTATTTTAATTGTGCAAAAGTTAAATTTTTGTGCTTTTTATGCCATGTGACCTTGGATGAAGGGGTCATGGATACTTACCAGTGTTATCATATGATGTGTAAAATGAAAAACAGAATAGTGTTTTGCACAATTAAATAGCTAAAAACACTTTAAAGTACTTTTAGGAATGACAATAGAGGCCTACTCCACGACACAATTAAGCTTACATCTAAAAAATGTTGTTTTTCAAAAGTTTACAAACTGTGATGAAATGCCTTTGCACGTACTTGTATCTGATACTCTACCTGAGTGTATAATTTTAAGTGTCTTTTGTAACCTTTCGGATGGGAATATCCATTGGCAACTATACCCGGGGTCAAGACGCATCTATACAAGATTTTATGACATAGAATAGTTTAAAATTTACAATCTTGTCATATTCGGCAATCTTTACAATAGTTATCACTGCAACTAAAACAATTAAAGGTAAAGATATAAAACAAAACACGCAAAAGTTTTCGTTCAGCCTTTTTGTGTGCGATCCTTGGTATTCAAAACAAATTAAACTGACAGACCTGGAATGCACTAATAAAGGAATAAATGTATGCAGGTGTCTCTGCTTTTTTAAACGTACCTGACAGTTGTCAGTTTCCGGTACCTTAATCGTTTGTGATAAAACTCAGCTACTAGGTTTAAAGCAACCTTGATCTTTGTTGGAATAAAATGCCTCCAGGTTTTTTGTTTCACTCATAGGCTTTAATCCGCATATACGGCAATTCAATCTTCTGTCTTGAACACTTTGCAACTGACAAAGAGTATCAATGAGACACCTCGGGCCATCAAGCCGTTTTCTTTAAATAATGGCACTGGACTTTTTATGACGTTTAGGAAAAACTGCAGTGGCTGTCATATCCGCCTTTTGCCTCCTAAACGCTACAATTTGATTTGAGTCAGCCCGACGTTTGTTGTGGTCTCAGGTTCTTGCCTTTTATAGGTGACTGCCTGTGTGAAGTCAGGAGTGAAATTTGTTTGTTCACATCGGTATTGGAGGATGAATGTTGATGCTTTGGCAACTGTGGAATCTCTTTGCTGTCATTGTTGGGTTTAGAATTTTTGAATATGGATCATGTTTTTCTGTACTATTATGTTCATCAAGAAAGGGTAAAATTGTGGGTATACAATAACAGATTTTGGACTGAAACGTTGGAAAACATTGAAACGAATGAGCTTGTTACTAGCATGTGTTAACCTCAAAGCTAAGAACGATCGCCCCTAGAAAGACAGACACCTAGAATATGTAAGTTGCGACTATAATTGATAGGTAGAGCGATTCAACATATTTCAGCGTGAAAGAAATGTTGTTTTTTTTGCCTCGACCTATCATGAGCCTCAAAGAGAGTAAGTTTTTTAGCTAAAAAAATGTAAGAGCTGGAGAGCAAAATTAAAGGTTATGGGTAAGCCTCTTCCAAGTGTTATTTTTGTCGCTATTTGGAACTTAAAAGAGTTAAACTAGGTGAAATATATGAGGCAAAATTTACTTCTTCAAATATTCGAAAACAATTTTACCTCTACTTACCACTTCAAAAATGAGACACCAATTAGACTAACTTGGACCAATATGATTATGAAATAACTTAATTGTGAAGTCAGAATCTGTGGCTTGAGGAAATAGTCGCACACCTCATTTGTTAAACTACCGCAGCAATCAAGCAGCAACAGATAAATATCAAACACACCAACTTGCAAGTATCAATCTAACATTCATCATTACATCAACTGGTCATACAAGCATAAGGACATTTTTTTGTATGCTGTTTGATGCTTTATATGCATCTGGACAAAAAAGCTATCCGGAGCGCAATCATTACAATATTTCAGGGGAATCACTTTAAAAATTTATTTTTCAAGCATATTTATTCTAAAGTGGATATTACAGCTGAGTGCACAAAACTGTATAATGCAATATAATCTTCATGCTTTTTTTCTTTGAAGTCTTGGTCAGCTATGCATACATTTGCACTATTTCTTCACACAAGATGAGGCTAAATTTTACGTTCATCATGTGATGATTACAGCCTACCAGGTGCGGACAATTTGCATCACCATAATATGCCCGTCATCACTGTGACCTCATCATATCACTGTTTAAGTGTCGACATGTGCTATTCAAAAGCTAAAGAAGTGCCACACCCGTTCGAGAGGGCATAAAAATACTGTCTCCACTGGTATAGCGTAACTTGTATCCAATGTGAAGTTTGGGATGCATATATAGTGGCTGCGGCATCATGCAGTATGAGCATAATAATCAGGTTTAGTCAAGAGTGATCAACCTATGAATTACAGACTGCCCTCGAATTGAGATCATTTTGAAGAAGCGTTGAAATATGCGTCATGGATTGAGGTGTACATTGGCTTTTAAGGATACACTTCTTGCTTAGCAGAGGTGTCCATAAAATTGGGCATAAAAACAGTAAACTAAAAATAAGTTCAACAAAGTGTTTATTTTTTTAAGTACATAAAGTGGAAAATTGTGCTTTGTCGTTATACTTTGTGTCACTTGTCTAGTGTTTGTACAGCAATTGCGCTAAATGAACGTACAATTTTCAGTTTGAAATGGATTCAACTTTTTTAATTTTTCATTCAAAATTCCTGTGGCAAAATAAGCTATAAGAAGTGATTACAAAAAGCGGGTCTCACTGTTTTTTGCAAATATTGCTTTGTTTAGTTTCTAGGACTGTCAGAATCCTACTCCAAGCAATAAGCTCTTTGACACTCAAGTGAGATGTCAATCTTCCAACATCAGTCCTAGAAACCAAACCTGTGTGTTGGGTAGGCGTTTGAATAGACTTTGAGCTGCCGCAATGTCACTGCAACGTAGTTTTATAACAAGCAAAGATCATCGGGCAACTAATTCCACCTTGATATTCAAACGAGCGCGGTCAAATCTTGGCTCTCTTTTCCGGGGTCACTGAACATTTTACTTAGGTGCAATGTAAGGAGGAGTCAGAGTCCTGAGTTTGTTTGTATGTGTGGAGGGGGTGGGGGTGGGGGAGGGGTACCAATCACCTCAATAGGTAGCACTGATCAGGAATAATGGCAATTACGCATGCCATTGTTATGTGGACGAGATGCTACCTGTTGTTATTGACTAATCCTACTGGCATGGTTCAGGTTTACGTGTTCAGCAAGACAGTGCTCGGTGCAGCGCTGTGCCTGCAACGTGCAGCATCTGGTGGACGGTGATAATCAAGTTTACCCTGTCTGGCACGACCTACAGCTGTACTTCCGACAAAACACCTGATATGTGGTCAATGCTGGTTCTCCAAATAACAGACCAGTACCGTTCCCCTCCAGCCACAACAAATGGATGACACAGCGCTAGGAGATCAGTGGTCCCGTATACTTCATGCAGGGGTGCGTTTTGACGACTTGCATTTAAAGCGGTTACGCATGTAGGCCAATGGAAAACCGGTTCTAGGTTCACGTTGACAAAAAACGCGCCGCAGATTATCAAACTGAACCGCATTAAAGGCGCAGGCCTGCTGGCAGGCCCGTTGAAATCAAAACACGCCGCAGACAGATTAATTAACCGCCACAAAGCACGGGTTTGACGCCTGGCTATCATGGGGGGGGGGGGGACGTGCCGGTTACATCACTGTGACAGATATAGCCATGTGCTCATTTCTCACAAAATTAGTTTGTTTTTTTTTAAAGCAAATTTTAGTTCACGAATACCAAACTGGTATTTATCTAGTACTTCCCTAGCCACATATATGAAAAAAATTCCATCTGCCTTAAATACGTATTCTTCATTTCCAAAATATTAGTAATATCCCGCTTGTCCACACAGGTACAGACCCGCATCTCGTCATATCTCGCCAAGCGAGACTAGGCAATTAGGTATGCGGTTGTACCTTGTCGCGGATGGGACGCGAAACCAAATACTGAAGAATCCCCAGAGATGGGTTTTAACTGTTACCATGACCATGCTGCTTGTAGCGGGTAGTTCCTTGTACACTTTACTTACATACTGAACAGAGAAGAAAAAAGAAAACAAGTTGCCTTAGTGTGTTTATTAAGAGAATTTCCAACGCTATCAACAAGCTGTGGTAGCGATATGGGGAATCTAAAGGTCCCTGGTTCGATCCCGGGTTTCGGCACCATATCGCTACCACAGCTTGTTGATAGCGTTGGAAATTCTCTTAATAAACACACTAAGGCAACTTGTTTTCTTTTTTCTTCTCTGTTCAGTATGTAAGTAAAGTGTACAAGGAACTACCCGCTACAAGCAGCATGGTCATGGTAACAGTTAAAACCCATCTCTGGGGATTCTTCAGTATTTGGTTTCGCGTCCCATCCGCGACATACCTGGCAATTAAAATGCATGTCTCGTATTACTATCCATGCACATAGCCGCCCACAAGAAAAGGTCCTTCTCAGGACGAACACATTATCCCAAATAGTTGACTGAACCGGTAATTCACCGAACGTGCCACACTTATCTACCCAAATATGTACAAGATCACACTAAATACGTAGCTGTTTACCGTTTGTAGGTCCTATGTTAAAAAATATTTCGAAATTGTTGGTTTCAGGGTTTCTGGACAGCGTGGAAATGTTGTCTTTGTTTTGTGGTTTACTGTCTGGTGGGAATAGACGGAATAAAAAACTAGGTGGAATGACGTACATGGTAGCGATTTCGATTATTTAATTATGCAAAGCAGAATAATGTAAAAATATACTGAAACCATATTTGTAGCTGAAGCTCACCAGACAGCCATCAAATGTATTACTGAGTCTAACATACGTAGTCGCCATGGAGATTAGGTTTGATTGTTCGAAGCCAGGATAAATGCCAACATATATTTTACCTAGTTTTGGAGGGCAAATCACTCTTGAAAGAGAAGGACTTGACTTTGGCAGCCCTTACATAGTGAAGAAGACTGCTTTTATGAGGTTGGGAATTTTATATCAGAACCTGTCAAATTCAATTGCGGCCTTCCTATGGGAACAGTAGCAGCTGCTGTGGAAACGAGGATGAGACATAGGTGCTGCAATATTAACGGCTGAAGTGTCATCTAAACAAATTACCGTTTAATTATTTTTAAGCACCACCTCTACCATTGGGACACGCACAGAAACAAGAGCCACCACGTGAATGAAATAGAGTGCAGCCACGCAAGCATTCTTTAAGTTTCCTCTCTTCCTCTATCTTTATTATTTGCTTTTATTTATTAGGTTTACAACATTTTGCTTAAGGATATACATCTGGGTATTAGTGATGTCAGGCCTGACTGATTCTTTTCTGTATATAACACTGTAAATTTACTCAAAAAAGTGCAATAAAATATACACATTTGAAAAGCATACAAACGATCTTCATTTTTGGTGTAAATTTTCGATTCAGTTTGTATATTTTCATGTTTTTCTGCATCAAATTTATAGCAAACTGTAGAACACACTGCAAATGAAAAATGTTCCCCAAAATTCAAATATTTGTTGCTGTTCCTGTTTGCAGGAAGAATGATAACACATAAAAAGCTACGTTGAACAGACTGTTGAGAAAACGGCACCAAATTTAAAAAATAATAATCCGAGACATGCTTGTTTGATTAATTGCTTGACTGCAGATTTGAGATCCCTATCTTCCCAATTGAATGAGCTGAATCAATATGTGTGGTAAATTATGATGATCTTTTGTGTAATTGTTGTGTAAACACTGGCATCAACTAACTTTGTAAATTGTAATTAACGGACTCTTCAGCTTATTAACTTTCAAAAATGTATATCTTACCCGCTTTATATATGAATCAAGGATTATATGTGACAATTTGTGAAAGCCACTGCTAACCTAACGTATATGTTTAAACATCTTGTACGGGTTTTCTTTGATTTTCTGCATGAGGGCAATTTATAGGGAAGACACCACAACATAAAGGGTGAACTATGATAAGATAATTTACCCTAGTATAATGTTTTCACATCATAAAAAGTGCACTGAAAGGATTAATGAAACACATATGCAAATCTTGGTAATTCATGTCGAACAGAAAAAACAAGGAAAGGACCCATTTTGCTATAGTTTCTATTTGAATGACACTTCATCAAATTAGGTAAATACAGACATTTAGCTGCGTTATGCGCTAAAATGGGCAATAGAAAAGGGAAACAAAAACGCTTATTTGTGTTATTATAAATACTTGCAGTGTTGTACATGAAAATGCTCCACAGTGACCAAGGCAACTTACTAAACCAGATTCAGTGTCAAATCGTATATGGGCGGATGTTTCATTAACAAATCCCTTTAGGACGGTATAATGTACTATTCCAAACTGTAATATGTATTTCGGGCATATTCCTTTGAAATTTTGGCATAGGGAAGACATCTATAAGGTCAGCTTCATTGTAAAGTGGGGGAACCAGTAAGACATGAAACTGGCAACTTGCGTTCATCGTAAAATTGACAGTCTACTTGGACGTGTGGGGCATATAAATATAATGCGGAAAAACACAAATCCCTAGAATATTGATTCAGAAGTTACATGTAGAAAAATATTGGCCCTGGATATCCAAGTCGGATATTCTCGTTTCCTAGACTGCCCCACGAGTACCCGTTCGTACAAAACGATAACACCTGATTGCTTGTGTTTCATTATGCACAGCAATTATCGCTGGTACCCTTATCGCGCGTTACTGTATCGTCGCTAACATTTGCTGATTGGCTATACAGCTAAAAAAAACTCCGCGACTTTGCCTTTTTATGCTCTCAACTTTTTCTTGCATTCCTTAAGATTGAAAATTTGCGCAAGGCGGAAGTGGTGATGACACAACCGTAAAATACGATACACATTGCAGGAGTGACCAGGACGTAGCAAAAAGCCTGTGTTTATCCAGCTGACATGATGATAACGAATTTTGTTTGGGGCACTGATGGGTAGTCTGGTCAAAGTCAAAGTGAATCATCCAAGATAATCATAGCCAGAGTGGCTACCCGCCAGCGTGCTTCACCCGGGTGAAATACACTAAATAACTAGAAAAAATTAATTTGCTTCTCAGCAAATCAGTCTCTGTGCCTAGAAAACTTTTAAACATTCCCTATTTAATATTTATTAAACTTCTGCGACAATTTTTTTTTCAGGCGGCTCTGTCAAAACCTATAAATTGAAGTTGCGCAGGCACTTCAATCTATTATAGTTTTGAAGGTAGTAAAGATTTAAATTTTGTGCATTTGCCTAATTCAAACTGCTACAACTTTGATTCATGGTTTTTTGGATGAAACTATTCTACAAATTTATCAACAGAAGTTTGAATGACACCTGGATATATAATAGTCTTAAAGTTACAAAAGATTGCACTTTTGTGTATTCACTTAATTTGCATAAATTAGAATGCTAAAATTCTGGTTCATCTTTCATTGGATGTGGCTATGTCACAAACCTACAAATTGAAGTTAGAATGACACCTCTATCTGTAATAGTTTAAAAAATTATTCGAGAATTCAATCTTGTATATTGTATATTTGCTTAAATCAAAATGCTACAACTTTACTTCATGATTCATTGAATGCGGCTATGTCACAAACCTGTAAATTGAAATTAAATTGGCACCTCTATTTATTATACTGTTGGAGATATTTACATTTTAAAACTTTCAAGTGCTGCTTATTAGCATAATTTCAAAATCTACAGTTTTTTCACTGTCCATTTCATTGGCAGGTGTCACGAACCTGTATTTACTTACTTAAAATATATATTGCAAGTTACAAGACTTTTAACATTTTAGTTGCCCCTAATTTGCATAATTTTTTACATGACATTTAAATATGATGCTAAACTCATTTAACTATGAGGAAAAAATTACTACATCAACAACTAGTTCCTATGCTAAGTAAATCTGGTGCATAAAATGATTGCAACAAGTGAAATGTGTGTACATTGATATGCATGTATTCATAAGTGCATGTTCTTGAGTTGCACTATTTACAGGAACACAAAAATATTTATGTGACAATCTGTACTAATATCGACTATAAGGCTCACCTAATAAATCCACTATCTTACATAACATTCAACTTCACATAGCTCCTAACATAAACCTATACCATGGTACATGTACATGTTTGATTTTTGAGGTTCACCAACATACTAAAGGTATGGACCAACTTAAGTTGCAAGTTTTCAATGGCTGAACAACTTCACTGCCAGGTCTATCACCATGCCAAGTTTCATACTTTTTGGAACGATAGTGTCCGAGAAAAACTGACCACAAGCAGACACAAGGAAATAAATAGATAGATAGATAGATAGATAGATAGATAGACAAATAGATAAATAGATAGATAGACAGACAGACAGACAGACAGACAGACAAACACACAACCAACCAAACAAACAAATAAATAAATAAATAAATAAATAAATAAATAAATAAATAAATAAATAAATAAATAAATAAATAAATAAATAAATAAATAAATAAATAAATTAATTAATTAATTAGAAAGTATTTGAGGAAAAACAAAAAGTCTGTGTTCACACGTAGACTTAAAAATACGACATTAGAACAGATCTGTGTTAAATCACTCCTTTCTAGCTGTCGTTGAGTGTTTTTAAGAAAATATGGGTGTAAATCAAACGGAACATTCCGATTATGCCATTTGATACATATGCTTAGCTTGGGTCAGGCCAGAATTTATGCTCTGGCGAAATGTAGTTTCGGTCATTGCCCTAGTAAACTGGTGTGAAAACTTTGAACATATCGCTCCATATTCCTGTTATAGCAGTTGATGCGTTAAATGAACTGTTAAGAATGTGGTAAGATAATCTTCGGGTTTCTAATATGATATCAAGGTACTTAAGAATTTCAACCCTTTTTTCTATTTTTACAGTGCGAACGTTTTCTTGCTTCACTAACAGCACATGTGCGTAACAATACCAAGGAAAATCCACGAAATTAGAACTGCGGTAACATTTTGTTTTAACAAAAATAATGTATTTTGTCGAATCAATTTATCATCTCAGTAAAGTAGCCTAGACACAAAAACTATAACATTTACATATGCGGAAATAAAGGAACATGGAGCATATCTATATGTAGTCCCAACTTGCTGTTACTTGCGTTGAATCCCCCTGACGATGACGTCAGCATTGGAAATTGATTTTATAGGTTTTTTTCTTTGTTTTTGTTTCAAACGGCATGCATGCGACATAAATTTGGAAGTAGTACAACTACGCAACATCCAATCACAAACATTTACCCCACTTAACATCCAATCAGGAACTACTAACACAATGTGGTCCACCTGAGACCAGGGTTGGTAATTCGGTTATTTTTAAGATAACACAGACTCGAGTACAGATTAAATTATGGGGGTTTATATCATTTGTATTTTAGTCAAGTATTGTGTAGTACATGCCATATATAAGTGCAGCTATGAGGAGTTATCCACAAAAGATGTCGATATTTCTCAAACTCTGGATCGACTGAGTTTTCAGGTGTATCAGCTGTGATCCCGAACGGCACGGAAAAGGCTTGCAGGGACTATGCTGACTATATATCTCTCCTGGCTAACCTTAACAAGGAATTGGATCTGCCTGTCTGTTCCGATTTACATTGGGGTGCCCAGGAAAGTATTTTTAAAATCACTCAGCTGTTTTCAAAGTTCCCTGAATGTCATATTTTGCTATACCTGACCAGGTTTACTATGCGCTGAAGTAAGCCTATACTTGTTCAGCGTCCACATATCTGATCTATAATTGTGGCAGAGAAATACATGTACGTATACGCTGGAATACCCTGTAGCAGCTGCTGTGTCCCACCATGCACGAAGAAGGGATTGTTGGATTTGTTGGGGCAATCTCCTCAGTAGCTATTGACACGTATAAGCTGTGTACATTTTTACACAATGGGAAGGTGCTGCTCAAGTGCATGGAAGCGAAATATAGTCTTACATATCTGTGCGCCGTGAAGACGGAATTTCTAGAGAGAAATTTCTGGCAGAACCTTCTCGAATAAGGAGAGTTCCAACTTTTTCAAAACAGTCTCTACTAACAGATATAAGTTTATATTCTGAATGAAATGTGCACGTCAGTTTCTAGCTCTCTACCCCCGCTTTTTCAACTAAGCTACCATTCATACTATTTCCCCTTTAAGGCTTTTTCACCATAGTTGTCTATGATAGACCTGTTATACTGCATAGCATGCTTATACAAGCACAGTCTCTAGGCAATGGTTGTGACAAAGGAGCTGTACATAGCGGCTTCAATTGTTAGGGGATTGGGGGATTCAGAATTACGCTCGCATCCAAATTCTACGTTCCAGGCTGCATTGATGCGCTCCGGAAAGATAAAGTACCACGTTGTGACGTCAGAATAAGGAGCGCACGCCCGGATATAAAATTTCGTCTGCCTCCATCTTTTCACATAAACTTCTCGTCAAAATAAAACATTTTTGCTGAGAATCGTAGATGATACTTTTAATGATAGCATGCCCCAGGTCACCAGCTTTCGGCCTTGCGCCCACATTCAACAAGGAAAGCTGTTGGCTCAATCCTATATTACTAAGGAAAGAGAGGTATCGTTCCAGTGGTGTGCTTTATCAGAATATCGGTGCATTTAAGCCTTCTGAACAGACCCATCTACGTGTTTTGTTTGAATGCAGCATATAAGGTGACTCTCCGTGTATTGTGTTCTAAAACGGGTATGGGGCGGATGGTGTTGCATGCGTGTGTACGAAATGTAGCATTGCAAGTGCGTGCTGAACTGTAAGATAGGATCCGAAAAGAGACTCCGGGTATTTGCTGTATATTGATGTGGGCAGCCGACGTGGGTGCTACATTATAAACGACACAGAGGCATTTCAGTACCAGCTTAAGCATTGTTTTCTAATATACACAGATGTCAGTGACTGACGGGGTGTGCCCTTAGGTACTGGAATCGGTTGATATTTTTCCTGCATACCAAAGCTAACAGAGATGACACACACCCTGATCATTTAGACAGTTGTACCTTACGAACTTCTCCCCTTACCACTTCTGCAGTGGAGTTACTTGTTTCCGTTTATCATCTTCAGTAAAGTCACGGTAACCTTATGCATAAAAAGCAGCAACCCATTTTGAAAATATGCCCTATTTTGGGGAGCACAGGCCTATTGTTTTGAAGGGGGTGGGTGGGAGGGATGTTCAACTTTGCCATTTATGGCCATTGGGTAACTGGACACACTATAGGGCGTAGCTTTGGCCTTTGTAAACGATAAGACAGTAGTAGTTTGTTTCATAGACAAGTTAAGTTCTCGATGGAAAGAAAATGAATAACAAAAGAGAAGATTCTAAATACTGATGAGGGATAAAAGCCCATATTCATCAAAATTTTAAGCTTATTTCAGCGAATCAGTTCGTGATGATGAGGGCCAGTTGGCATCTCTGCAAATTTAATATACTGTGAATCGGAGACTAGAATTCTATTTAAGTGCGTTCATGAATCTATTAGTAAAATAAGCATCCTGAGAGTCACCATCAACACACGATTGAAAATAAATAACGTATTTTTCAGCCAATGACAAAGACACTGTTCATACTTTTGGACTAAATCTGGGTATAAGCAGGACTGAAATTGATTGATACTGCTTGCAGCGCGATTTCAATAATGTGCCATTTTTATAAGCTCTCTATTTTAGCACCAGCATCATTCATTCTCTAAACAAATTACCGATCGCAGTACTTGTCTTCAAAATTCAATATCCGCTCGATGGGGACACACATTCTTGAAATAATGATCCTCGGCCAAGTACCGTATGACGCTATTCAGTGCACCATCACAAAGTCTGGATAGAACAGAAGAAATTATAAACGGCAGTGCGTGTCTGACACAGCGTGTAATTCAACCAGTATATGGTCTGTATATTTAGAATAGCATAGCTTGACTTCGACCTCACCTGTCTGCCCAGTGCAAATATGAAAATATCTGCAGTATATATATATATATATATATATAGTTATGTCTTGGGTGGTTTATGGGCAGAATTGTAATCCTCAGACCGTATGGTGGGCAGTTGAAATATGCCCATAATCCATGCTTGCCTTAAATTCAATGGGGGGGGGGGGGGTTCGGAAATGTACAAATTAGCAAATCTGCCCAGATATTATGGGAAGCTATAAATGCCCAGACACTGTGGTAATCTGTACTTGGTATTTACTGCCCATAGTCCGGTTTGAGGAGTACAATTGACCCGCAAACAATGGGCATGACACACAAAACGGTTGTAGGACCTACTCCTTTATATATATATATATATTTATATATTAGGGACAAGCACAGCTGGGATTGAATTTCAGATTGAAGAACAGCTCAACCGCACATCAGGAGATGGCGCCAGGGGATCGCTCAGGATTACTCGGGTTATTCTTCCAGAGTATATTGTAACAAATGCAGATATAAGTTGATATTGTTAAGAAATTCAGTACACGTTGACAAGTACAAAAATTCTTTAATATGTTAAATATCGTGTTTTTCCTTTATGCTTAATGTCATTTGCACATAACTAATTGACTCCTGAAATGTGTACTGGCTTATTTCAAAGGCATTTGTCCAAAGGTCCATCCACTGACTGCAATGCCGACTGCCTGTTTGGATGAACTAGCCACAAGTGTTCCCTGTGAGCGCATCTTCTCTGACACCACGAGGACTACTGTCAGACGGTGGCGTCTGACACACGATTCAGCAAAAACAATGACTTTTTGCATGCTAATTTCAAAAAAAAAAAAAAAAGACTGACAATTCCCTTGGCGTGGGTAGGATCCGAACAGAAATATACCCTCTTCTGTTGGAATAAACATTTAAATGTCAGAATGGATACACACTGATTTTGTTAAAAAGTATAATATAGTTACCTTGTCAGTGGTCGGCGTTTGATGAAATTCAATTGAGTTTGTTGAGGATATTTTGCTCCAAATCCGTGCACTTTGTTTTTTATTTAAACCGCAGCCGGTGAGCCCTCCAATGAAGGCCTGAGCAAGCTGAGCTGTTGGCTCGACCCCGCTTGGGCTGGCTCAAATTTGTGTGAGCTGTGTCCATCGCTAATATATATATATATATATATATATATATATATATATATATATATATATATATATATATATATATATATATATATATATATATTGAAAGAGATGAGAAAGCATGGGAAATTTCAATATTCGCGTATTTTCAAACGTTCCCGTACACAAAAATACTGGCTATTAGCTATTTCGTTCACATGTATACATGTCAAGTATTTTTGTGAGGAGGATCGATTCAGAGGTACAGAGAAGACTTGCTTGATCCAATAGAATCTTTTTTCATCCAACCAAAGCTTAAGTCCATGTAAAGATACCTTTGGACACTTCATGATTTCGATGTATCAGCCCACTAACAGCGTCGCAGAAGCGAGAGGGATTAATGTAGAGCTTGCCTGCCTGTTCCCCGATCCCATTTGAAATCAAATATGTTTAAATCAACAGCGACGTTCGGAATGTCTGTATAAGCATAGGTACAGTGTCACTGATAGTCTTAAATATGAAGAGATTGATATTTGGTGTCTATGAGAATCAGTTTGAACTCACATACATGTAGGGTTTGTGAGGAAAGAACCGGAAGACTTTTTCTGAATAGTCTCTGCTGCAGAACACAATCATAACTGTCACGTCGACCCACCAACACCTCTCATTCATGTACTCATCAATAAAGAAATGGACTGTTTGATTTGGTTTGGTACAAGCAATTTTATATAGAAATAATGCAGAACAGGGCATGGCCATATTTCGACACTCCTCAAGACACATACATAATGAAAAGAAAAGTATAAAGCTTGGTAGACGGGACAACGTGAATTAACAAAATTCAAGTCAAGCAGGAAAAGACGCACAAGTCCATTCACAGTAAACTAGCAGAATTGGAAAACTGTAATAAGGCTTTCAACAAGACAGTACGCACAAAACAGCTCATCCAGGTAGGATGAGCTCGATGACATCGGGTGTTGCTCCATGAGATGCACGTATCAGCTAACTTTTCACACTGCCATTTCGCTATAAGGGCCCACGTGGTTGTATGCGGTGAAGCGCAAGCCAATCTCTCGAGGACAGACCCCATGCTGGGTATATCAGTCTGTGTCTTACTTTCTCCACGAATACTAATTACTTTTATTGATAAAAACAGCTGTAATCCTTGCATCTCTACTCTAAAATCTGATAGGTTTCACACACATATTAACTTTGCCATGGCTATCATTTGTGATTAGTATCTTGAATTAGTAACACTAATTTTGAAGGTCAAGATGGAAAACTTGCATTTTCTGTTCCAATTCGAGTAAATAAGCAAGGAAAACTCAGATTGCTTCTGGTTGGTCATCATTAACATGATCGAAGTGATTTCAACAGACTAATTAGGATGTAGTTCAAGTGGATTTGTGGAATCCCCACCAGTGCTTCCCATGGTGCGCTTGAGAAATGGGGGGGAGTCCGTGCGCAAATGGCTGAATTATTAGCTGTACTTACTCCTTTTGACCTCTCGATAAATGCAAAATCGTTTAGAGTATTTTCTCATTTTTGGATGCAACAGAACAGAAAAATTTTGTGATGTAAATGGAGAGAGTCATGTTGCCATAAAATTATAAAGTAGGCTTCGTTGTCTTCATCACAGCCGCAAGCAAATGTTTGGCTCCCAAAACTTACTTTACACTAGTCTCCAGTACGCTGTTTTCAAGACTTACTTTACACAAGTCCCGAGTCTAGTTGGTTGCAGTCCATTGGAAGTTCAGGATCACGCAAGTGCAAAACAGAAGTTTGAATTGACTCTTTTATCAAGAAACTTTCAGTCCTGGAATTAAAAATTGAAACTAGTAGCTGACTTTTTCCTCAATGGTTAGTCAGCCACACGTCTGCATAGTAGTCCCCAAAATTAAGGTTTGGACTTCTGACAGACACATCATCTTTAAAATTATATGTTGGTTCCATTATCGAAGCCTGAATAAATGTTCGTCGAATCTAAGGTAATTATTATGCCCTTTAAGGATCATCTACCAACTTTAGACGCAAAATTGACTTTCAGCAAAACCTCAGTAAGTTTTATTTGGCAATGGGTAGGGCGTTCTTATCGAAGGTGCATATTAATGGGAGGGGGGTAGTTTAAATGATCCGGTTTAAGTTAAATTTTTAACATTTCCATAAATTGCCACACGAGCCTAAACCTTCGGCTGGGTGTAGTGCTGCCTAAAAGTTGCATCTGTATAACTTAAATAACCAAGAAATGTTATTGACTGACTCATTTTGTACTATGCATGACTCTTTATGAATTGATGAAATGGTAAATCACCAGACTAAGTTTGTTATTTTCTGAAGCCTGGATCGTGAATAAAATGTTCATTGGCCAACTTGACTTTAAGCTGTTTTACGTTAACTCTATTTCACACCTTGTTTTTTTTATTAAATGCATGTCAAAATACATGGATGCATTTCAGAGTGGTGAGGGTAATAGAGGGTGCCCTGATGGATTTTTTTTTTCAATTCCGCTTTGTTACGTCAGGAGCTGGGCTATACAGAAAAAAGATACCAGATCGCTTTGGTAGACCTATGAACGTGGCATGCCTAATATGAATATAACAATCTCAATTGATAAGGGTCAGTTGATATGTGTAATTCTTTGGGGACCTCAAATTATGCAAGTTTCCTTTATCCACTGCGGCACCTTTTCGGTGCTGGGTAGCAATGATATAATTCACTTTCATCTGCAGGTCTAGAAGTTTCAGAATAAAATGTTTTATATTCATCTCACTAATTATGCAATTGTGCTGTCTTGAATGATATATGGTTTATGCTACCTTTTTAGAATACATGTACATCCAACGTTGAGGTAAATTAATGGTTTCTTAAATGTTCAGTTGCTTGCTATGAACAATTACGGATTGCTTGTAATACGGTACAGAATTTGCATTTGTTTGAAGGCCTCGTTCGGAGCTTGAAAATGATGCGCAAGTTGACTTGTCGATAGGATTTTTCATCGCACGTGTGACTATGCTAACGGTCAGTATCTTTGGGGAGATTAACAGGCAATTTCCTGAATGATTGGACCTTTATTGGTAACCAATAAATTTGTCTTGCCAATGATCAAAGAAAGCCGACTGGTATCTCACAAGACGGATGACTCCCACACGACATTTGGAATCTGAACAAAGTTTAGCAGTCTGTGAAATAACCATTTCCAAGACTGAGGGAAGAGTACATAATGACGATAAATTCTTCTTCATTACGTGCCTGTCGCGCCTTGGTTACTAAGTTTCATAAAGTGAGACAAATTGACAAAAAACATACCCGAGACGGTAATAATTCCTCCACCGCATGGGCCTACCCTGACTCAGGTGTAATTTTTCGCGGTCATTTGGACCTCTGTCCATCCATGTAAAGATTTTCTGACTCAATCAAGTCCAATTGAAATAATTATTCCTGGTTGCTATCTATATTGTCAGTCCATATAATCATTCAAGAACTTGTTAGCGGGAAAGAGAACCCAATTTTGCGATGGCATTTTCACTGATATAGCCTCTGGCGCCCGCAGTAAGTCTTTTCCACACACTATCCCATTCTTATAGCCTCCTAGCTATTTCAGTATAAGCTCGGAATCATGTATAATGTAATAGCCATGTCTGTGCTTGGAATTTAAGAAACAAAATTGAGTTCAAGTACCAGTATATGTGATAAAGAAATTTAGAATAATTGCGAAAAGTTAAAGGTTGCAGCTTGAATTATACAATTTAATGGCTGCCTCCTCAAGGACAAAACGTTCAGTGATAACATGTTTTTATTTTCTCAAAGAACCTACACATATGGTGAATGATATTCTGACAACAAAACATAACATTGTTCGGTATCTTTTATACACAAATAGCTAAACGTATATCAAGTAAGATAGCTTTCCTAGAAAAAAACCACTTCTATCAGCACTCTCCAGCATGCATGCAGTTTCATGAACAGAAAGGTTTCAGGAGACGAACTTTCCGCTTTAACAGTATATAAAATGTAGCAACCTTAATTTATATCCATTGTTAAGCTGGTTCACACCAAAAACACGCAGGGTGCCATGCAAACCGTCCTCAAAAGGACCAGAGCATTGCCGGATACCGGTCGGGTAACCGGGTAATGCTTTCTTTCGGGTTTACAGTTCCAGTATTTAAGAAACGGATATCCAAAAAAGTATTCGTCTTGAAAAGTACTTATCTTGAATTCCAATTCGTGTAAAGCTGCGTATGCCCTTACAAGAGATGAAGTGTATCATATGCCTTGCGTAAAAAAACATAGGGGAGCACTTGCCTTTACCAGAGAAGCGAATATTTACCGAAGCACATAAAGGAGACCAATCTTTAGCGAACAATATTCTATTTCAACCAGTGTTTGCTATCAAAGAACTCACTGCATCAGAGTAGCCCGGCAAAGAACTTTCCAGTTATCTCTTAGAGCCTTCGTTAAAAAATATATATAATATAGGACATTGTAGCCACCATGTCAACGAAATTCACAGATGATGATTTTTTTCCAAAAGACACGTTGTTTCGATGATGTCTGCTCAAAATATTCTTCTCTGGCGGACGCCTTGGCCGGATTGGGGGACAGCTGGAGGGGTAAGGACAGGTCCGGGTATAACAGGTAATGTCAATTGAGGAGGACCGTGCTCTATACATATAAACAGAGGGCCATCACTGCAAGTTGAAATACAAAAAAATATAGAGCAGACCATACTTGAAAAAAATATGATGTACCCTTCAGCATATTTAATTTCGTGAACAACAGATCTGAATGGGCATAAAGTTTTTCAGAGCAAATATAACGCACGACCTATCCGTTAATGGAAAATACGTTCACACGAGAAATTCTGAACAAGCATACAATAAATCAAATTAGACAAAAAAAAAAAAAAAAAAAAAAAAAAGAGAATGGTAAATTGATAACGAGACAGTCTATGGAATATACTTTTTCAGTCTCCTGTACATATCAATAACTGTATCATATTTAATAGCTATTATTTTGATACGGGCATCTGATTTCAAATGCTCCTGCTCTGTTAGTCCTGGCTGAAAAACTAAACTCTTTAACTCTAAGTTGATATCTGTTTTTTTCACTAGTTAGCTAAAGAATGCCGGAAGATGTAGAGGCCCTCTCTCTGTAGCGGCAAGACTACTTCCTACAAAAGTCAGATAACTGAAGTTCTATCTGCCCCGATGGAAAAACGAGTTTTTGTCAAAAAGGCACACTGTTTGTGATAAATGAACAACACAGGGACATATTACACGGGAAAACATCTGTTTAGGGCATGGTTGCAAATTTTTCGAGCTTTTATCGAAAATAGCACAATACATTCGTAGTCCTCGTGCTTTCTAACCTTTTAAATGCCAGGTTTTGGGCGAGGAGGGTAGCTCGTGACTTGGATCATTCTTATTGCAACTGTAGGCACTCTGGTAATTGGAGGAAGGCTCAGGTTACACAAATATGAATCTAGTATCGTTATATTAATTCTGAGCAGGGCGACTTTATTCTCAAGCCGCAAAGAGTGAATTGGCATTGATGTTGTGGCATTATTACTTATTGCTGGTGAGATCAAATGGTGCCGGTGGGTGCCCCTCAAAACTAAAATGAGATGCTCAATTAAGACCACCTGAGTGACTGTCTCATTAGAAGAGTGGTCTTAAAAAGGGATACGACTCGAGTAAGGATAAGCACACCAAAGGAAAAAAACAGAATGATACAGCTTGTTGGTCTTAATATAGAATGGTCTCTTTACGGATGTGGTCTTAATTGCTGATTCTACGCCATATCTTCGTAGTATCTATCATATTTATTCAGAAAACAATTACATGTATGTTGCACAGGGTAAGGGTCAAGAATGAAATGTACCTTACGCCGTAGCGAATCTAGATGAAAACATCCTGTCTAGTCAGCACTGTTCTCTCTTGCCTACACAACTCATAGTTGTGTAGATCACAATAAGCAATGCTGATTTTTTTCTTAGCTATAGACTGATTACAGTCAAGAAAAAAATGCAGACAGTATTTCATTTTTTATATTCGTTTTATGACAGCAATTGCAAAAGTATAGAAGAGTTTCAATTTCTTTAAGAAAACTAGTTATTCTTCTACGAGCCCCATGGGTCTCCTTACAAGTATAGCGTAGCCTGCAGTTGTCTTAGAGCGAGTTGCTGACGTACGACCTGGTTAACCCAATTGCTACAATTGGTTTTAGACATGCTGCAGTGATATGCCACCCCTCTGACTGCAGGAGGCTGTGATCAGCTCACGGCACCAAAGATAAATATATGCCCTACTCTCACTCAAGATAGCCAGTCATCCTCGATTCCCTAAGATTTCGATGGCATTCTTTCACATTAAACACTATAACCATGGAAAGTCCCTGCTAAATTGATTTTTGCAAGCAATAGTCTGGTCTGGGGAAGTGTCCATTCAAAGATTTTTCCGTGCCGGGTATATTCATTGTTGGATTCATTATTTTTGGATCGTAGTGACCCAAGCAGCATGCCTGACTGAAATTATCCATGGATAAAAACTGTTAAATTAAAATCGAAGCATGTCTTCTCTGCGACGTGGAAGGAGTTGCCAACACAATACAAGTTACCAACACTATATATTTAAAATCTCGCATCGGGCTTTTCCTTTCATGGTAAATCAGTCACTCTTAAATCTTGTTTCTTTTCTTCCGGTTCGTTTTCTGTATGCAAACGGAACATAAACCTTGGATTTGCCTATAAAAAAGGTACTGTAAGTGTTGTTTTGGGAGATTTAACTTTTGGAAACATATGACAAGAGTCCTGTCTAATCACGCCGCCATTGTAAATTGTGTCAAAGGTCAACTGATTACCTCAATAAGTGGGCGGACAATTTTGCTGGGACACAAAAAAAATTGCTTACCTAAGTGTAAATCACACTGTTGGCCACAGGCGTTGAAAGTGCAACCTAGGCCTTTCTTCTTCAATTATTGGGCTTTTTCTACGGACAGTTTTAGGCTTTTGCAAATCGACAAGCTTCTGCTTATTATTCCTTTTCAAATGATAGAGTCTTCATGATTTAAGGAGGAAAATTATTACAAGATAACAATTCATACTTTGATACGCTTTCAGTTGTATATTGTATACAGAATGCCATGTCGGTAGTTGCATTTTGAAAGGCCTGTCAGCAATACAGTTGGTGAAAATCGCATTTTTTATGAAGAATTTAAAGATTTTATAAGGTATATAATAAAGTTGGGATTTTGGTGGATGTTGTATGATGCAGCCTAATGTAACAGTATTTAATTCGCACAAGTCGCCCCTTAAAACGCCCCCTTTCATTAAAGGCAGTAATGCAACACGTAAAAGTATCAGTGGCTCGCAAAAGCATTAAAACCAAAGTTGTCATACACACTTTACCATGCGTCCATGAATAGTGCACAAAACACAGACAAAAAAAGACCACGTGGCCACCCATTATATCGATCCTAGCGGAATGCCCTTGTAGTATTCATGTATCTTAAGTCGTCATCATGAAATTGGTATTGTTTGAGTACTATTATCTTCGTTTTGGAATATTTTGCCGGGGAGCATTTCGTCATTACTTACAACATGTCTCTTTAAACAAGACATACAATATTTCAAGGTTGCATTGACTTTTTAGTGATGAAAAAATATATATTCAAGTGTACAAACTATTGGCATATTTATATTAGCCTGTGCATTCCAAAGGCAAATAATTATGTTAATAAGTTATACTATTAACAACTTTCCTTATGTTTCAAGTTATGCTCGCCTGGCAAAATGTGCAAATGTGGTGATGCGAAATACCGCAAGATAAACAACGCAGACCTCGGGTTTTTTTTTTTTTTTTTTTATCTCAACTGACTAACAAGCTGCTTGAGTTTATCATATTGTGAATCGTTCGTCGTCGTTGCGTCCGTTCGTCGTCAAAAGTTCTCATTTTTGACTTATTCCCCAAAACCATGAGCCAGATTCGTTTGAAATTTGCTGGTGATATACCTTAGGTAAGACTCTACTAAGTTTGTTTTTATGGTCATGCTTGAGTAGTTTTAGAAAAAAATATTCATTTTTATTTTGCAAAATTTTCAAAAAAAAAAAATCTCAGAACATTGTTGTTCGCCAACAAGTGATACTCTGGATCTCTGATTTTTAGCGAATTTTTCAATTCGTGTTCCTGTTGGTTAATGCGTGCAATCATATTGATCGCCATGTAAGCCGATAAGCATTTAAACGGAAATTCACATGTTTGACTCCATCTCCAATACCGTCAAACAAATTAACTTCAACATTTATGGAGACATACCGTAGGTGGGTCTGTACCAAGTTTTTTTTAATACTAACGAGTCATTGATTTTTCTTTTTATTGTGATGATTTTTTTTTCATTTTTTCTCTCTGAAACCACTCTGCTAATTGCTTTGAAATTGCACAAGAATACTTCTGGGGACCCCTCAATAATAATTTGTTTTAAGAAATGGCGATGCAATCTTTTTATTCTTCATAGAACGTTTGTGTGTATTCACTATTTGCGACTTCAAATACAGTCCCTTAAATTTTCCTGATAGTGGCGTAAAATGAAGCTTGTTGAAAGATTTAACAACGTGTTGCTGATACGCTTCATTCCTTATTTTTAAAGATTTTTTTTAATTTGAGTACCTGCTGGTTAATGTATGCATTCATATTCATCACTATATAAATCAACTGGAATTGCACTGTATATTGATATTTTCGACTTTTACTCCTAAACCTATCAACCAGATTCACTTCAAACTGAGTGGAAATGCACGTTAGATCTTAGGTGGGTGTCTACCATATTTATTAATATGGCCACGTTTCAATGATTTCAAGATTTTTAGAAAAGCTTGTTCAGTTTTTAGTAAAATATTGCTCTTCAAAACCACTTTTCCAATTGTTTCGAATTGCAGAGGGAGCTGTCGCAGTCCTCTTGTATATATATATATATGTATATATATATATATATATATATATATATATATATATATATATATATATATATATATATATATATATATATCACAATCTGAATTTCTACCTATACGTTTCATGTTCTGCCCTGCAATGACATTTGAACACGACAAAGTCTCATTTCCTCCGTTGCAATGGGTGTAAAATGGAAGTAATCGAATCAATTTGGCTGTATTGTACAGTAAAAGAGAATGGCAGTTCCAAATTGCTTCACTTTTTCTTGCTATACACATGTATATTCAATTGCACGCAGTATAGTTTGAGATAGGTAGTTTGAGATATTGGTGTTGTCTGATTTACCACGATCTTACAAAGAAGGACTACTTTTCCAAATTACTTCACTTTTTCTTGCTATATACACGAAAGTCATTCCAAAATAAATTGTCCATTCCGTTTGGATGATTTAGCCCCACCATAATATCTTCAGTTCTACTCATGGTAAAAGCACCACAGTTAGACAGTTCGTGGAAATGGGTTCTAGAAATAAATCGGCACAATTTTGTCAATATCACTTTACTTACAATTGAGTTATGGCATTTTAAATATTTATACATTCTCAGGAATTTAGGCAATTTATTCGGATTTTAGGGGAATGTTCTGGGAATTTAGACAATTTCCTGGGAATACACGTAAGTTCCCTGCAACATAATGCCAGTCCCGGGAATTAAACAATTGTTCAGGAACATAGTGGCACCTTGCTGGGAACCCCACTAATATCCACGAAATGTAATCTCAAGTCCCAGGAACATAGAGGTCATGTCCTAGGAACGCCATTCAAGTCCCTAGAATTTAAAGAAAACTGGTGATACATGTAATGTTAGGAATGATTGTGAAAACAGAATCTAGTATAAAAATTTTGAAAACATATCACACAAAATATTGCTTGGAACTATGGGAAAAAAGCACAAAAAAAGTAAGAAATATATACTAGCAAACCAAGAAACACACGAAAAACATGCACATCGGAGACAAAACGACCTTAACAGCATGCATACGAAAAAAAAGTGGTAATTTCAAAGCCTATAGCGTTAATATAATATGCAATAAATCTTTAAGCCAAACCTCTGTTTAGATCGATGATGAGGTATTTCAATAAGCACATCCTAAAAGTGTCTGTCCTTCAACTAGGCTTTCAAATATAAAATTGAAATTACATCAACAACACAAATCTTTGATACAAAATCACTTCATTCTCCGTAAAATTATGTTTGTATTTCAAAGTCATGGTCACTTGCTACAGCGCCTAATGACCTTGAAAAAATGACCAAGGTCATTCATGACATAATATGTGGTTTGAGCTAAAGTACGTGTAAGCCTTAGTAGGTTTTTCACTTAATACTACAGGTGGCACCACCAGTGGCTTGCCTATTTTTATACATGTTGTACAGTTGTGTAATGTTAAATTCGCATATATTTACAAATGAATGGATCAAGGCCTTCACTAGACCCTCAATTTGACACTTTACAGTTCCAGGGACCTTGATAGAGTATGTCACAGTCAACCACAATATACAAGCCTTTGATCTCACCCACACTGAAAATTCTTCTTGTTAATACCCTCCAACATACATGTGTAGTCACACTGGTTTCAGGATTTTCATGATTGTGTTTCCAAGTAAATCAACTCTTGTCAACATGTGGTGGCAAAGCCAGCACGTACTTATACATGTATCTAGCCGTTCAGCTAAAAACATTCCAAGGATGTAGGTTGCACTGTACTGTTGGGCTTCCCATAGGCCTACATTGTAATGTTACACACAGAATCATGTGTTTTATTTCAAAGGCCATCATTCATTGTTAATCTTGCAGCCTTGTCGTAATTTTATGATGTATGCGAAAATGATGGGTTGTTTTCCAATAAAGTTTCTTGTTAGAGGCTCACTCACACGTGTGTACGTACGGCAGTGCATGTCCATGTCGAATTGGGGGCCCGGCCCGCACAGAATTTCAGATGGGGGAAGGGAAGAGGAGTGTCTGTCGTGAAATGCTGCACGCACAAATAGTTTGGACCAAATTGAATGTAAGACACACGATTACAATGGCCACATGCTTGTTTAATTTTAAATGGTATTTTGTAATCACTGGCATTACATAGAAATTGAAGGGGGTGACCAATGACCGGGACGAATGATCTGATATGCTGCATATGGTTCTACAGCAGAGGGCCCAGCCCGCTGGCCAATCGCAATAGTAGTGTGCGACCTATAGCTAATATATTTGTTGCCAATGCAAAAACTACGTTCTGTCTAGCTGATACATAATTGATATCCCATGTGTACTCCCTAACAGAAATTTAAACTTCCAATAATTGCGGGGTGGTTGCGTTATCCTTGTAAGCATGCACTTGTCTTCTGCACGTTTGGAGACATTTGGACAGTGTCACAAGATGAGTCCTAGTAGTAAATATGCACCTCTGCGCCAAGAGCTATAAGCTTTTGTGCCAATAGACCAGGTGAAAAACAAATTCATTATATACATGCATGTAACATTGTACTGTCCTGTCAGTTCTACACAATGTGTTTATTGGACTAGTTTGTCCAAATCCGTGTTTGTTGCTGGTTCTAAGTACGTGGAGTTTGTGAAAAAGTCTTCACTTCCTTATTGATGCTGTCCTGTGTCACATGTTTATTGCTGGGCTCACCGTCACTTGAATTAAATGTCCGTGTTCCACTTAAGCTGCCTTTCATTTCATGTACGTATTTCTACGGTCTCCCCAGACACACCCACCAATTTGCCTAACATCGGTTGTGTTTCTTTGGGCTGCACCTTAATACACACATTCCTCGATGTTGATCTGGCAGGCAGGGCGCTGACCTGGTAAGCGTGCGGAAGTTTACTTTCCAAATGTCATCTACAAACATCATGGGGTGTGAACAAACAAGTTTATCAATTAAACCCAACATAGACCTTTCAAAGTAAAATATCGATCTGACAGCATAAAAGTCTGAAATATAAATAAAAAATGTGTGTAGGAAATGATTCAAATCTAAAATAAAACATAAATCTTAAGGAGGTGGCAGTCTGCCCGCTCCAGTACAAAGTTTTGGACTGAATCAACTGTTTTCCTGGGCACATTTCAGGTGTAAAACCCTCCGATGAAAGTTGTTAACCTAGGATCGTCTTGTCTTCTCTGGAACTATAGACAGCACTCTGAGGCAGCAGTGCATCTGTTAATTGACCTGGACGTGGCCGAAACATGTTTCCATCAAAATTTGAGTCTGGTGTAAGATACTCTTCCTCTGTCATCGCATCTTTGTGGGTCAGTTTCGTTCTCTGTTCCTCTTTCGAAATGTGGAACACTGACGAACCACGCTGGCTTTCAATTCTTGTACACAGGTCTTCTCCAATCCACCTCCTCAAAATAATGTTGCTATCCAAATTGGAAGCAAAAATATATTTGCAGCATTTCCAGAGCAGATGGAAATTTTTGATCTGCGCATGATAATTACAGAAGGACCCGCTATTTAAGTTTACTGCTGTGAGAGACCACCTGGCCTTTGAGACCACTTTTTTGACGTCATAAGTCCAACTTTTTTTGCAAATGTACCTCTAATGTAGGACCACATGCTATATGTGACCACTTTTGGCTGGCTGACGTGGTGGTCTTAACCAGCAGGTACAACTCTATTAGAATATCATGGTGAGCTCCAGAGACTAAAATTAGAGCTTTGTATTTTTTGTGTTTGCTTGTTTTTTTTTTGCTTGTACATACTGGTCAAAGTTTGGACGTTGAATAATGTCCTCGAACTGCTTCATCAAGGCAATAATGGGGCCTTTACTTCTTTCATCGACTAGTAAAAGAATCATGTGAAATCCAAATGTTGATGCATGGCGAAAATAAAAGTATATTGTTGTGTCTAATTTTTGGACACAAATCACACATATTATAATACGCTATTTAGGCTGAAAATGAAGATCTATCTTTACTGAAACTACTTAAACCGTATAAATGCACTGATAAATGCTGCTGCCACTTACAGAGGGGGTGCAGATGTTCACAAGAAAAACTCACTGAAATTGACAATGATTGCCCCTGTCTTGGTAATAAGTGATATTATGCAATTACACAATGGGCTTTCAATCAATCAAAGTAAAGTGTGGTGTATTGCTCACAGTATTTTACATTTATAAGCTTCCACACTTGATAAACCCAACGTACATGTATTGTATTTTTCTGAAACCTGCAGTCATATTGTTGTAATTTCACTGATCATAAACAAAGGTGGTACAATGTACATGTAATCATGAGTCATGCACCTCACACAATTACATCATTTTAAATTAAAGCTGATACATCCAACTTAGTCCCCCCCCCCCACGTTTGCAACATGCCCATAATATACTTGCAATACCACTCATTTTATACGATTAGGAACCAGTAAAGAAAATGTTTAAGATACATGTATAATGCCATATACTATTTGATGTGGCAGAAAATCAAACAGAAAAATATTATACTACCTTTGGATATCTGGATTTTATATCATTTTTTTAATGGCGACTGAACGAGGTGTGTAAACATTTTTCAAAGCACTTTGTGAAAACCTCTGAAAACTTTATGTTATGTTCATGACAATACAGATCATTCTGAATGATCTTTAATTACAATACAGTGGTCGCTGTCTTGAGAGACCACCCCGAGGGAGGCCTTTTGTGCACAGTGTGGCACTGCTTTATCTCCATGGTTTAGCAGTGTTTACGCCCTGGAATGAGTAAGATAGGGTCCTCTTGCGGAAACAGTTCCATTTCTACATGGATGGGCTGAGCTGTTGCTTGTGCAAAAGCGGAGTGGGGTGCAATGTTAAGAAAGCATACATAAACCGTCTGATGGATGCAAGCCACCTACCACTGCTTAGCCCCTCGGCAAAGGGGCTGCAGACACAGCTTAATTTATGTCACGCGTACCACATAATGCTCCAAAATCAGTGTGTGTATATACTTTGAATGTAAAGAGCTGAAATAACATGCCATTCCTCATTTGATGTTGGATGGACAGTAAATGCAGTACAGAGAGATTCATTCACTATTGGAAGTTGAGATACAAGATCCGTGCTCCAAGCATAGAGATTTCACTGGACAGCTGGGAAGTGTATATTTTCAAGCGAAGAACTTATGCTGCACCCGGCTGTGGTCACCATTTAATCCGGGCAGATGCAGAACTCCAGGTAGCCTTTGATAACTCCTTTAGACGTTTATTTAAGCTTCTTGGTAGATATAGCGCACGTGAAAATAAATACCGAAATTCCGCACTGATGGACATTCGTTGACATTGAAACTGGGTTACATAACCACTCAACCTAAGTTCCTATCTGCCAAAGATTCTGTGACTCTTGTCAAGAACTTGCGGATGCATACCGCTATGCAATGTCATGTATAAAGTTCAAATTTTAAGGGAAAATCTGCTTAAAAAACATATGATATCCTTTTATGTCTGGATGCCAACCCAGACATTTTGTTTTTCCAAGAATTTTTTTCTTTCCTTCCTTCCTTGTTTCTTTGTTTCTTTGTTTCTTTGTTTCTTTCTTTCTTCCTTCTTTCTTTCTTTCTTTCTTTCTTTCTCTCTTTACGACCAGATTTGTCCGGAGTTTTTCTCGGACCCTACTATTCCGAAACTACCAAACTTGCCATGGTGAATGACTTACCAGTGAAATTAGGCACCTAACTTAGAATAGTCATGATGATTAAAATTATGCAAATGAGGGGCAATTAGAATTTTAAAAGCTCCATATTCTCTAAACTATTGAAGATAGACACAAAGTTCTAACTTACACATATAGGTTTCAGACACTTGGCAAATCCAATAGCACACAAAGAAAACTTGGGGAATTTTAATGTATGCTAAATTCACAAAATTTCTCCCCAATTTTACATACAGGCCTTGAACTGCTTGCTGTATGACCTATCACTTGACCTCCTTGGTGCCAGGCAACCATTTTGCATTCATAATTAATTAGCTTGAATCCATCTCATAGGCAGCTTTCTATCTATGCATGCTAGGTATATGCTGTGGAAGGTTTGGGTTTTCTTGCAAATTGGTGGTGGTGGTGGGGGGGGGGGATTCAAACAACTGTGTAATTTGGCTCTCAATAAAATACAGAGTATCTCTTTCTATTTACGCAGAAACAGATTGACTCCATGCTGCCATATGTACAAGGCAGGCTATAGTTTCCACTAGTGAAGGACAGACCTATCAATGCACCATGACACAAACTGGCTGTTCTTGCCATAGGTAATGTCAGTCTGCTGAGCTTATCAGTCCCAAGGGAACACAGACTCCAGACTTCTAGGTAGAACAAGCCTGAGTGTACCCTCTGTTAAAAATAGATTACATACAGAGCTGAGTCAGTTAAACTTTGTTTTGGAATAGTCATAATGTATACAAGTATGCAAATTTAGGGGCAATTAAAATTTTAAAAGTTCCATATCTTCTAAAATACTGCAGATACTCAAAATGTCAATGTGCATGTATAGGTTTATGACACCTGCCAATATAATGGACAGTATAAGTTAAATAGAATTTTAAATTATGTTAATAAGGGGCTTTGAAAAGTTTCAAAGTTGAATATCTCCAAAACTTTTATACATAGGAACGCCATTTTAACTTCAATTTATAGGTTTGTGGCTTTGCCGCGTCCAATAAAGCATGAACCATGAACCATGAGCGAAAGTTGTAGGATTTTAATTTATGCAAATTAGGTAAACATGCAAAATGTAAATCTTGAATAGCTTCAAAACTATTATAGATAGAGGTGCCATTCCTACCTAAATTTATGGGTTTGTGACAAACCCTCGTCCAATGAACCCTAAACCAAAATTGTAGGCTTTCAATTTATGCAAATACACAAAATTAAAACGTTGAATAGTTTCAAAACTATTATAGATACTAGCTTCATTCAAACTTCATTTTATACATTTGTGACATGGGCACATCCAATGAACCAAGAACCAAAGTTGTAGCATTATACTTTATAAATAGTCGTAATACACAAAATTTAGATTATGTTGAACAATCGCAAAGTGTAGCATTTCAAACTGGTCTCATTTTGAAGGCACTCAGACGTATTTGCTGTGAAGCAAATCTTCTTTTCTAGTTTTTAGTTCTGCATCCTATAATGACCAACATATAGTTCTATTTATCATGGAATTACTGCATCAAGTATACTTTTGCAAACAGTTTGCGTGTAAGTCATTAATACGATGGATTGATATATGCCTCTCGTGACATACAAAAAAGATTCGTTTGTGAGACTAACATTACGAAAAACTGGATGAGGATTCGAATTCCATTTCCGACCTGCACTCAAAAAGCACGCTGATTGGATAAATTTGGGTGGCTCGTGCTAAGCATAACGTGAGTGGATAGTTTATTAACACAGACACACAGACACACAGACACATACACACAGGCATGCACGCACGCACGAAAACGCATAAACGCTCTCAAACACACACACACATATATACATACATATATATATATTACATGTATATATATAATATATATTTATATTATATATATATATATATATATATATATATATATATATATATATATATATATATGACCACCACAAACTTTCGCGAATCATTGTGAAAAACATCCGAACATGCTTGGCGTCATTGTTGAAGTAAACTACGCAGTGCGTCGTGCTATGCATGTCATGGAAGCTTCAAATTCTATTCAAGGTAAGTCATGTTTACGTAAGTTATCAGATATAAGACGGCGACAAAGAGATGAAGCGACGACTAGCTTCGTTGCAAAGCTCCAGCACCATTGGGTTTATGAACAAATTCAGATTCAATTTTTTACTGTCCACAACGAGTACAACCAGTATTATTAACGTCCGCATTTATCTGTCTGTGAAAAAACAAACCGAATGCGAGTACTTTTCTTCAAAAGAGAAAAAGCCTACCACGTGAACGAACTAAGACTCCAGTATATTACAAATGTACCAGTATTTCGTGCTCATAAATCAAAGATTCTTTTTTAGCAAAACGAAGTGGAAATATGAACCTTCTTGTGCGTCCATTGTTCAAGCTCATTGTCCTGATTTGCTTTATTTGCTGACTTTTGTGACATTTAAGACTAGTAGGTGTAAGGAAATATTGTGTTTATAAATGGGAAAAGAAAATTCGTTGTGACAGTTCACATTGTCCGTGGTCGTGTAGCTAAAATGCTGGACTGGATATCTAGCCCCAGCGGACTCTAAAAAAACAGAAGTGTTTTAAAAAAGGAGTCCAGAAAACGACTCTTTAAAATAAAGAACAAACCAAATGGGCAGGCCAGAAGTTACTTGAGGCAAGGCCGTCATACAACATCGTGTGCCAATATCAATGGATAGTGTGCCAATGTCAATGGATAGTGTGCCAATATCAACGTACCTTTGATTAATCAAACATATAAGAAGGCGAGAAGCAAACGCGTGATCAAGTAGTGACAGTGAAAGCAACAAGCAGAAAGTGACTGCAGAGGAATAGTGTTTCGAAATAAAGTGGTAACACCACACTTGCAGTTTTATGTTGCCGAATCAAAATTGTCGTTTCTTAATACAAATATTTCATATGAGGGGCATACGAGTTAAGATGTAATTTTAGTCATTAAAAGGATGGGATACGACATTATCATATACCGTTCTCATACGAATTGAATGAAAGCATCCTAGTATAGGTTATCTTTCCTGTGTCATACAGATAGTGTTCAGCTAACTTATTGAACGAAATCAGAGATATAGTTTTAGATCAAATTCTTATTAAGCAGACAGTTTGGTGTATAGATTAAATGTTGTCTGCTTAATTCATTTGAATTTGTTTGTTTTCCCGAAATAGTGTGATTGCAGTTTTACGACATATAATGAAGACCTACATGTACGGCAGGCAATCAAGCATGAGTCCAAAGTTGGTCCCGCTCCCATGTACATGTATGAGGCATCGGTTTCCTAAAGTTGTTTGTACAGTTGACCAAAAGTATCTTTTAAGGCAGTACGCTGAGCTTGTGTTAAGCCAACACACATATAACAGCCCAATATGACTTTAAAATAAAGTTATTTACATGTATGTCGACGCATCATAACAGGAGGCTTGTGTCCGATTACCAAGAATATGTAAACAATCACCACATAAAACCCATTATCAATTTTCCAGTATATTATGTTAAACTCATTTTAATATAATACAGCAGAAAATTTGAAACAATTCACTTCACGATCGCATTATGCTATTTATCACAGATACACCAAAAAGAATCCAAATACCACAAGCAACCTAACTATACTGCTGGGGGTGGGTGAGTGGGTGCGTGATGCCAGCCCCATTAGTTTAAGATGGGTCCCTCTCAATACGCCTTTATATGGGAAATATTGGTGTTGCATGGAATATTATGGAACATCAACAGGATAACTTAGGGTATGCCTGAGCAGCACACACACACACACACACACACACACACACACACACACACACACACACACACATAAATGTCCTGAAAACAGCGAGAGAGTTGCGACAAGTGTGTCTATTATTGGGGTCTGTATGGGCTTTATTTAGGGGACCATGCCACTACTGGGATCAATGCGAATCTACATCCAATTTTCATGGGGGGGGGATCCTTTTTCCCCAGGAGTATATATTAAACTATTTACGATAATGTGCCAAAAATTAATTTCTTCACAGGACCTTTGCAAGTTGTATAGTTGTTTGATGGCCCTAAATTCCGTTAAAATGAACCAAGCCTGAATATTATAGATAGAGCCATATTAAAATAATTTTCAAAAATATAACGCTATAAAAATTGAAGCAAAACTGAATATAAGTAATATTCTGTAGTTTTATTTTTGATTTGATTACGCCTACGGTCTTCTCAACGTGAGTTGGAAAAGACATGGATTTGGAAGGAGCTACAGAGTCAGGTGAAGAGGCATGGGAATGATGGCTCACTGTGAAGAATCACATAGCATATTTACACCTAAACATTACACAATCCCTACACTAGCAAACTTCCAAAGTTGTCATGGATAATGCACATAGCGTAACTAGTTGTAATAACACACCTTACTTTGCACAGCAGGTTTAGAGAATGATCAAATTAACTCATTCTGCACATGACCAGTGTTGGGGTCGGTATCATGTGCAGTAAGATCGTACTTTTATCACAACTGTAAGCTTAAAGTGACGAAGTGCAGCAGGTTTAGTTGTGCTTATGTAAGTTGACCTGTACTCATGACTTAAGGTTTGTCCAAAGTGGTATATCACTACTTCCAATTACATCTTACTTGGTATTATTTCCTATAATAAACGTGAAATATGAATGGGTGATTGGTGAAAAAAACTTACTATGCAAACTTCATTTTCATGCGGCCCTGGCACAAGGTATAGAATACTTTAACTTTTTTTGCATATTGCTCTGTCTTTCTTTTCAGTTAAATATGTTTCTGTGCTTATGACACCTTTTTACTTGTTTTCTTCAGTTCCTTATGCATTTTTACCAAGAACGTTGATTTTCCAAGAGTTCTTACTTCTTGTGTGCTTTGATCATGCTTTCAGTATGGCTTAAGTGATACTAGCTGAAAAGATTACCCCTCAGCATGAAAACACCGACGACGATTATTTTTGCAATGTGGCTGCTACGTCTTTGCTGTCCGTTTGCTAACTTGTAATTCATAACCTAGCATACTTACATAACCAAGGAAAAGTTAAATATGCTGTGAAATTGCTGTTTTTGGAAAGTATATTTTGCATATTTAAGAAACATCCATAGTTGGTGGCATGAAATTTGTGGAAAAAAAATGTTTGAATTCCAAAACCTATCACGTTATCAACCGACGGCAAACAAAGTAGATAAAAAGTAATTTTGTGTGAAATATATGCTGTTTTGTCATTTTTATAATTAAGCAAAACACCTTGGAAAATAATGAGGGCCTTTGGCAGCATGTGTAACCTCCGCCCCCCTTGACCAAGTGGAGGGTGTGCGCAGCTGTGCAAATGTCAGTTGACCATGCGTGAAAGGACTTGACCCTTGGTGGCAGACTTGTCAATAGAAAGGTTGAAAACCAAGTTACATTTAACAATTGAAAATCAATAAATGCCACAACACATTTACTCAAAACGACACAAGGCAGTCACAAGCGGCAAATAATGCAGACTGGGTCAACTTTACCAGGTTTTATCGAAGACAGCATATGGGACTATGTTATCTCATTGCAGGTACCTCTTTCAGGATCTGTGAGAAACATAAACTGACAAACGAACCGATTCACATTTACCTCGTGATTGTGCATTCATTCACCCAGCCTATTTTGGGTAAATAGACGATAGTATCGCAGTAGGCTACACTTCTATAAACTGATGAACAAGTAAAAACAAGCGGTGTTTGCACATGAGTTTCAAAATGGCTGGCAACTTGTTACCAGGTTAATCAACTCGAAATACTCACTTGATTTGACAGCCGACGGCTGGATTAGGAGGCGGGGGAGGCACCTTGAGGCAAAACCTATAGGTCCCCAGATAGCTCAATATCACACGAACACGATACGATTCAAAACTCCTGCAAGATATACAGCGTGGAAGGAAAAACTGTCAACAAACCTTGAGGGTTATCGGAGGGCTTTTTTTGCACAGATTTAAACTCACATTATTACAAAATCAAGGTGGTATGAAAATTACCGAGACAGGGATTCCTTAACGAAGGCAGTGGGCACACCAAAGACATCACGTTAACATGGACACTTTAACAAACTTATCACCTATAAAGCGTCTTTAAATCTTTAACTTCTACTGTCGACACAAATCTATATGCTCTGAATTGACATAATGATGCTTCATTTATGTTTCCTGTAAAGGGACCTTCATTCAAGGATCAGCATGCCTACATTTGCAGAAACCATACAATAGTACAATAATGACCAAAGGCAACAACGTTCCCAAGCACGTAAACGAAAGCCATGGACTCATTCTAAACTTGGCATTTAAGAGTTCAAAGCTTTTAAAAACAATTTCAAGGAGTCTTGATCTACATTTCACCACGTACATAGTGCAGATCTTTCGCCAATTCCAAGCGATGACAAAAAATTCACAAGTTGGAATGAAATGTATATTTAACAATCGTAGGGAAATATTATGACTGCTGGTCATGTGATTTTACAAAGGTTTCATGAAAATTTTGTTGAAATATCATATTCAAACCATTACTGTTTATTGAACAATTGACAAATTATGAAATTATGGGAAGCCATATTAAAAACCAAACAAAAATTCAATCAACATTGACAAGTACTGTGATGAATTTTTGCCGATTCAAATCGCCCAAAAGCACTATGATGTAAATTGTCGTATGCCTTAACGACTTTGTTTATATTTCCCGTTACAAGATAACATGTTTGTTGAGATTTGTATGAAAGACCATTCATGATGGAACGCTCTAGATCAATAACGTTACTTGATACGTGTTCGGCACATGCCAAGTGGTTCCAAGCTAGGAAGCCTATTGACTTGGTCGTGCTCTGGCCAGGAATGGTTTAAACTGTATGAGAGTTGGGTTGTATACTGAGTCATTGGCTTTCTTTGCTACGTCAAGAAAAGATGTTGAACGTCTAATCAAAAACTAGGCATAACGGTTCTTGACTGAAACGTCTTTTTGCGAGGAACCTGCAACAATAATTTAGATTAAACACGGCTATGTTTCGGAATGACAAGTGACAAAGACCTATATATAAACTGAAATGAGAGTACGATTCTTATCACTTTGAAGGTACTGAAGGGTACTGCCATTTAAACTGACTTTTCAAAGGTGGTATTTTCAACAAATATGGAATTATATAGATGGTTTATTCTTTATCGGCATTATCCCGATTCAATTATCGATAATTGACTGAGGAATTCACTGATCTATTGGTAGTGCAGGTTCTAACTATTAAGAGTTACAGAGCTTGTCGTCACTACATGTACGTTTGAGTATCAAAGAGTTAAACTTCTACATGTTCATATACTATTTAATTATGTACCAGTACCCGACACTCCGCAACCACATCAATCGAGAGGCTGGTACTCGTACTGGGAAATTTGTCGGGTAACCGGGTATTGCACAACCCGAATTTTGGGTACCCTGGTATTTGCATTTAATACCCGACAACGCTCTAACTTGGACTGTGGAAATGTGCCAATCTATGCCGTTGGGTTTTGGGACGTCACTCTCTTACTTGTGGTATGAAACCGAACGTGTTAACTCTTTAAGTCACTATTTCGGAAAAAAATTCTATGTGCTCTGATTCAACATAACGATACAGGATTCACATTCTTTGCAAACCGATCATTCATGCAAGTACCAGCAGGACTACAGTCGTAGAAACCAGCAGGATGGGCCAGGTAAACAGATTTTCTCGGCACGCGTGGAGTACAATGAGCCCCAAAGATCAAACTCCAAATATATATTTATGTTATATGCAGTCTTACCATCTGCACAGTGCGGGATCATGTTATGCAAGAGTCTTGACCAATATTGAATTATTATGAGCGGGGCGTGTAACAGATATTAGGACCTTAAGCCTTTCCTGTCGTGGTATTAAGCTGAGTGCATTATTGCTTGGAGGGTGTCAGTAAAACATGTTGACTAAGACCATATCAACCTGGTTAGCATCATGTCATGCCTTTGTTTAAAACTTGTGACATATGTATAACATCTTAAAAAAGTAAAAATGCAGATTGTCTTTGGGATTCCAGGTCGTTGTCGACCGATTTCTGGGGAAAGACGTTAGGAAAGTCTATGGGCACAAACTTTGCAATTTAGGGACGAAGTATGGTTGTGTCAAATAACTCCGCTAGTATCAGGTTGGTAATTTCTCTAATGTCTGCATATAAATATAGACATTTATGAGATATCAACATGCGTTCGAGAGAAGCAAGCTTACAATGTAAACATAAACTACATATCTATTATTTGACTCTAGTAAGCTGTAGCATTCATCGGAAACTTTGATAAAAGACATAGTTTATTTCTTTTATGTGGCTAAAACGTTTGGTAGTTTTTGATTACCGTCCATAAAGTTTACAACAACGGAGACGCTTTGGTTTAAAACCTGTATCCGGATGAGTGTCATTTCCATGTTAATAATTACTGTGATTGGAGGATAAGAGACCTTAGATCATCATCATCATCATCATCATCATCATCATCATCATCATCATCATCATCATCATCATCATCATCATCATCATCATCATCATCATCATCGTCATCATCATCATCGTCATCATCATCATCGTCATCATCATCATCGTCATCATCATCATCGTCATCATCATCGTCATCATCATCATCATCATCATAATCATCATCATAATAATGATGATGATGATGATGATGATGATGATGATGATGATGATGATTTCACATCTTCAATTCAGCTTGTATCAAATACTAGACTTTGTATCACGGGCCATCCTATATGATGATTTCTGAACATCAGATAGAAGACTATGCAAAAGGACTTACGATATACATACAATCGACAGGTGCCAAAAGCCACACACTGGTGAAAACGGGAGACAGACCATAATGAAAAACGACCAGGTTAGGATAAGTCGCTACAAACAGCTGCGGCTTGGAGGTCAGATTTGACTATATTTCAGTGCTATTTGTGACATGACTACTTGCGGTCAGTTGAAAGTAGCAAAGACAACAGAATTAAATCATACTGACGCAGTGAATCGTTATTGAACTAGACGTTATGAATGGACGTCCAAATAGGAACAATTTTTCTGACTTTTGTGGACCATTAAAAGCTCAATTATAAACTTAGGGATTTGGAAATTTCCATTTATTCGAATTGATATATAAACTGGAAATCATTTCTCCACTTGACCAAACAAAAATATTGTCTTTAGTCGTAGGTTCAACAGCCCGGCATAATGAGACTATTTGTTTCAACATCATGCATCGTTGTTAAGTTCATAACAGTCAATTTCCCATCGAACATGAGCATTTCCCAAATGCTGGCTCAAATTATCACGATATTGGTGAAATAATTTGAAGCTGTTCCGGAAAATCTTCAATCCAAGCAGAGAAGAAACGAGGTTTTATTTTCTGCACACAGCAATAGTTGACCAAACTGCAGTCACATTTTCAGCATGTACATTAATTTTGGTTTTCACTCGTAATTGTGATTATATCACGTGCTCTTTCAGGATATATTTTATTCTGATATGACTGGCTGCTCTTGCTGTGGTTGCAGTGAGCTGAAACATCTGATGATAGGAGATCGTTGTAACGTTCTGGGTACTTTTGCAACTACAAAGGAACACAAACGTATTTATGCACAGCCTTCCTTTTCTTACGATAATCATATTTGTGCAATCTTGAAAACGCCCCCATCCCCCACACATGTATAATGACATTGCATTTTGTCCCTTCCATTGATCCCAGAGACAATCCCAGTCAAATTCAAAAGTGCAAATGCCTCGATATGCGCGGTGAACAGTCACGTTTTTTAACATTCTTAAAATCAGAAACTCGCTGCAACTTTGCAAGATGAACAAACGTTTTTTTCGCTTTTTTTACATCTAGGCCTTACACACCGAGAAGTAGTGTACAGTTTGACACAATATTTTGCTTTTTTTTTTTGCTTCAATATGTGTTATCCGGGGCTTTATCGGTCATATGTTACCTGGATTGGAGCTTTGCAGTGTGTTAAAAACATGCTTCATTTGTGTATTAAGTGAATTGGCACGTTTTATAATATTATCAGATCCTGCTGGTTCGATATTTGTTTTCCTGGTTAGTACTCTTTTACAATGTAAAACATATCAAGAAAACATTATTATAGGGTGTTGGCCACCTCAAAGTATAGCCATTGTCTACAGCAGGAATTTGTATTTTAGTATTAATCTGCAAAAAAATCGCCACCTAGAAAGAATATTTGTGGTATTTAAGGGTATGCGCATGAACAATATTTAAAATATATACTCTTATTCTACAAATCCTGGCAATTATAGACGACACATATATTTAGTCTTTCATCTTACAGTTGTTGCATTTACAAGCAAGTACCTATTTCTAGTCTTATATAGTATTTCAGTACCATTTCATGTTTATTATATTCTTTAATTCTTCATATGGATTGTCGAGTTCAACTATCAGGCTGCTACTAGGAGGCGAATTAGAGATACATTTCCGAGTATCCCATCTTTCAAAACGTGTTCTGATGATTAACCGCTGAGGACCCGTTCTTATGCTTCCGACTGATATAGACTTCTCTGAAGAATTGTCTATGAAAAGCGTTTTTGTAAAATAAAATACGGATGAAAGATAATTTATATATATATATGAAATCATGGTTTTAGCGAGACATAAATTGGAAAACCCACAAAACCAATTCAATTCAAATGGTTCAAAATTGGTGAATATTTTGCCTTTGCTATACAAACTGTCCAGGTCAAAATTAGAAATTATGTGTTTGTCTTTGACTGGGCCCATTTGGAATGTGGCCTTGTGCTTTGGTCAAATTGTGGTTAGGTTGATGAATTCTTATCGGAGAAGGTTGGACTGGCTTCTACCCAAGTTGTTACCGGAGCTGCAAACGGGACAGCAAATATTAAATTATACAATGAAACCAGATCGGGGTCAACAAGTAAAAGATGTAAAGAAGAAACTAATTGATTTGGACAAAATTATCTATAATGGAGAGCCAGAAGTGTTATGGAATTCGCTACCTCAAAGGGTCATTAAAACGCATCCAACGCGTACGTACAAAATATCGATGCATTGGACAAAAATCTGTTGCATTCAGTGACTGTTTAGTCCCATCTACCACAGGATTATAGAACCAGCTTCCTCTGGGTGCCCAAAAAGCTGAGCATATTTCGATATTTAAAAGCCAGATGGAAAAATGTATAAAGTGCAGAAGCAGAACAGTCTTTATCTGCGTCGTAACAGGAGAATATCAGTTATACACACAGGACAACACGTGGGCAGTAACAAACATGGTAAAAATTGAATTCACATTGACATAGAATCGGTGGGCGATATTCTGGAAACCACCTTGGCAGACATTAAATTGATACGTGTACTGTAACTTCTTTTGCATGCCCAGATTATAATGATACTGTTAGAACTGGTTTGCATGATGATATTATAACATCGACCCCCTTTACCACCAACACGCTGATGCACGGTGGTTCTAGTTGTTCTTTTGATAAAATCAAACATTCTGATGCACTTTTATTCTGCTTGTTCTTTTGATCCAACCGTCTGATGCATGGTTGTTTCGCTTCTTCTTTTCATAATATCCAGCACTTTGGTGCACGGATTGCTCTGCTTGTTCTTTTGATAATATCAAATCCTCTGATGCACGGTTGCTCTTGTTCTTTTGATAATAACCAACACTCTCGTACCACATTGTCCTGCTTGTTCTTTTGATAATAACCAACACTCTGATGTACGATTGTTCTGTTTCCTCTTTCGATAGTATCAAAATTATTTTTCGAGAGTGTATTTGCGCTTTAATTAAACAGTGCATACGTTTACACGATTAATAATTAAATTGCTGGTAAAGCCCCCGTTTGTATTGTACGTACATTTTTGTTTACCTGTAGTTTTGTCATCTGTGTCTTTGTTAAAACTATTCCCTCCAATTTCGATATGCAAAGGGGGTTTATGTAGAGAAATCCCTGCCCCTCAATTGATCAACACAAAATATCTAAAACAAGCCAGGCACGGATATGGAGCGTGTGCAACTTTGCTTGAGAATTTGGGGGTATTTACGATATGGAACTATTGAAAAATATTTGATCTTTTTGCGATGTATAAGTGTTGCATAGGTTTATAAGTGTACATTATGACCCGTAATGAACATGGCTTTCATTTCATTATTCTAGAGATTAAACTTTTGTTAATTTTGAATTGAAAATTACTAATCAAGGAAAAAAAACCACCCCTGCGAAATATTTCCAGATCTCTGCATTTTTACTGTCTGGGAAACATATACAAAATTTAGATATTTAGATATATGCAGGACAGTTTTACTTCAGCGGTTTCAAGATTTTTGAGACTCAAACGACTTTTCATTTCCGCGGATAATTTACATAATATCGCAACGGACTGTGAACAGTATGTGTATATATAAAGAATCTATTACCTTAAAGTGTTACGCCACTTAAAATTTTTGTAACGCAAAATAAAAAAGAAAAACAAAATTCAACCATCTTTCTAAGAGAATGTAGGAATTCAAATGGCGATGTTTATAGGAGTTGTAGTGTCCAATAATTCGCAAAACGCAAGGTTTGATGTACTGACTTTTGTGCACAAAACCCTTTGTTTCTAGCAAAACAAACCCGGGGTTTTGGCGTGAAATCCCGGGCTTTATATAGAATGTAAATAAATCACACATCTGCATGCTTGTTCCAAAACGCTGGTAAGCAGTCATTACTTTCATTAATACTGGACAAGTCCTAGGGTTTCAGTGCAAACCCATGGGTTTTGTGCATGTTGAAATAACAGAACAAAACCGTGGATTTTATAATCTTTTAACTCCTTCGTGTCGTGAAGTCACGCTGTCTTGGTATTCGCAAGTTGCAATTTGAGGAACAAAACCCAGGGTTGCATGAGCACCCGTCTTAGACAACTAGATCTGGCACAAATCCCAGGGATTTGTGAGGAGAACCTGAAGTTTTGTGCTTGAATTGTCCAGTGATTAAAAAAACCCAGGGGTTTGTTTGTTTATCTGCCAAAATTTTTATGTTGATTTTTTTATATGTATATAAAATCCAGGGTTTTGTCACAAAACCTTAATTTTTTTATGATATATATTGGTATAGCTTGTATAGTTGACTTATTGACAGACCTTCACAATACCGTGGGTCTTGTACTTTACAAAAACCCGAGTTTTGTACCTTTTACAAAATCTACGTTTTGTGACTTCACAAAGCCCTGAATTTTTTTAATTCCCTCCAAAGTGGACCCGTAAACATGGCAACCAATCAGATAATAGCATTTCATCCCATACTAGGAGCCACCATTTACTTTCAATATGTCTTTCAACTTGAAAGTGGATTATCCTCAAATATCACATTTTCGACAGCTATTCAGGATTCCGATTAGTAAGTGGCATGAACAATGTTCATACCGGTGTGCCCCCTATCAGTTGTAGGTTGTATGGTCTTGTCGCAGTCTGGTCGACATTTTCGAATGGTATGCCGGTTATGATTGGTCAATAACATAACCCTAGTTTTTGTTGTGATATATCATGGAAGTGATTGGTAGTTTTACAAAAAAAACAAGGTTTGTCGCTTTGTAAATCCTTGGTTTCTGTAAAATAACAAAGTGTAAGGAGATGTACTGCTACTAATACGGCATTGACCCGTGTGATAAAAAAACACGGTTTTGTCCTCAAAATCCAGGATTTTCTTCACAAAATCCCAAATTTGGGTGTTTCTAAGGAAACTCAGACTTTTGTACGGAAAAACGTGGATTCCTACAAAAAGTCAGTGGTTTTGTCATGCAAAATAGGGGTGTTCTGCATGAAACAACTTCAAATAAAATGGCCAGAATAGAGAGATAGAGAAAGAAAGTCTAAATCTGTCTGGCGGCTATATATTTCATGTTCGGAACGAGCGGGACTCGAACCTGCAACCTTTGGCACCAGTCGCCTAGCTGAAATGGGAAACAAACATATCCACTCGACCAAATCCCCATCCCTAAAAAGAATGGTTCAATGGAGGTAGTTATGTGCGAGTGCCATATCAACACGGTAATGCAGTATATTTACTGAGTCGGCATTTATTTCCAGAATCGGGGACTTAAATCCACCAGCATTAAGGAAATGCCGAAAATATATATTTCATGTTCGGAACGAGCGGGACTCGAACCTGCAACCTTTGGCACCAGTCGCCTAGCTGAAATGGGAAACAAACATATCCACTCGACCAAATCCCCATCCCTAAAAAGAATGGTTCAATGGAGGTAGTTATGTGCGAGTGCCATATCAACACGGTAATGCAGTATATTTACTGAGTCGGCATTTATTTCCAGAATCGGGGACTTAAATCCACCAGCATTAAGGAAATGCCGAAAATATATATTTCATGTTCGGAACGAGCAGGACTCGAACCTGCAACCTTTGGCACCAGTCACCTAGCTGAAATGGGAAACGAAAATATCCACTCGACCAAATCCCCATCCCTAAAAAGAATGGTTCAATGGAGGTAGTTATGTGCGAGTGCCATATCAACACGGTAATGCAGTATATTTACTGAGTCGGCATTTATTTCCAGAATCGGGGACTTAAATGCACCAGTGTATATTGTATATTTACAACTTTAAAATAGATAACGTGAAATTCACGAAACCCTTGGTTTTCTGAGATAAATAATCCCAGGATTTTGTGAAGATTCAAAGGACTCAGGATAAGTTTATTCAATCAAACAAACACACAATATTTCACAGTTGTTTGATTATGTCAAACACAATGGTGGTCGGGGATACTCTCATTAGGACAATTGATCATTTCAAACACAAAACCCTAAGATATCACTACAAAACCAAGGGCTTTCTTGATAAATGAAAAAACAAAAATATATAAAAAAAGTTTGATACAATAATTGAAAAACATCCTGGGTTTTGTTAAAAACTAAGCATTGCATTGCACACACTGAACTCAGTTTTGCTTATAAATCCCTGGGTTTTCTAAAAATACTAAAGGACAAAGCGAAAATCGCAAGGTGTTATGATACAAACTCACAACACTCTGGGATTTGTCTTAAAATCCTTGTTTATTTCGCAAAACGCAGGTTTGTATCACAAGCCCTGTCCTGAAACTTTAGAACTTGTGATTTATTAGACAATAGAACTTCCATTGACCTTTAGAATGCAAATATGGAGAGGCAAGTAGAGTAAAATACATGTTGGATAGCGAACTTTTGGCAGTGGCATGTAATTGTAATTGTGAGACCAGCTTTGCTTTTCTCAAAACTCACCTGTTTATTTCTTTTCGGATGATATCTTTTCCTCTTATCATTTGAAGATAACGGATCTACCAACATACCTGTTTTATTGAAGTTTCGAAAAGCTGAGTGACTGTTTCACCTGCACGAAGAACGTGATTGACATGCTTCGAATAAATCTTTGGTCATGTATAAAAATTGCCATGAAATATTCAGGCTGTTTCCGTCGTCGTGCTCATGGTAAAACCTTAATTCAATAATTATTTAACGTTCTACATTTACTGCTGGCAATCAATACTTAAGCAGTCATTCCGCGTGCCCTTGTCGTGTCCATAATTTACAACTCACTTGACTATGATGATGAACCTGTTGTGATCGCTTCTAAAACCTCGTGTTCACTATAGTAAACTCTATAGATGAACAGTATTTTAAAGAAGCAACGGAGAGCTTCTATTATACTGCCTTTTTGTCATAAACCTGGCAGTCAGTTTCTGTTCAACCCTCAATAACTGGTTATATCCATTTTGCGTAAATGTCAACACCAAAGGAATGGTCACTCTTATTCCGAACACTGATAAACTTAAAAGCTTTGCGAACAGCCTATCCTTAACTGATTTTGTATTTAAAGAGTTTTGGAAACAAATTGGCTGCACTTGAAATGGCTCATCTGTACACGTTTTCATTTTCAATAATAAAAAGTTTTATAGGGATTGATTGATGTGCAAATGGCCAATTAGTTCATACGCAGATAACACCGTCAAGTGCTGCCTATTGAGCTCCTAAATGGGTATATACCGGAACATTGGACTTGCGAGTGATTTAAAAACCATCGTTAAAAACCAGAAAATAACAAAACTTGCATCCAATTAAAAAGACCAAGTCAAGGCACATTCCCATCCTAGTTAAAGACAATCCAGCTTGCGATTATGTAGTTGGGAATCATTAAATCTACCTACCTACCTACCTACCTACCTACCTACCTACCTACCTACCTACCTACCTACCTACCTACCTACCTACCTACCTACCTAACTAACTAACTAACTAACTAACTAACTAACTAACTAACTAACTAACTAACTAACTAACTGACTGACTGACTGACTGAATGACTAACTAACTCACTCACTCACTCACTAAGTAACTAACTGACTAACTAACTAACTAAATGACTAACTAACTAACTAACTAACTAAATACCTCACTAACTATCTAACTAGGTAACTAAGTAACTAACTAACTAACTAACAAAATAACTAACTAACATGTAGATAAATATATAAAAACCAAGCAAATTAATAAGTGAAACGTGTCAAAAAAGGCAGCATCACTTTCAAAAAAATGATCACCTGGAAGTACTCTGAAGTGTTCCCTTCAAAGTAATTTCTGATTCAGGTGAATGTTCCCATGCAACCTTTCAGGTGGTTCGAATATAAAATGTCCGTGAACATTTTAACTTCAGTTGACATTTAATGGCCTTGAGGAATTAAACGCAACCAACTTCTTACTTGTACCTCAATTTACACCGATATATTGGCAACCTCAAAACCCTAAAAATGGTGACAAGAACACCAAAGTTTAATCTGAAGATGTTTAGGCAAAAATAAATAATTTTGTACTAAAACATGAACGGCTTTCTGTCGCTTCTGCTGAAAAAGTCATATTTCAAATTTTCTTGAGAAGTTACGAAAATATTAATAGAAAAAAAAAACCCCGATTACTCAAGTGTCAGGAGTATATGATTCCGAAAAAAGATCATCTAGAATAAGCGAATTTTTATCAAATAATATTGTGCCACTCCGGATTGTCAAAAATCCAAAAATGGCCACAACCATGACCAAGGTTTTTTTTTTAATGGACAAAACTGCACTTAAACTTATCATATTGGAACAACCTTTATTTTTAAACACATTTGCCTTAAGCGTTGGTCTCACTCCCATTGCTTCTTATGGCATTCCCGGTTACTAAATTTGAAAATAGGGGGGAAAGCGAATGCTTCCCTACTTCTTTCCTCAATTTTACTGAAAATTAAATTGAAATAAAATACCCTTAGCAAAATTATTGACAAATTTACTGCTTTAAATTTTTCGATATTGACCTGTAAAGCTACCAAATAACACGAGATAAAGGACTCCAACGTGGATTTGCCATAGTACCATCCCTCAGTCAAGATCACTTTCAGGTCAGCCCATCGTTTGGAGACATATACAATGGTTATGCATCCCGACAGGTTAATAATTATGCAAAGTTTCATTCAGCAAAATGCTGCACATCTAGTTGCATAGGCATGAGGTACCCCCAGCTGGTCATTTGGCCCTTTTGTGGTAAGTACATTCATGTGAATCTATCATTATGTGCTAGCAAATTACTATGCTTCATTGTTAGGCGGAAATACTGACTCATTCTCGGCGTTCTGCAATTGCCCGTTGTCAAAAGCAACAGTCTGGCCAACAATGTACACCAAACATAGCATTCTTTCCTGATAGTGGTTAAAAATCTGAACACCATATTAATGCAGTTTTATGTGTAGGGACAGTGATTCAAATAAATGGCTAGAAAATCGTACAGTTACGAGGAAGTTCCAAAATGCAAGGTTTGGTTCCGATGAGCTATATGCTTAAAATTTCACAGGCATATAAAATCAAGAGGAAGCTCATAACCTGATTTTGATTTCTATGATTACAGGATCAAACGTATTACACACGAATCGATCTGATACCCCCTTTAGGTAATAGAAGTCTCGTAAATTACCAATTTTGAAGCATCACAAGCCTGAGCCCCGGGATTCTGACAAAATTGGTAGGAATCTCATGCAGATGCTATTTAAAAGGTTCTTATGACATGGTGCGCCTGGAGGGCATTTCGCCTGGGATGGTACAGCGGTAACAGATGGGACCTGTGGAGTGTCAGTCCAGTTCTACCCGAATGAATGGAGTGTGGTCAGACTAAACATTGAACAATATCTGGAAATTTGGCAGCTTCGTGCCCAAATATAACAAGCCTTTTGCTCCTCGCTATTTGGCGTCTCAGTGTTATCTTGTACTCAGGCATACCTCATCAAGGAAAATTGACAAGAAAATTCCGTAAGCGTGAGCTAGTTTACTTGAATGCAATGAAACATCTTCATCAAACGAAATAGGAGTCACAGTCATTAGGCCGTGTTGCATCATTTCATGGAGAAATAATGAGCCTGATATTGAATAAAAAGATTAGCAAATAATTAATCTGGCCATCCAGATATATTGCCTTATTAGACGATACATTACGCCTAAAGAAAAGGTTTGTCCAAACAATCTGATGATTGTCTTGGATAGTGTCTACAGCTTTACCATTTTCCTAGATAATGAATATAACCCACGGACTACCAAGACAAGGTAAACAATTTACAGTCTTCGGAGATGAAGCAAATAATCTGTAAATTGTTGTATGGGTTTACCTGTCCCATAGTCTTGCTAATGCAAGCAGATTCGCTAATGAGTAACAAAAAATCTGTACATGTCATGTGTATATGTATAATACACCATATTTTCGTAGAGATAAAGATTATATATGTTGTTTCAACTATTGCTCTACAATAAGAAAAAAAATTGTTTCCGCATCCCGATTATTGCATGGCATAAATATTTATGTTTAAAATAAATATAAACATTTTTCGTGAGACACCTAAAGTGCAATCGTAGTGCTGCATTGATAACATAGATTCTATATGCAGTCCTGACTGAAAAAGGACGATATATTTACAACAGCAACAATAATGGATAATAATTGTTAGTTGATGCATTTGTTCTTCCAATGATACAGTATTGTTGTCAATCTGTGCATGTGTGCATACAATGTCTGCATTAGGGGATCCAGGGAGGTGACTCAGACCTAAATACAACAAACACTATTCACATCTTGATCATACTTCATAAAGACGCCTTTGAACAGTACAAGACATTTAGTGGTATGATGTGGCAAGGGTAATCTCGCAATTAGATTTAATTTACTGAACCGGGAGAAGCATAATTAAAGTAAATGTGTAGTATCTCTGTTCTCAGGTTCGATGCAAAAATGTCGAAAAATTTCAAGGTTTCAACAGCCGAATGAATTCACCAACGGGTCATCAGAGGGAATCAGTAAGTTACAGAACTAAAACTTGTGCCTTGGCATATTGGTTTGCTGGATTGTTTCAGTGAAGGAATTTATTTGTAAATAGAGATTATAACATGGTTGCACTTATATATCATTTTTATCACAAGTGGTGATCTCAGATCACCACGAATTTATTATATGGTTCATATTCTGTACCGTCTTTCTGGCGCACAGTAATGACGAACTCCGCAAGCAAAGCGTCAAGTTCATTCGGTGGGATATCCTGAGGCTTGCGTAGTTCTAGGCGTGAAAGCAGAAACTGAGTCAGTAAACTGACATCAGTGTCGGTTTTTCGTGCGGTATTGCTATTCTGCCGTTGACAAAGTCACTGATCGATTTATTCATTGGAGTAAACCTTGTTGATGGTATAAGATCAACACCACCGTTCGACAACATTTCCAGAATTTCAGTAGCGCTCGCCTCCGCCGCCATCTTGTTGTCGTCTGCAAGGATGCCACGAGAAATACCGACCACAAACGGAAATACCCGCAGAGTGTGTATATCACCTATATCATTCATTCTCACATATATCTTCTTTTTTCACGGATTTCGACTTTGCACATATATTGGATGACTATACCAAAATTACATAAGACTGTTATTTAACTAAAATAGGCCTCACCATTTGTTTTCCCAGACACTCATTTATCTGTCACATTTAGAGGCTCAGTCGAGAAAAGTGGTAGTGGTGGTCCCAATGTGGTTGGGAGCAAGCTGACACAACAAACACTGACTCTTTAACATACCATATGGATTTTTAATTTTTTAATTAAAAGGTTTTACAAATAGAAATTTGTTATTAAAATAATAAAATAAAACAAATAGAAATTTGTTATCAAAATAATAAAATAAAAGTCATAGACGAGACAGACTCGATAAGTATGATTAACTTAACTTTTCTTACTTTCACAAATCCGAAGCGCACGCCTCTTGCTTCGGACGAACAAAAACATTTTTGGTCAAGCAAATTGAGCAGAAATGGCACAATCTGTAGTGACAAATTCTTCATCAAGACCAAATCTTCCATCCATGTATTCCGTTATTTTTTTTAACTCCTTCATCGCCTATTTTGACAAAAGACAATGTATCCTGAATTGACATAGCGATGCTAGATTCAGTTAACAGCTTTCCACAACGTGATTTGGGCGTAATGACCAGAAATCTCGCCACGGAAAGCTGTTAAGTCAATTAAAACCTGACATTGTAACTAAAAAACACAATGGTTTTGAATCAACCCAGTAAGTTGAAAAAATTTATACTTTATGATTTGATAATCACTCATGGAGATCTTGATATGGTTAATTATGTCAGATATGTGGCGTTTATCATACTGGTGCATACATAATGATTTCAGCAAAAACACAGTAACTTTAGTTTCTTGTTATTTTATAAGACATTTTTCCTATATCATAAATCGATAACGGAATGAAAAATGTGTTGAGCTAAAATGTATATGAAACTGTTAAGGCAGTCTATAAAACAAAACAGTATTGGTAGCATACTATAATCCGTAATTTTAGGAAAAAAGAAATAACTCTACATTAATTTGATTTCCCCCGTATCACGAGTCCATGAAAAAAGCGGCGATAAAATCTTTCTAGTTTATCCATAAAATGAATCATAGAAGATAATGCAATTACCGAAGTCATCAGCCTGTATGGTTTGACGTAACAGATTACATATCACACACGCAACATAGAGTTAATCTTGTGAGCCCTAAAATACAGATTGATAAAATGGTTTTCTTTGGCGCACTGCATCGATTGCTGTTGACTTTGAATGTGGAACTAATGATTTAAGACGAGAGACTTGAATAATTTTTGTCTTTTTATGAGGAATTAAAATTTTAAATCATATAATAATTCAAACGGAGGAGAACGTGTCTCGTGTTAGGTAAACAAAGGGTTAATATTGATGAGTGAATGAAATGAAGAGTTAGCATGGAGGCTAAAAATCACCCTAGCGATTTACCCTGTGTACATGCTATTACGAACTGACCAATGTGGCTTCCTCGAAGATAGACCAATTTCCCACAGCAAAGCTACCCACAAATGGCCAGCAGAAATGAATGTTATACACGCCTAAGTTTCTAACAAGTAGTGCTCTGGGGGCAGACTCCCAAGTAAACAAATGCGTGTCGTCTGTTATAAACTTCGATCAGAAGCCGGCATATAAAAATACGGACGTCCCAAGGTTGCTACTGGATTCAAGAAGTCGGTATCGTTCTGCGGTATGCCATTTTGCTTCGGTACGTGTTTATCACACATGTGTCGTCTTATGTTTCACATATCACTTACATGATATACGTTTGTGCTGAAGGCTTGCCATTCAAATTTTGCAGAGAACAGGCAAATAATACCTCTCTGATGTTTGCCATGTTGACATGAATAAATACCTTTCATATTACAGAGATACTCGAATCCTTGATTTTTAATTACACGAGTACAGGGTTGTACATCAAAATGTTGAAAAGACTTCGTCAATCTTAAAGCAATTACCCCAGGTACCGGTAACGGTACCTATTATTTCGGATGTGCACAAAAGTATATTTTACTGTCCAATTCAGTTTGCGTTGGTGTAATTAATACCGTTATTGACAGCAGTGAAAATTGTCCACTGCAGTTGTTCTGCGAACACAAAAGTTCTATATAAGTAAAGTTATCCCAAAAATTAAAACTCTAGCACTAAATTAAAAAACATATTTTCATTCTATCAAAATGAATCGACTATGGTCCAGTATCCGTCAAAGACCAAGAAAGCAAAGGAAACCACGTACACGGCAATATTATCTGCACTTAGTGTTAACAACCGTGAGTCCGGTACTACTTTCTGTAACACATGTCAACAACTGCGGATCAATAATCAATGTACTCTTATAACTTCTTACATAAACGTGTGACTGTAAACTATTATTAATTTTTAGTCACATATCTCAAGAGCTATGGATCTGTTCAAGATTTGTAGCTTAACATGTCAATAACTGTGTGTCATTTCTGTCTAGTTAGATACATCATCAACTATAGGTATGTCATTTAAAGATTTAAGTTTGGTTTGCTTCGCTCATAGTTTTTAACATTTATTAATTATCTCATAAATATCTAGTTTACATAAAGATGCAACTGTTATACTTTTGAAAATTGTTACAAATCATAATAATTGCATGCCTGATCTCCTTTCTGTGGAGTAGAAATTACCTGCGGATGGCAGAATGCATCGAGCTATGGTCTTAGACGCTAAGAGTATTTAAAGATTTAACTGAAACATTAACAAGAAAATTCGTCAAATAATCTTAAAATCATTGGAGCATGACTATTTAGAAAGAAAAACCTCGGCAAATCTAGCTGATGGTCAAAAATGTGAATTTACATTGTAATCCCCATTAACTTGCATGGCAATCAATAGCAATGTATGTATTTACAGACAGCTCACGAATTTAAAAAAATCGCTAGAAATTAGGGAACCATAGTATCACCATCCATTGAACAAATTTATTTACCCCTTTCAAAAGCTACATTTTCACCAGGTTTCAGAAAAATCCCAGTGACGGTTTAGAAAAGTCGAAAATAGAAAAAAAAATTGTAGAAGAAAGTATAAAAGTCGCAGCGCCACGTGTTAGAGAACTGTCCTCATGTAATTTCAAAGCAATTGGATTGGCGGTTCCGGAAAAAATATTTATAGATTTTCAAACAAAATGAACAAAAACCATAGAACTGTCAAAAATCACTCGAACATGACCATTTGCATAAATGTGGTTGATACCGACCCAAGATACGGCGAGTTTAAAGTGAATCTGTTGGACGGTTTTGGAGAAGAAGTCAAAAATTTGACTTACTATTGCACTCCCCATTGACATGCCTTGTAATCGATGGGAATGTATGCATTAACCCATAAGTATTCCCAATTCGTTAGAAATCAGGCATGCGGAATATCATCATTTTTGAGAAGTCGAAAACAACTTTAATACCCCTTAAATTAGAAATTACACCTTCAATTATGAAAAATAGAAAAAAATCGCCGCGCCACCTCTTGAACAAATTAAGGTGTAGGGGTCACTAGAAGTGCCCTTTTGCAATTTCGAAGTAACTGGTTGTGTGGTTTCACAGAAGATGTTTTAAGATGTTGCCAAAACGACCCCCCCCCCCACAAAAAGTCATAAAAAATCTAAAAAAATTCACCAGCATATGACCATTTGAACAAAGTTGGTAGAAACCTGCTCAAGGTACATCCCCATCTAGTGTGAAGTGAATCTGGCTGACGATTTTAAAGAAGTCGAAAATGTGAATTGTGACGGACGGACTACAGATGGCAGACGCACCTGTCCTGTGAACGCAGCTGACTGACAAGTCATCTGAGCTAAAAAGTGCGTCCGAGAATTTAACTCTGTTAAAAAGCACGATCGTTTTCCGCTGATGATCCTTTTATAAATCATTTGGGTGTTAAGGACTTCAGTTTGTTATTATTATTATTATTATTATCATTATTATTATTACTATTACTACTACTACTACTACTACTACTACTACTACTACTACTACTATTATCATTACTATTATTATTTTACATCGAACGTGATATTATTGATTAATTAGGTAAAGCCAGTGACTCGATTGGTTAGAGTGCGTTTTGGATTGTGTGAATTTTTTTATTGTTATTTTGGATTGAGAATTGCACGGAAGATGCGGCAGTGCTGCTCCTGCTGTTAGTATTGCTTTCTAGTCTAATGTGTCAACAAGTATGGGTACGTCATGTCTTCGTAATTAAACGTGTAAATAACTGTGGGTCTATCATAACTTTTGAGTTACGCGTGCTCATGAGTCTGTTGATACCTTTACTTTACACTTCTCATCACATGTGTGTAATGATTGGGGGCCAAACTTCCTCTGTGCTTCCCATCCAGCCAATAATGTCTCAGGGCTCCAACTTGCCCCCCCCCCCCCCCCCCCGCTGTTCTTATTTCATATGAATGATATCACAGATGACATTTCATGTGACATCAAACTGTTTGTTAATGATGCCAGCGTACTGGACATTTTATATGACCCTCTTATATTTGCTAGACGTATCAATGTTGAACTCGGCAAAATCTTTGGAACAAACAGTGAAAAGCTACTTTTAATGCATCGAAATCTGCAGCTTTCTTGTTCCCCACGAAACAAACTAACCCCGATCACCCGTCTTTGCTTCTTGGCGAAACTATAGTCCTTGAATGTATTAATCATATTCATTTTGAAATAACCTTCGCCTACAACCTAAAGTGGAATGCCCGGATAAGAAGAAGCACGGACAAAGCAAGGGAACGTTTGACTTTACTTTTTCGATTGAAATACAAGTTATGATGCCAATTTCTTAGAATATGGATGCGCTACATATGATAGCCAGATCAGTATGAAGCTGCTCGTAACTGTGTTAGGTGTCCTAAAACATGCAGCACATGGTATTGTATTCAGCGAATTAGGCTGCCAAACATAAGCCAAAAGACGCTAATATTTCAAAGTGATTTATCTTTACAAAATGAACAATAGACTGCCCCCTGCTTATCTTTCGGATCTGGTCCCAATCAATGCTGGAGAGGCTCCAATCCATGTTAAGAAGAGCCGCTGTTCGAGACAAATCGAATTCACATCCAAAGGTTCTGAGGACTCTTTACTTCCACCGACTGTTAAACTTCGGAATGACCTACCGGATGACGTACGGCAATCGGCTACTCTTACTAATTTTAAATTAAATCTGAAAAGTACTCTTTTGTCTGCTCGCCATGTACCTGCTCGCTATTCTCATGGCAAGAGATTCACAAACATTCATACTCAGTTACGTTTGGGGTTTTCTTTGACTAAGTTATCTTCATCTTTTAAATATTTTTCAGTCTATAGCTCGTGAATGTTCACATTTCGAAGAAAGTACATGTCATCTCTTTTTGGAATATCCGATCTCAAATCGTAGTTTACAGAATTTCTTTTGTAGAAAATATACGGTTACAGGGAGCGAATGCTAACTCAGTGGTCCTTTTAGCGGGCGATATATTGCTCACTTGTTTTACACATGTTAATTATAACCCCTCTGCTTGTCAAGTTTTAGATATTTCTATTGCTATTCAAAATTAAATCAATGATTGTAGACGATGTTTATTGGACATGTCAACCAATACTAGAGTATGTTCATAAATTTGTACAGGATTTACTCAATTATTACAAACTTGATTCATTCTTTTGAAACATTAACTAAGAGTTCACAATTGAATAGAATCTGATTTCTTGGAGACCTTCATAGTGAGGAGTAGGTGTCATCATGGATTTTGTTTTACATTTCTGGTACAGGATGTCCATTGTTACAGTCCTTGTTAGGAATAACCCGGGTTTATACAGATGCCTAGCTGTAACTGCTTATTTTGTAACCACTGGGATTGAATATATAGCCCCTGTTTGTCTGTCTGTACCTTAGTTTTACACTGGCAGGTGGTTGAACCAATGTGTCCCATCCAGGCGGAAAGGGCACTTACTAGTTCAGGGGTAAGTCAAATTATTCTTATCTGAACTTGTTCTATACTATTTGGTAATCATTTTTGGTTTGAGAGATATTCTGTATTCATATTGGAGCTCTGTATTTATAAGCAAAACTTCACTTGTTTAGCTAATTCATCATTTGCCACGTTCATATTTATTTATCATTATTTGGGTTGTCTTTGCTGAATATTTAGCTTAGCCAAGGAGCCACTACTCAGAGAGACATGCACGGTACAGGCTCCCAAACATATTCTAAGTAGTTACCCGCTGACGACCCTTCAATTTGTTTGGGTTAATACAGCCTATCTCAAATTTCTACAGAAGAACGTGAAAATAGTACTTCCATGTGTATATAGGTTAGACAGTGACAGGTTAGCTGATGGAGTTTAGAGAGTTCGCATTACGGAATAAGGTAACGACTACCAGGAAGTGGTTCTGGACGAAAAGGCACAAATACAATGGGTAATATTTGAAAGTTATACTCCGGGGTTTTGTGCTCTTTGAACATCGAAATCTCACATGATGTCATAATTGTATGGTCCTTAACAGGGAATACAATGGATAATTTTAAGCAGGTACTTAAGTAAAAACGTGTGTATTTTCTTGTGCGCGAGGTAGTCAAAACAATTGACAAAAATGTCATCATGACATCGTGCGTAGGTTCGCAATGCATTAAGTGTGGAAAGGTTTTCCTAGACCATCAGTCACCCTTGTTCAAAATCTCCGCGTAAAATACCAGCAAATAGACATCTAAAGAGCAATTATCTCAGCAGCATCCCTACTCACCCACTCAAAACATCCTACCACCAACTGTCAGAAACATTTTGAACCTGCTGAAATAGGAAAATAACAAACTACTAATGGGTGCTGATATATAGGACCACATGACCTATAGCCAGATAATAAAACGTAGTTGAACAATCCAAAAGGATGGAGAGATATATAGACACAACAGATGTATCCTTGGGCTGCGTCTTGTCTTGGCGCATCAATATCAGGGTAAGGATCAAACAGCCATGGCATTGGGAGGAGAATCCAGTGACCAGAAAATTACAGTACTGCTCCAATTGACTTTTCTAAGGTCTCAGCAGGTGAGTTATACATGAGTTTGAATTCACGGGCGTATTATATGTCTAACCTCTAGTCATGATTACACCTTTGCCACCATCTTTATCACTTTACCCCAGAGGTCACACTGAGATGCCTTGAGAAGAAAAAGTGTCGATGGACCTGTACATCCAAGTTGCCCACAAATTTTCCCGGGGGGGGGGGGAGCTTTTAATGTTTTGTCATAATTGGTCAACTTATTACATCTTCAGTTGGCTTATCATTTACTTAATGATGAAAAAGAGCATATTCCAAAACCACATATTGACCACATTAATTTCAACTATAACGATCGCAAATGAAGGCTAAAGTCCACACACCATCAATGAATGTTACAGATGAAACATTGGCACATCTTGCGCAGTTTTCATCCTTTTCGTAATTGAGTGACCAAAAATTCCGGGGCGGAAAATGTCCACAGCATTGATCAGTCTTTGTTATTAACATACACAGGGCCTATGGGTGTATCTTTAGTGGGATATATCTTTCACTTGTGTAAGTTTTTAAAATATTTAGCGCTTCTGAAAACATGTATTTTATTCTCGTTTTTGCAGGGCGATGAAATAGCGCTTGCTAATTGCTTTCGCATGTTGTTATCTACGTGTTTCTAATATTCTTAACATAATGGTGTTGAGCACATGTGGCTGAAGGATGGCTTGACTCGTTTTATTGTGTTGCAATTTTCTGCTCTGGCATTCGCGTACCCAAGTGTCTATTTTACGGGATTATCTATACCATAAGAAAACGTTCAGTTATAAGTTTTAAAGGTTTAAATGTCAACGTGGCACATATTTCAAAAAATATTATAACTGTATTTTATCAATGCTGGTAATGCACACTTCTTATCTTGAGCCAAAAGCGTTATCTACAATATTGTGAAGTTAATGTGGGACTGTAGTTGGCAAAGACCGGGCAACAGTGTTAATTGCTCAGTGTTTTTGCTTTTTTGATGTAATTCATGTGGTTTAAAGGTAATAGGAATTGGGCAGGCAAAGTGGGCCACTTTTTACTTCCTGGGTGGGCTCTTTAACTGTGATGTCATTCTGCAATGGTCATGTGATAATTACGTTTTCTTTGAACCCTGAGAGCCAGGCCTGCTGGCCAAGCCACCATTAGTTAAGGTGTTACCTGCTTCTTAAGCTGGCAACAGATTATGTGTACCAGCCTGCCATATGCATATAATTACCATACAATTAGCCACCTGGTGGTAGCAGCAATTCCCATTTTCTTTAATTTCTTGTCTCTTTAGTTTACCCCATTGGCCCGATACATGAACGGAAGACTTAGACAGCAAATGGCCTGATAGTGTGCTGGACAGACAACTGACATTTAAAGTAAGCAAAAGTAAAAACATGTTAATTTTATGTAGTAAATTATGCATGCTTTTGCTTTTAGACGTTTTGTTTGGTGTGGGTATATTTTCAGTCCATGATTTCATGGTCCTGTGGATTAAGGTGCCGCATCATATATGTGTGTTCCAGTTCAAAGGTTGTTCAAAAACGGGAATGTATTGCTTTTTGTTGTTGTTGTTGTAAACTCACAGACGAGAGGACTGTACATTTCCTGTGCTTAGCTCCACTTGCATTAACAGGCTTATAAATGGTGGACGCATGTTTCTTGGCGTTTTTTACATTTTTGTGAGATGGTGTACAGGTAAATGACAATTACTCACACGGATTCAGAAAAGACGCATTTTCTACGCTTTTTATCATGAGCCTAGGATATTTTTCAATATCACTGACGAGTAACCAACTATAAAGAAAGTGGTAGATTCCCCCCCCCCCCCTTTCTGTAAATCCAGTTTTGGAGAGAGGTCAGTGAAATGTTTTGGAGAAAAATGCATATAGGCTATTTTATATTTGAAATCCTGTTCTGGCCGTGCAAACATATATTCTTCTTGATCACTATGAATGAAAAATATTCAAGGAAAAGCAGCAGCATTATAAAGTGAATACTTTAAACCTTTTTACCTAAATAACCTGAAAAATAAACACGAATACGAGCAGAAAAATCACTATGGCACGTGTTGAGCAAACTAAGACTGTAGATGAGTTCCTGCCAAGCGGTTTTGAAGTAGAATATTTTGAAAATTTTGCCGTACAATAAACCAACCCAATCCTGGCAAGCAGGCCATAACTAACTGATGCCTTTTTCTAAAAAAAAAAGTACAAATTTAAGTTCATGGGATGCTGAACGTTTCAACGAACTTGCTAAAGACTTATCCAAGGTACATGTGCACCGACCGTCTTCTGAGAATTCGAAAATGTCAATGTAATATTAGACTGGTGGTGATAGACAACGACGAACAGAGGACAAGACAATGACGTTAAAGGATTAAGAAGGGCTGTGCTGTGAAACAGGTTCGGTTTTCTGAATATGTCTTTTCTGAACACAATAATTTGCCTTAGGTCATGGTAGTTTCGCAGTTCGTTTGTTTCTCAGTTCATCATTTTCTTTGAGTACTTGGAGAAAGTTATTCATGTGCAGGCTGATATTTTACCACTAGACAAGTATTCATTCTCAAGTTGGTGTTATGTATTGACCTTTAACCGAACATTATAGGGTCTCTTTCCCACTGATTATACATCTTAATTTCTACCCGCTTATAATAATAATAATAATAATAATAATAATAATAATAATAATAATAATAATGATAATGATAATGATAATGATAATGATAACGATAATGATAATGATAATAACAATGACAATAATGCCTTCATAAATTTTGATGTAGAATGATATTAACATATTTCCCCAGGTGGAATATGTTAACAGATTGTCTTAAAAATACAATATTCTATAAAAGGGATATTATGCTTCTCGTAACAGGTCTAGTCAATACAAACTGTGTGCGCATTTGATTACACAATGCCAAAGTTACATTCCAATACTGGAATTCAATCTTGCTTACCTCTTTCCGTGCCAAGTTTTGACTGACCCGGACCGTTATATTCTCTTGAACTACAGGCATGTGGGTTTTTGAATGAAAATCTTTTAACTATGAATATGGAACTAGTGTCCTTGTTAGAATTGAGAGCAGTTCGCCTAAAAGTAGTTCTACTTCAGTCTCAGTTGGCATTGAAAGAGTTAAATGACACTTAATACGTCAAACCGCTCTCTTATCAGTAAAACACACTTAAAAGTAGACTGGACTGATTGCAAATAATCTGAGATAAATTAGGTTAGCATTGACATGAATCTAATTACCAAATATGTGAGACAACGCGAACCTTTTTATCAAAATTTGACTGTTAATGTACATTAGCTAAATCCTATCACACTGACATGGAGTGACTATGAAAGTGTGTTCACTAGATCATTTACGGAGTATTTGCAAAAACCGAATTGAATAATTTAAACCATATTGCAGTTGTCATACAAATTTAGAACACGCCCAATTAAATCAACGGCAACATAGCTAAATTGTTCCATACAATTTTAACTATTGATATGCACTTTAAAATATTTATATTCCTTTTAAATTTTCTATAAAAAAGGTGTTAATATATCTTTTGAAACTTCTACTGACCATTTTTTTCCGTATCTGCTTTTACAACAGTGTTCCCTATTTAAGTTTTGATGAGTGCATTTAAGTCTCGGGGGAAAAAACTATAACATTCGACGGAATTACCCGCGTTCTAGGTGAGAGTAACCGTAACACTGTCATCTTCCATCTTCTCAAATTCATGTCATGCTGTAAGAAGGTGGCTGGTGGCAAAGTCTTATAAATGAAATATCAATATAACCTAGTCTAAGCAACAAACATGCCACCTCATGTTACAAATGTTAAAAGTAATTCTAAATATGATAATAACTTATCCCAAAATCCTACCATGCCCATTGTTTTTATGATCAATATCAATCTCATCCCAATACAACCGGACTCCTTTTGGATATCCAAAACACATCGACATAAAATTCACTGTTAATGTCCGTTTGACTGATAAGCATGAGACTGAGTCGACAACTTTCCTTGTAATGCTTTGAGATGTCCCCACAAAACAGGATGAAAGGCTGGTGGCTTGGATTATTCCTTTTTTATGTGTCCAAATGTGTATGCTGCCATTGAATGATGGGTCCTTTTCGGGAGGAACCTGAATACGGAGTCGTTTGTAATAATTCAGACAAGCACAATGGTTGTTGTGATTAGCATTGGCAAGCCTCACACATATCAATAGTGAATACATTTACAGCAAAATGGTCATACGCAGAAAAACAGACCCTACAACCAAGCTACAGTCTAAAATACAGACACTTCTTTGAGTAAGGCAGATTCTTATACATATAAATTATATCCATAATATTTAGATTGACCACTTTATTCTTCTATGTTAATTGAAAGAAGTTTTTATCTATTTATTTTTTAACTCATTGGATGACGAGAAACCTCACAAAACAAGCTCTGTTGCGATGCTTATGTTGCGTTTCGCCACACATAAAGGTATATATTATAAGACGAATAGGAGAAGGCAAGAACAGAAGGTTCAAGAACTGCCTAAAAGAGGGCACTGCAGTCAGTAAAGGGCTAGGATTGTGTATTCCCATTACTTGACATTGTAATTTGCAACTCATATAACTTGAAAATTACTGCACATAAAAACACCAAATTTCAGACAGTTAATCACGATTCATTACTTAATACCTCACAAAAATCATATAACCACAGCTACATAAGTGACTAGTTTATTCAAGGTTGCTTTAACATTCAAACTAATGGAAATACACAGCTCTAGCCCTCCAGATATCTGTATATTAAGTTGGGTATTGGGGCGATTACACACCTTATAACTAATTCTGACCTTTCCTATTGAACAAAACATTGCTAGTCAAATGCATACATTTGACATCTTTCACTTATGCAGGCTTCCCTATATATAAAATATATAAGTTCATAAACATTACAATATTTTGGAAGAGTACTGCAAGTACTTTGCCTTTGCCACCACCCCATAGATCATTGACAAAATACGGAAAATGCCCTGCTCTAAACGGACATTAGAAAGCAGCTGCATGTCTGCAAGGATATAACCAAAAAAAAAAAAAAAAAAAGCAACTGATCGTCAGCTGCTGGTCAGCGGTACAAAATAGATCGACAGCTAAACTAGCTCAACATTTACAATGAATATGCACTATTCAAAATAAAAATATTTCTGTGTTACTTTTACAAGTCAGCACAATCAGCGTATATAATACACATATCTGAATTGAGTATCTGTTTACACGAGCATGTAGGTGAAGTATATGGATTCACAATCACAATCGCACAAGAAACGGCATTAGGGTGAAAGTTTAAATGGTAACAAACAGAGTGGGATAGTGGGGGACAAGCTGATTTCACATCTGTAAAACGGAAATTCAATTATACTGCCAAGCAAACTGCAAGAAACCCCAACAAACAAATAGACCCCCAAAACAAATAGATACATGCGTATGTACGCCTTCACTTCAACATTTTTATGTCATCACTGATAAATCGATAGCGTGAACCTTCATTTTACGTTATAGTATAAGCTTGAGTTTTAAGGACAACCACGAAGTGACCTAACGAGAAATAAAATATTCAGATTTTGGCAAATTTAGATGTCTGGGTTGAGACCAAAGCAAAATCACGTTGAATATGGTCAAATTGATTTAAACATATTTCATTCAGTAAATACCTAAACATAACAGAATGAGTTTAATCAGCAATTGGGAAACATTGCTCGGCCCTATGTTAACCCTTTGCAGGAAGAAAACAAGGACAGGACAAAATGTTCACGTAAACAGTTTCTGGCCAGCCCGGTGCGATGTTGGACGGGCTGATCCTGCCCCAAGGCAAGCAGGAGGAAAACTTCCATCAGGACGGAGACAGACAAGGGGCATATAATCACCACATACATGTTTTCATAACTAAGTGTAAAACACACACGCATAAAAATTGTTTTAGGAAGCCAGCTGTGTACTAGAGGCTAGGCGTACAAGACAATAAGACCGTTTATCAAATTGCAGTGGGCGCAAACCGGTTTGAAAAATATAGTTTTGCATTGCCTAGAATATTTGAATATTTTCATGGAAAGAACATTCTGCTCATCCATGCAGACCAGTTTGTAAGGAGAGAGAATAGTGCTGCAAAATTGATGAATGTAACCTTATACACAAAGGTTAATACAAAAATATAATGCTATACACTTTCAGTTCGTACCCCACATCTACAGCGAGAGGCCAGCGTTACACCAAGTTTGTATAGGTAGGAGTCTAGCTGGCTGCTACATAAACGTAAACGATTATGTACGATTAAAGGAAATCTAACCGAAATCACAAAGTTTAGCGTTAAGGGGTGGCTGAGGGATCGTTGATATATTTTGTATTTGAAAATAATTAATGATTCTGATATCCTAAGCTAATTCAAACTATTTGGGTAGCAGACATTTGAACGTCTTCAAGTTTTGCCGTATCATTTGTGGTACATCCATCCCAAACAGGACTTCAGTATTCCCAAATTGATCTGATTTAAACAAAAACAAATAAACAAACATGTAAATAGATTCTAAAGCTTGTAGGTTGAGGCAAAATTTAAGACTCTACATGACGTTTAATTATTTCTGTGCTCTTGAGATAACATCGACAAGATGAGTGGACCATCGAGAGCGAAACATAAAAGCTGTGTTCTGAGATGGAACAAATTCTTGTTACACAGCCCTTTGTGCCCATCATATATGTCTGTGATAAATACCAGCACTTGCAATCTGAGGATAATGAAAAATAGGTCAGCAAAAGTGCATTGCGCTACAACGAGAGTAAAAAATATTGAAAGTTTCACTTTGTATTAACAGGACCATTCTAGCTTGCAAAAATATATTTTAAATGTACGTAAGGCATATTTTAATATCTTTCCATTGCACTCTGTTAGAACAACATGGAGATTGAAGCTCAGATTGACTACAGATACACACCATAAACATTTGACTGCTGTTTTATTATCTTATTATACAGAATAAATATCAGTGTCATGAAAAGTGACTACAAACTGTGGGTGGTTGGTCATGAACAAGACAGTCAGCATCACCTCTGGCCAAATTTAATACTTTCTCAGAACAACGCAATTTCAAGGTGCCGGTGACCAAGGACATCTAGCAAGATGTGACACTGGAACACTAGCAGTGGATGGACTGGTGGATTGCTTTTCCCTGGAATCCGCATAATGGCAGTTTTAAGGACATTAAAGGTTACGGGCTAGTCATTTTTCCATTATTCAAACGATTTAGGACTAGAAATAATCGTTTCAGCATAATCAACTGTCAGAAAGGGAATCGTGTCATTTGGTCAAATCAATTCAGAATATGGTGACGAAGGAGACTGATATTTCAATGTGAATAAACCCAGGTATCAATATTGAGTCAAAGAAAAATCTATTTAATTTTGTCAAATCAAGGTATCAATATTTATTTTAGTCAGACATGCACCTGCTAAGTACACACACACACACACACACACACACGCACGCACGCACACACACACACACACACACACGCACACACACACACACACACACACACACACACACACACACACACATATATCATATGTAAAATCAGTAAGAATAAACATCAATCTTTGTTCCAATATAAAATTTGTGCCCCTGTTGTAACATAATGTATTAATTTTAGAAAAAGAAAGTAATGGGCATATCTTACCATATATGTATTGTTAAATTAATTAGTATTAAATATTACTATTTTAACACTGTATCAAATTGAGGATATCTAATCATATACTAAACTTTTGTGTTTAAATATATACACATATTATATATACATACATACTATCTCATTTAATTCTCACGCAGCCCTTGTACAAAAGCAGTAATTCTCCTAATGCAGAAGTTGTAATGATTTCACTCGACGGGTCTATTCATTCAAACATAAATGACTATCGAAGTACGAATGGATGACTAATGTCATGCTACACTGTGCCCCTTATTGCCAAATTAGGTCAAACTGCCTTGACCTGCATTGCGTTGTTAAACATCCAGATGGGGGAAATAAGGAGACTCAAGCCCTATATCCATGGATATTTCTCGAAATTATCAATTTCCATGATTGGTTGATTGGTTTTTGATTGGTTGATGAAGCCCCTTAATCTTTTTAAAAAAGGCCAATCGCTCTCGAGGAAAAGAAGTTTCTTCTTGGTTTTGGCCTGAAAACTGTTTTTGCAATTTCATAGAATGACCCATGAGTAGCCTTGTAGGCTGTCTGAAAAAGATGGACGGATCAGACTTGTAAAAGCTATGTAGGAATTTGTTAGTCTCCTTCAGATGGGCCTGACCACGTCTGGCCTCAAGGGAATCCAGGTTTGGTTCTTTACCACAAAGTTTAAAGCACTTTCTTTGTACCTTTTCTACATAATTGATATCAGTTTGATGCCAGGGGCTCCAAACTGGAACCCCGTACTCAAGCAAAGTCCTGATCAAAGACGTGAACAGGATATATATTTTGTCAACGGTCAGACCGATAAAACACCTCTTTATCATGCCAATCCGCAGATTGGCTCTTTTGACAATATGAGCAATATGCCTGTGAGGTTTACGGTCTTCTGTAATGATGAAACCAAGATCTTTCTGACATACGACTTGCTCAAGAAAATGATTAGCCAAACAGCCTGATACTTTACAATTGCACACAGACATGCTGACCCTTGGGTGGTCCTAAAATGCATTAGCTTCGAATGGATATCCTCACCGTGTGACATTCCCATTCACTCTCTGTCACTGCGCGATAAGTTACTCACTTGTCCGTGCCGTCCCAACCTTTCGCAAAGTACCATGAATTATTCCTGTGCAATCGTGGTGGCCAGTATTGGCAACTGGATTTTGATAGTGGGGTATTACAGGTGCAGAACTGTTGGCTGACGGCGAATCACGACTTAAGGGACACAAAGCGAATTGCACACGGTGCCAAATGGCACATAAAAGCGTGATAGGAGACAGGCTGCAAAGAGAAAAAGAAACTAATTACTTCCCAGGTAAACTGATACACCTGGTGCCAAATTCTAGAGAGAGACTGGGCAGGCAGGAAACTGGACAAGAAGCAAAAAATTGCTTTGATGTAAAGAGTAATGCATCAATTTAACTCCAAACTCTGTACAAAACACACTATTAAATATTCCTACTACTGCTGCGCGGTTTTTTAAAAAGTTATGTTAATTATTTTTTCGACAGATATGATACCCATCAACATTTTAATTTGCATGATTTTAAGCCGTACATGCGCGAAATTCGCCCGAGCAGTTTTAAGATGGAGACTGAGTTAGTGGTTTTCATCGATGCCTCACACGTGGAATACGCCTCAACGTTTTCAGTTAAAAGATGGGGACTGAGTCAACAGCTTTCCTGGATGCTGCACACGCGTAATACGCCTCAACTTTTTTCAGTTAAAAGATGGAGACTGAGTCAACAGCTTTCCTGGATGTTGCACACGCGTAATACGCCTCAACTTTTTCAGCTTAAAGATGAAGACGGGGTGAACAGCTTTCCTCAGTGCTTCATAAGCGTGATACGCCCCCAAGCAGTTGAGTAAGGCAATTGCTTTTCTTTTCCTGTGTAGGCATGCGACTACTAAAATGTTTTTTAATGAGGAATTCCGACGTGAAATTTTATAATAAACCAGAACAGAACAACGTTGGTTCTGATCAGCAGTGGAAGAGACAAACGTTAAATTGGTGATGTGATGTTGGCTACCACACTTTTGCATACCTATGTTTGCTTTCAAAGATACAGATTTTAATAACTGTGCTGTATTTGCTCATTGTCTCTGTGTAGTAAATAATCACAATTCTCGTGCGTGTATCGCCAGCGTAGTTTGAAAATGAACATATTGATATATTCGGCTGTCCAGAAATTCATACAGGATGCAAAAGGGTCAGTAGTAAATAAGCTGAATTTTAGCAGGGTAAGGATCTTGTTCTTGGTCGGTGGTCACAGAAACAATCATTGTATTATTTATTACCACTTATATAAAAACCCACCGGTTCTTTTGGACCTGTATCCACTCTCGGGGCATCCTTTTCGCCCAAACTCCAGCTTTCACACACCAGGGGGTCGTGGCGGGTCCTACTGGTGTTGCTGCAAAATTTATAGCCTGAGGGCGACTTCTATGTCTGAAACAAAATACGTACTGTGGGGCATACCGCTGGCTACAACTGATGTTTGTATTGCGGTGTATATACAATTCAGGTTATGCTCACTCTGGAAAAGTCCCAATATATATTGCACATTACATTTATTCGACAAGTTAACCTTCCATTAACCCCAATCGCACATATATTTTGGATACTAGCTCTTCAAAATGTCAAATTTGCTCACCGGCACTTGGCTGCCATTTTGAAAACTGCGGACTCCGTACCCAACGGTTTTGTAAAAGATGATACAAACGGGATAATCTGGGGGAGGCGGGGGTGGGGGGTGGATGGAGAGCGGTGGCTATATATGAAACCAAAAGTATATACTTTGCAGATCGTGGGGATGTATAACATGAAACTAAAAGCATATATTTTGACAAATATTCCAGAGCATCAATAACGATGATATATGCTGTTTTATAATGCATATTATTTATTGGGCCTCTCACTGTTTATCAATCCTTGCCAGGAACATATTCGGTGCATACAGGTTGGTCTGTCGTCCGAATTCAAGTTTTATGAATAACTGGAACTTCAGTATAACACAATGCGCCCAATTGTATTTTGTATCTCGCATCAGTAAAGACCTTCGCACTGTGCTGTAACGTCTATAACGTGTTGTGTACTTTCCCAACCAGTTGACATATTCATCATAATTATCATCTACACATACTGGGAGAAAAACACATAAAATGAATAAACTTGTCAGTGTATGAAAAAAGCTGCGTTTGATATTGGCGGCGCCACCTATACTGTTATATAATATCTAGGATAAAATATGAAAATATTGAAAATCCTGGTTCTGGAAGAGTTTTTCATGAATCGTCACGAAGCTTGGTGGGAATATCCATTAGGTAAAAAAGATAAGAACACAGGGAAACTGGTGGCGCTACCCACAGTATTTAGAACGATACGGGCAGAAAAGTGTGGAAAACACATTAAATTGTGATGCCCATGCATAACATAATAAATTGAGATGGAACTGTAAAACTGATGTCAAACATACTTTAGGCTAATGGTCAAATTAAGTAATACAATGTATGTTATGCGACTATGACCTATTTTCAAGGTCATTTAGTGCTTCAGAAAAGGACACAAAAATCAATATGGCAAAGAATAAGGTGAATGATTCCAAATGTACCACAAATGTGCGTTCATGTTGAAGTTTCATGTTGCAGCATATGGATGTATTTGACTGGCTCTAACTTTCGACACGCACTGGCAAACTGAGTGTTCATGGAGCTTCAGATGATGGACTGGCAATAACTTTCGACTTGCACTAGCAAACTGAATATTCATGCAGCTTCAGATAATGGACTGGCTGTGACTTTCGACACGCACTAGCAAACTGATTATTCATAGAGCTTCACATGATGGAATGGCTCTAACTTTTGACACGCACTAGCAAATTTTTTATTCATAGATCTTCAGACCATGGACTGAAACAAACATGCTGCACGTTTGACTCAAGACATAATGTATTCAGAAATTATATCGGTACCAAGTCCATATTTGGGCACGACTCACGGTAAGAAATGAAATCTTAGTCATTTGTACAGTTAAAATCCTATGAAAAACTTGATACAGAGTGCCACGTGACGTAACACTGCTGATATAAATACCTAGATGACTGGATGATCAAACGCGATAGACGTGCAGAAATTGTAACGTGGAAATGATTATGATTCGTGAACAGAATAGATGTAAATAATTCTGATAATACTGACAAAATGTTTTTTTCGGTGTTCTATGCACATACCATGAGGCGGGTTTGCCCCACAGAGGAAGTGATGGATCACTTGATATGACCAATTATGCTTCATGAGACACTTCACTTTTTTAAAAATTTTGCCTGGAGAGATCAAAACTGCACACATTCCATTTGTATATATTTCATGCTACAGTACTTGTGTCAATGAAAAATGAAAAAAAAAAAACTTTTCTGAGGACTTGCAGTATTGTAGCGACATCGCTTTCAAGGTCTCGCAAGCACTTTTTAAGTTTCCTCGTCGGCGAGGTCTTCTTAGGGCGTGAAACTTGTCTGGCGCTCAAGCACTCGGCTCCATTCGAGGGATACCTCGCAGAACAAGAGCCGCACAATAGTACTTAATGCTGGTACCCTAACCAAAAAATTAGTAAGTGTACTCCTGAAGGCAGGACGATCATTAGAGCATGGCAGGGTTTAAAAAATTATAAGTTCATCAAATAGCCTATTAGCGATAATTATTATAGACAAACGAATGTTAAACTTTAAAAGTAGCAGAATTCGACTGTTGAACAGAATTCATTTGAAAAAAAATCATCCATGAAGAGAAAAATACCATATACATGTAATGTTGCGCAAGCCCTAAGCGCAGCAGTGTTTAACGTTTAGGCGGGCCAAAACGGCAGTGGGAACCAGGTAATTTAAGTTCTCAAGTGCGCATGCTAACGAAGCGAATGGGTACATCGAATGTGGCTCTCCCCAAATGCCATACACAGATATCTACCTGCTACTGCAACGGCCAATGGACCACAACATGGATGCGACACAGGCGGCTTCATTGTTCATTCTGCTTCTGTGTTGTGCGGTTGGTGTATAATCATCTCACGTAGCGTGGCGCGACACAAGCGTGGCCATTCATGGGCGAATGAGACCCCATGTCTAGAGCTATTGAGACCCAATTGTTGCGTGGCCACACAAACATACCATGTAAAACGTATTTCAAAATATGTATTGGCAATGCTGGTTTTCACATCGATTGTATACACGACATGGCCACCTCATTTCTGTTTTCCAAAAGCCATTTATTTTATTTATAATGGACAATACTCAGTTACTCCTTCAGGGACAAAATTAAAATTGATGGCAAACATCAACCCTGCACCTATACTCCTGCTTAAAAAAGAGGAAGCTTCCATTGGTTAGACATAGGGTATAATAAATAAAACATTGTTGTGGAATTGGATGCATCACTGTAATTTTATGCAATGTGGTCAAGGAACACTTGTTCATGGTTGATCGGGTGCAGCACAAGAGATTGTCCTGGAAATGGGATAATGTTCAGAATTTGGTGCTCTTTTCATCGGGCATAGAGGTTCACAGGGCTTTGAAATGAACTCACTGGCAGCATCTTGATGCATTTTGAAGCCAACATGCCCCAACGTGCGGATCACTGGAAGCAGACTTCACAGCTTCAGCACCACCACACTATCCCAAAAGAGTGGTTCAATCAAACGGTACCACAGACCAAACACAATCCCCACAGTTACCCTGTGCATTATGTCCAAATTCTATACCGATAGTAGCATTCCTTTTTTTTTTTAAATGGGTGTATATCTATCACAAAATCGCACTGTGATCATCACTCATCACCGCTGCCGTCCTGACAGGATATTCAAGAAGGAAAACCAGTTCCAACACAGTGTGCATCTTGGACTTGTCGTATTTCAGTAAAACATAGACCCTACAGACGTTTCCGTATATTTGCATTCGTTATGTACTGCTTCCATCTTGTATTGGAAGTGATCTTGGTTCAGGATTATGTACAGACACGTTTTACACGACTGACGTGTACATCATACTACAATAAGAGCTTAGTGTTGCAATGCAGAATCACTCTTGATGTAGTTGTCTTTGGTCTGCTCGTCGATTAGTTTCCAGTTTTCGGTGCGTGGGTTTCAAGAATGCGAAGAAGGGGAACGACAAAACTACGCTACTTTATAACCAGTAGATCTCGGCATTTAAAAGTGACAGTTAAGTAAAAGACGGTCATTACCACAAACATCTTTGACATCCGGGTATCTGTAGACAAATGCAGCGGAACTAAAAGTTGCTAAATTAACAGGTAGAATTAAATGCGCCGCGTTTGAGATTGCATCGTCATGATTGCATCAACTACCGATACGGTCACTGATAGAGATGTCAAAAACCGCTGTTAAAAGGTGACAGTGGGTTTGAAGTGGTAAGCCTGCGTTCCGATGCCAAAGGTTGCAACCATGAACGCGTCGTGACCAATGCAGATTACACAAGTTGGATTCGACTCACTGATAGGTCTGATATTATCCTTTATCGGCTATCATCTTGCTATGAAGGCGCATGGACACTTTAAAGTGGTGTCTATTAAAACCATTAATCAAACTATAGCAACGGAAACTAATGTCCCCTGCATAAAATCCTAATGGAGTTTCTACCATACTGACCTACTACTGGCCAATCAGAAGGCTAGAAATCTATGGTCTAACCACTACTGCAACCTACAGTTTTTCAAAGATTAAACAGCTGAGTCCTCATAAAATTACCCCCCCCCCTCCCCCCATAAAACTGTATCTGATCCTGGAGAAGTAAGTGTGAAAGGATATCAATCCAGAAGGGTGACCTTCACACAACGTCCAGCTTCAATTATTATTACAGTGTTAACTCCTTTCAGAAGTGTAATTTCCATTCATTGGTACAATCAGTGGTGTCTTGACCCAGTGGGACTGTCTGAGGAGGGAGCTGATCATCCCTGGGACCAGACTGGCCTGTCGGCAGGGGTGCCTCTGATGTCCGCTGTAAGGGAACGTGTGGTTCATTTGCCATTACACTTTTCATATCTAGCTGGTTCAACTGCAGAAGCTGTGTTTGTGTAACTGGCACCCTAAATCGTGGATTTTTGGCCTCCAGTGCTTCATCTCTTTGGTATAACAACTGCTGTGTTTGAATTTTCATGAAAGAGTGAAGATCATAATTTTCTTCCATGACTGCCAGTGTTTGCTTGTTGCCGCTTGCACCATGTTCTACAGAATGAGCTATTCTATTTTTGCAAAACATAGGAAATTAAAATTTGTTTTTATTGCCCTGGTCAAGATTGGAGAGATTGGATAGAAATGGCTGGGTTTAGTGTTGATCACCACATCAGTTTTTATTGCACTCATTACATTGAGTAGAGCATGTGGTCATGCTGTGACCATCTATGTGATCCAAGTGCAAGGCCAGATGGTAGAAGTCAGTTAGACCATTGAAAAGTGTGGTCTAACCAACCTCCTCGCTACCGCTCGGAGGTGTGTTAGACCACACTTTTCAATAGTCTAACTATAACTTGACTCTGCCTCATGTCCTTTTGTCGGTTGATTAACATTGGAAACATACATAGTACACATCTGTATAGAGATACATAAATTGACCACCATAAAACAGGGATTGCACATGCGAGATTAGGAGGTATTCTTGCTTTTTTCCATGGATGCTAGAAAGGAATAGTTGTAGGAAGGAAAATGAACAAAATGGGGGGGGGGGGGAGCACCAACAACGCTTTATATTTAATCATTAAGATCCTCCAGAGAAATCCGGAGCCAGAGGTACACACATTCCTCCGTATGAACTACCAGTGAGATAAATTCACCGTGATCCTTTTACTTTAATATGATATATATGGGGCTCTGTTGTTTTGTTTTATTCAGTATTGAGACATATTTCGAATATGCACTCATAAGTCATTCCAAAATAAATTGTCCATTCTATTCGGATAATTTTGCCCCATCATAATATCTCCAGTTCTACTCATGGTAGAAGCACTAAATTTGTCAATTTGGCTGTGTCAACACAATACAACAACACAACCAATGACCCAATTTGCCAATTACACCTCCATGCAATTAACAGTGGTTGTTTATGCATTAGCCCAACACCAGTACAGGAAATAATTTTGCCATACAGAAAATAGGAATATTCCAACATAATGGCCAGTATGAATATATATGATGATCTGAAACACAGAAAAAAAAAAGAGGGCCTCCAGTTCGCTGGTATGGGGACCCATCATCCCAGTGTGCCAGCATGGTGCTAGTTAGAAAATACCTATACCCCCCCCCCCAAACACACACACAGTAAATAACATGCTGCTCTGCTTCTTTGTAGCCTGTTTGCATGACTACCTCTATTCTATACAAGAAGGAACTTTGCAATACATGTATATCCATTCAAACCCCCTTTCAGAGTTCATACATGTACTTAATGAGGGAGGATGTTTGCCTACCATCACTCTTTCATTACATCTATGACATCTTTTTTTTTTTCAATCATGATCATAATTACAGTTCTAGAACTTACTATGTTCAATTTGACTGAATCATAGAATTTAGTTTTTTTTCCATATTCTTTCTTTCTTTCTTTCTTTCTTTCTTTCTTTCTTTCTTTCTTTACCAGTGAATTTGTCCAGTACTTTTCTCTGGCACTGTTATACATAGAAACTCCAAACTTGGCATGATTGTACCTCCGTACAAGTAGTTGGACCTTTTTATACAGGGTAATGAAGATGTTTAAAATTATGCAAATTAGGGGCATTTGAAATTTTAAATCTTGAATATTTTCAAAAGTATAATAGATGGTGATGTCATTCCAACTTTTACCAGGGGGTCATTGACCATTGAGCATATAATGAATTTAAAACAAAGGTGTACCAATTTAAATTAGCATTTGAAACTTTAAATCTTGAATAGCTTCAAAAGTATTATAGATAGAGATGTGATTTCAACTTGTACTAGGGGGTTATTGACCATTGCACATGTAATGAATCTAAAACAAAAGATGTGGAAATTTAAATCATGCTTATTACATATATAGTATTTGAAATTCCAAACTTTAATATGTTCAAAACTATTATAGACAAAGATGTCATTTCAACTTCTATCAAGGGATTATCAACCATTGCACATGTTATGAATCTAAAGCAAAAGTTTTAGCAATTTATATTATGCTAATCAACGGTACTCAAAATTTTCAATCTTGAATATCTTCAACACTATGATAGAAAGAGATGTCATTCCAACTTCTACTATGGCGTTGTTGACCATTGCGCACCTTATGAATTAAAAACAAAAGTTGTAGCAATTTAAATTATGCTAAGTAGCACCATTAGAAATTTTAAATCCTGAATAACTTCAAAGCTTTAATAGATGGAGAGGCCATTCCAACTTGTACTCCTGAGTTATGGAATACTTGTACATTGCCATACCAATATGCTCTAGAGACACAAACACAGACTTGCTATGTGGCAAATCATCTTTTCTAGTTTTAATTTTGTATCTCAAGGCCTAGTTGAAGGTCATGCCATTTTACGATGTGACTATTGAGATGCGTCATAATCGTTATAAACATAGATTTGGCATACAGATTTATTACAGATGATCTTAACCCAATAGGCTTTGAAATTACCATTATTTTTCCATACGTATGCTGTTAAGGTTGTTTTGTCTCAAATCTATATATTTTTTGTTTGTTGTTTTTTCCCCTTTTTTCGCATTTTTTCAACCTAGAGTCCCATGCGGTAATTTGTGTGTGATGTATATTTAGAATTTTTACACTAGACTATTTCCAAAATCATTCCTAATACAACATGTATCAGCAATTTTCTCTCAATTTCTGGGACTTGGATAGCGTTCCTAGGAGCAGACCTTAATGTTCCTGGGATTTGAGTAATATATTCCATGGATTTTAGTTATGTTCCCAGGACCTTGCCATTATATTCCCAGGAACTTGCCACTATGTTCCTCGGACTTCTGTTAAATTCCCAGGACTGGCATTTTTGTTCCTAGGAACTCGCTTATATTCTCAGGAAATTGCCTAAATTCCCAGGATATTGCCTAAAATCCCAGAAAATTGCTTAATTTCCTGAGAATTTATTAGTATTCATAATGCCATAACTCAATTATGAGTAAAGTAGTATTGATAAAATTGTGCAATTTACTACTAGAACCCATCTCCATACACTGTGAAAATTTGGTGCTTCTACCACGAGTAGAATTGGAGATATGATGATGGGGCAAAATTGTCCGAATGGAATGGACAATTTAGTTTGGAATGACTTTCATATGATTAAATGATGTTTCAACATTTTCATCATTTTTGAATTGGTGCTTACAATACGCAAGGGGGGGGGGGGTTAAATGGTTTTATACACTTTCGCAGAATATGGAGAATGAAGGTCGATTTTAGGGCCTGTTTTGTGCAAGTTTGCCATGAATTTTTGGGAAAATCATCATTTTTAAAGTACTCTGTTGGGGGGAGGGAGGGGTGTCATGAAATTTAGTATTCTAAGTACTAATTCAGAAATAATGATAATGTTGAACTATCCCTAAATGTGTTTGTAAAAGTGATAAAATATTAACATATGATCAAACCGATTTAATCATAAAACAAAATATTTAATCATATGTTTAAGTCGATTTAATCATGTGACTTAATGTATATACTGATATACCAAGATGCATTTAAACATACAATTAAATGCCTTTAAATATATTATCAAATAATTCAAGTTTATGATAAAATCAATTTAAATTAAATAATCAAACGCATTTACTCGTATGACTAAATGCCTTTGCTCATATATTAAGATATCTTATCGCATGTTTTGTTCAAATGCTCAAATCTATTTGAAGATATGAACAGGTGCATGTCATATAACTAAATGCATTTCATCATGTTCATTTTATTTGATGTCTAAATATTGAATAAAACGAGTGACGGTGTTTCGTAATATATATATATACATATATATATGTATATACATATATGTATATATATATACATATACACACACACATGTATATATATATATATATATATATATATATATATATATATATATATATATATATATATATATATATATATATACATATATATATGTACACTTGTAAACTGCTTTCGGTGGTATTTCTTTGACCAGTTTCGGCTGTAGCCAGCGGCACACAGCGGTAGAGATGCGGGCCACTGCCGGCTGCCGCCGAAAGCCAATAGAAGCGTTGAGGGTCAGCTGGAGGTAGGCGGCAGGCAGCGCACATGACGGTGGCCAGCGGCAGGCCTCACTTAGATGCTGTCTGCCGCCGGCCACTCTATATTGCAAACTACATGGTGTATCATGTAAAATATGGATCTGAAGTTGGGGATGGAAAAGGTCCAATAAATATATTTATTTATTAGACTTTATAACATGACTTGAAATTCTATCAAACTGATGCATGATGAAAGACTTTGTATCTCATTCCATCACATAAAAGTAACTAATATGCTTGAAAATGAAATGCGTTACAACCTTCTGCCAGAATAAAGTGGTCATATAATAAGTAGTCTTTTATATTCGGTAAAGTACATGTATACAGTCGATTGCGCACTGGCTGAAATGTGATTAAAAGGCAGGTGGTCTCTCCTTGCATGCAATTCTATTTGGGAAAACAGACAAACATGCCAGTATTTGTAATTTTTATCAGTTAATTCAATCATTGTATGGATGCAGTTACAAGTAATGTTACAAAGTCTAATAAATGAATGTACTTATTGCGACCTTTTCCATCCCCAACTTCAGAACCATATTACACACCATGCAGTATGCAAAACAGAGTGGGGCTCGGCGGCAGAGAGAGGTGGCAAGCGGCAGAAAGCGACGGCCGGCGGCACACAGCATCTAAGTAGGGCCTGCCGCTCTCCAGCGCCATGTGCCACTGCCTGCCGCTGGCTGCTGGCGACCTGCAGTCAATCCCAAACCCTTCTTTTGGCTTTCGCAGCAACCAATGGTGAGCGGCAGGGGCCGGCGTCACTGCCGGCGTCTATGCCGATGGCCGCTGCTGGCCGCCGCTGGCTGCCGCCGAAAGCAGCTTACTAGTGATATATATTATTAAGATATATAAGTGTGTGCGTGTGTCTGTGCGTCTGTGTGTGTGTTTGTTGGTGATATAAACGCCTGCGAAGTCAGTTTTGAAATAAATACATTTTGATGTCTTCTTTAACTTTTGTGCCTTGTTACCCACCAGTATGAAGCATGGGACACAAAAAAGTAAGACTGTACCTTAACACCGGCACTTCCACGCATAATAAATGATAACTTGTAAGAACAGTTGAATGCAGTGTATCAGTACAGCGGTCTTCCGTGCAAGGGTTAACCGAACGCTTGATTCAGTACAGCCTTCGGTCACTTATAAAAATGTAAAGCAGTATATAATTGTTGGCATTATCATAATGACTGAAGTAGCAGAGAAGGCCAACGAGTATCCATGTTGATGGTTAGCCATCTATCTATTAATTGCAATACCAGCAACAAGCATTAATCTTACCTGAGAGGTCCATTTCACACGTAATGGAATTATTATTTCCAATGCATTCTGAGCAGTTTTTTCGGTATTACCTGAAGGTTGAAAAGTTGCTTTGCCTGCTTGATGCAGAAAAGGGTAAAATTGATCCGCTGTATGGTGTTATATTGTCAAAGATGGCATTAACACATTTTAAGCATACGCTAGAGGACAAAATAATATAGAAGTTGTTGGAACGTGACTCACTTTGGAGAGAGATGCCTAGACAAACAGGGAATAATTAAACCAAGAAACAGGATAGAAATGGTGGACCTCTAATCAAGGTGGAAGGCTAATTGACTGGCCTGATTTAGGTACAGTTGAAAGGTATTTGTAAATTCCCCCTACAGCACGGCTTTCTCCCCAAAAGCGACAAATGCATAGTGAATGTTAACTTGAAGGCAAAGAGGAGATTTCCTTTAATTATTTTTACACAGGAGAGGGGATCTGTACACCCGCAACTTATTACAGAAAACATGGGTTTTACGTTACGCGAAAAGCGAGAAATGGAGTTTCAATTGTGTACTCACTTTGAGCTTGCAGCACTCATAGCTGATCACTAGAGTGTTCCTGATTTAAGAGTTGATGGCTCAATGCGATGGCTCTGGATGTTCAAAATACTTGAATCAAATGTTTCTTGCAACATTCCCATGGGTAGTCAATACAAAATGTTAGTTGCGAGATAAACAGGAAAAGTGATTAACACAAGCCGTCCAGTTGCCTATGCGTGTGCCTGTATGTGTCTGTCTGTCTGTCTGTATGTCTACATGTATGTATGTATGTATGTATGTATGTATGTATGTATGTATGCATGTGTGTATGTGTATTTGTGTTGGTGTATATGTCTGTACAAAACTGTCCGTAGCAAAAAAAAATATATATAAATATATATATATATAATATATATATATATATATATATATATATATATATATATATATATATATATATATATATATATATATATAATGATTTAATTTGAGAGTACTTAAATAAAAGACCCCAATAACTTATCATTTTTGATTTTGTTTATTTGGATTGTAAGGTTTCCCTCTACAATTGATTGTCGCATTATTGATATGTTTCTTTTATCTTTCACTTCCAGTTTTTTTTTTCGACGTGATCGACTTTACACACGCGTAATCTCAAAGACAGCTAAGCCCTTTGAAATGCACATTTCCCAGAATGGTGAGTCTACAATAAGTTTACACATCTCATGTGTGATATTGAAATGGGTCCACTTTTTTGCTTTGTGACCAACTTATTAGAAAAAAAAATACCTTTCTGAACTGGAATTATTGAAACTGAGTCGCTTTGAGTGTTACGGTTTTGTGTGTCCGGAGACCTTTTCTTATATATTTAGTTCCAAGGTAGTAGAGGCTGCAAAATAGGGGTTTTGCATTAAGAATGTAAATCTTTCATGTAGCCCGTCAGAATATGCACGCCGATCAAGATGCACTTTGGCCAAAACCATAAGCCAACTTGTGCTTTTTGCTAAACCTCCAATAGGAGAGGCTAACTGGGTCTGTGCGCTTTTTGACCTGACCTTAAACATTAGGGCAGATCCGCCTCGCACAATTCTTTCTTTCTTCCTCCCTCCCTCTTTCTTTTTTTCTTTCTTTCTTTCTTTCTTTCTTTCTTTCTTCCATCTTCCCTCCACCTCTCTCCCTCTTTCTTTCTTATTTCTGTACTTACCCACAACAGATAGAAATAGTTCCTCATCAATCAGCGTAGGGTGTGTACTCATGACATTCCTCTTTCCGCATCTAGAGCAAGCCGAAATATGGCACATTGCAGTTTTGCCATTTTTAACTCAAGCAGATCTGTGTGGTTAGCGTGACTCTGGGCTAGCCTTTAGCACATCTTGGGTTTTACTTTTGAGATAAAAGTCAAGGTTGTATGGTCACTTATAGTAAAACTTTCTGTGGTACAACGTTTTGTAACTTACATTATACCCATATATATATATATATATATATATATATATATATATATATATATATATATATATATATATATATATATATATATATATACAAATATATATATAAATATATATATATTTATATATATATATAGTGAAACCTGTCTATTGTGGACACCTCTGGGACTGGCAAAAAGTGTCCACAGTTGACAGGTGTCCACAATAGACAAGTGTTTGTAACAAGAAAATTGACCTTTTGGTCATGGATATAACTGTCTACATTATACAGATGTCCGCATTATAGAGGTGTCCACAAGGACAGGTTTTACTGTATATATATATATATATATATATATATATATATATATGTATATATATGAATGAAAATATCATATGGCTTTTTGAAAAGGTGTTAGCTTATTATTCACACTCTTGTCCAGCCCGATATATACTATAAGCCTTATTTAAGCTATGTTTTCCAGCGATACTCTTCTTACAAAAAGAGATACGTTTTACCAATAACTCAAAAAGCTATCAACTGATCTGTATCATGTGTCCAGCTCTATGGAAACAGTCTTGTTGTGTTCTTTTCATACGTACATTCTATCCATAGAATTGGTAGATCGATATTATTTGGCAGTTTGGAAAGTAGATTTACTTTTTCACCTTTTTCTTCAATCATCGCTAATTTATCTCATCAAGGGCCACATCAGAACAATGTCCTAATTTTGTATATTTCCATTACATGGACACCTGCCGTGGCATCGGGGGCGGAGGGAAGAGTCACTTGCTGATTGCCTTATGATCGGTTATATTTACATGTAGTTATATTTGACATTGATTTGCCAAACATTTTGTTTTATTCCATCGAGCTTTTGTCTCTTCGGAAAAAGAAACTTATTCTGTGCGAAGATTAAGTTTTGCATTTTGTGAAGTATTTTGACGCGGCATCAGGAGCACAGGTGTTATTGATGGGTTAGAATATTATACCTGTTACGCCGGCGCACTGAGAAAGTGGCTTGAAGATTAGAGGTGCTGAGAAATGAAACCACTTATCACAAATAAAGGAGAAAAACGTTCAGTAATTGATGACCACTAATGCAGAGCTATTGTCACTGTGCATAGCAAACAATCTATCAGTCTTAAAACAGAGACTCAATGAAAATCTAACGAAATATTTATGATCAAAACAGGAATAGAGAAATTCTAGGCACCGCCATAGCGTGATGCTATGTTGCATAGTAGTCACTATTATGGAGACTTAATGATGTTTTGTATGGTGCCTGCATTTAACCTCTTTCTTCCCAAGTGCACATTTCGTTAGGTATCAAATATGTTCGGGTGACTACTTCATCTGATCGACTGGTCGGCCATGCTGCCCCTTTCCCCGTAAAATCGTTGCCTCTACAATCTGCGGGTGTCAAAAGAAGCTGTGACCTTTGCCTATGGAATTTGTCGGTTCCATGTTGTTCCAGACGGTGGTTGTTCCAAGCAAAGAGAATAGTTATTCGCAATTCTGTATCCTCTGGTTCGTCCTCACAAATCACAACAACGGCACTTATGTTCTTTCAAGCCCAAGCTAATTTGGATCCTACCGTGTGTCTTCAGAACATGTTGTCTTATGAAAGGAAGTATTTACGGTCATTTGCCTTTTCTTAACAGTGTTCATAGCAAGATTTGCAATGGCTTATAGGATATTTTGGTATCCATTGCCTAAATGAATTTATATGTGGAATATATTTATGACTTCCTTCATAAATCTAAATCACATTTCATAATGAGAGATGGGGAAACTACTCAGGACAATAATGGGGACTAGCTACCCATAAAAGAAATATTCACCTGACAGAGCTCTAATTTCCCTGTCAATTTGTCGCGTTTGCTGCGCGTAAGAGATCGATTTAACTATTATTTAATACAAAACTAATTTCAATAAACCACTTATCTACATAAGTGATAAATTCTGTAATTTTGATCTCATTTGGGCAAGATTTAGCTTTTAGTAATTGTATAGAAGAATGGTTGAAAAAAGAATCCCGACAGGGTAAAAACATTTATACATTAAAATCCTTGCATCAGGTGTGAGACCAATTTGTATCTGCTATGAATAGATATCACAGCACAATGTCCATCAGATTTGCTATGAACAGCGGTATACATGTACGTTTAGCTTGAACCTACACAGGCAAGCAAGCCCAGATACGTGCATGAACAGTTATAAGCGTAGTTGATGTCAATGTTTCTAGTGGCATGAAGGAAGAAACTAATTTATTCCTTCGTGGTAGTGGTTACACGAATCGTTATTACGGCCGTTTGTTTGAAGTCGTCTTTGTGATAGCATCTTCCGCTTATAAAACCAGCAATGATGAAATCACAAAACACCCATCAGATCAGATTCCGGTGGGCGCGCCACCAACATCCGACAAAAGAAATTTCTAAAATGATTGCAGGACGCGAATACGGATTAATCTTGGCTCACTAGTATGGAACGATATTAGGGCTAAGATTCCATTAAGCCTTGTGGTAAATTCTATTGTGCCTGGTGTCATATTCTATTGTGCCTGATGCTATATTCTATTGTGCCTGATGTCATATTCTGTTGTTCCTGATGGTGTATTTTATTTTGCGTCATTCAATACTCCTTTCTCCTTAATACTTTCTAAATTCTGAATTTCATATATAATATCCTAAATCTAATTTGGCTTGATAATGATGATTGATATTATCTTGAGGTTATTCCAACTCAATGAAATTGATATGTAGCAAGAAGAATAATACATTACAACACACTATATAAGAGAACATGGCGTCAAGAATATTATATGTGCAATTAAGAGTTTAGAAAGTATTAAGGAGAAAGTAATATTGAATGACGCAAAATAAACTATACCGTCAGGAACAGCAGAATATAACATCAGGCACAATAGCATATAGCATCACGCACAATAGAATTTACCACAAGGCGTAGTGGAATATTGGCCCTAATATCATTCCATATTCTAGATGTTTCCACTTTCTACTGACGTGGGCATTCAATCATTTCATCTTGTAATGTTTTTTCAGAGATTTTGCCCCCATATTTGTGCTTGTACATTGTTAAAGTTGTGACTCTGGTGCAAAAATTATGCTTTCAGTTGAAAACAGAATGGTGATATAACAAGGACGCTTATCTTTGTTTTGTAACCATTAATCCATTCCGATTCGAAGTGGCAACGATTACAATCATGTCTGCAAGTCACGTGATGAAACCACCATTCTGTTTATCAAATGCAATCTAAAAGTCGCAACCGCATGCGCTTTTATAAACTCATTGCGTAACAGTATTTGGTCAGCAAGTCGATATCATAACAAATGTTGATATACTTTGATGATTCATATGGATGCTATACGTTTGGTTGATCCTTATTTATATATCACTGTTTTGTATATATTCCTTTGCTTTTATGTGCGACTAACACCAAATGGCAAGACTAAAAATGTCAGACAAGAAATGGAATAAGGACACAACTCAACGCATGACAAAGGATAGGTATGCAAGCGTGATGAAGTGATCAGATTAAGAATCTACTCAATGTTATCATTGAATCTGAGACATCTTAGAAAGAGAATATATGGTTTAAGGAGAATTCAAAAGAATAGGTATATATGGTTACAGAATATATTATTATACGTTCTATCGTTATACATATTTAGGTACGAGATCATTGTCACAAACTATAAAGCTTCATAATGTCTTTTTAAATTTTAGCGTAAAACATTTAACATTATACATCAGGTAAATGTTGGTGGCAATGATGATGTACAGTCGTAACATTTATTACCACTAACTGGCAAAGTTTTTGAAGGTTCAAGCAATGTGCAGTTAATATCAATTTCCCTTGGATTTTTCCAGAAATCCATTTCTAATTTGTATCTCCAGGTGAACAAAAAATTCTCGTACATATTAAAGTCGCAGCGATCCTTATCTAAATAAGAATAGATGGTGCTTTTTTTGGAAACAGTAGACGAGTATCTGTTTTCTCGATTTTTTCCATATTCATGTGAACAGAATGCAAAATTGAAGTCAGTCTGTCAGAGGATAAAGCGATACAAACTATTTCACAAAATGACATGATGCTATGCTGGCCAGCAACAGGCGCAAATTATATCAAAAGTGTTATTATTCAACAGCTGACGTTCCCGTACAACATTTGCCGCCTTAATTATCTCTGGGTGTATCTTTATTTGACGCGCTTCAAGCGGATACTAAAGACTTTAGCAGTGCCAGCAGCAACAATAGCCTTTTATTCTACCACCAAAACAACTTTAGATTAGATCTCGTCACGTATTAGTTTTCATGGTGCGTGACTGGCAAATATTTCGCTGGGGCCTGGGTCGGACTCCATGTCTCGGTTTTACATTATAAGTCCTGGCCGATTTGTGGTAGGGCCAAAAAAGGACCTTAGTTTTTTGCGACGATATGCCTGGATAAACACGCTTATAATGATCTTGTTATTTGAGTGGGATGTCGTATAAAATTAATACATACATCTAAACATAGAAATCCCTTCTGTCGTGCGCTATTATGAACATCGTACGCAGAACATATGTGGCTACCACCGGGGAGACAATCCACTTTTTGTGCCAATATATCACTGGATCATCACTGTATTTCATCGCGGGCAGAATCTCTATAAGAATCCAATAGACAGGAACCGATGATTCGTCAGATCACCCAATACAACACCACACTGCATTTAGCGGGCAGTAACTATGTTGAAACCGAAGGAGGGGAGCACGTGGCAAGGTGTACTGGCTGGACTAGGATCATTGCTGTCGTCTAAGATAAAGATACGACGCTTGCCACAAGTGATGGAACCTACTGGCATATTGTTGGTTGCAGTCCTGGTCGGCATTCTACCCACCACGCTGTCCATAGGTATGTGTTTGTACGTTTGCTCCATTTTTCCTAATGTAGCTATGCTTCATATTTACATCCAATTTCCATCTGATTAGTTTGAGCTATCTTGATATGTAGAATTGTAACTTCTATTACAAAGAACAGCAGTATCTTTGTTCTCCTCCTAGTCGCGAGAGTATACATGCCGTGTTTCCCCTTTACATTTATAGTCCGTACGATTTTATTTACATGTGGCCAAGCTTTTTCAAATCTAAAACGATTTTTTTCACGCCAACTAACAGTTAAAGGTAACATGATAGATTGTTTTTCAATAGGTATAAGAAATTCAATGTTGAACAAATTTAAGCAGGCATCCATTACAAGCCTGAATGGCATACTGCTTAGTCTGGTATATAACGCTTCTCAGGCCAACATAGAATGAATGGGGTCCGCTGCAGGTGCTTTTATTACATTTGTTTTTATTAGTTTGGGTCACATTGATCAAACACACATATACTGTTTTCAGTGGTGATATTGTTGGCTAATTATGTTGTCAACTATATCTGTAGGAAACAACCAATTCTGTAGAGAGTGAAATTTAAAAAAAAAGGTTGACGGAACATTTGTTTCTGTGTGCCAAATTTGCAATCCCATTTTCATACGGTAGCAATTTCAAAATGTCAGAGCATGTAACAGTTGTTGCTATGAAAGATTTGGCTCTTACAAACTTTAGCTTTAAAGATTAGAGCAAACCTCTACAGATAATATCGAAAGAAGGCATTAGTATCTGTACCCCGAATGGACTTGCTGGTACCAAAAGTATTCGGGTTTTGTGTATCTTAATAATTTACATGTCCTATATTCCACGTTTTACAACATATATATATATATTCTTTCAAACTTTCCGCTGCGTTTGTCCCCATGGGGGTTCAGGGACCCATATTGTGGCTAACTAATTACCCCAATTTTTCTTTTTTCCTAATTTGTCAAACCAAAAGGTTTTATCTTAACCAAAAGGAACGTATGTTTCTCTGGTCCCTTGCCACTGAAGCTTATGTTTGTTTAAGACCCATGTAGTTCACATTGCTTAATATACGCCGGTCCCGAAATGCAAAAGACAGCACTTGAAAGTGATGACCGTGTTCAAATTTGTCGCAAACAACACATGCTTTGGATGAAAAATGTATTCGTTGGTACGGGCCAATTCTCGCGGGAAAAATCATTTGTATTGCATGTTTTAGTTACTGAGCCCCCGATATGACTTGATGCAAAGCGTTGCGATGCCCACAGTGGGTGTTCATCTATTACATTCAGTTAGGTGAAGGACCCGGAATACGCCACCGACTTTTGCCTTTCGCTGGCATCGGCCCTACCATTATGTGGATATTTGCATATTATCTTTGCTGATCATGCTCCTAGCTCCGCTCGCCACATTGGCCATTTCAGCCATATAATGCATTTTAGTCTATCCTCACCGCTTGGGTGCTACAAATGTATAAATAATCCAGAAGGACAGTAATATTTCTTGCCGCCACGGGACATGAATTGATTCTATCTATCTGGAATCGCTTCCGCTGAATAATGCAGCAGATTTTAATTAGTTTCAATGAAAGTTAATTCGTACACGTTATCAACAGAAATTGTGACCGCTATGCGTCTTGATATTGAAATTAGTTTTGCCCCAGAGAAAAGCATTCCGCTTTAATGTACAAAGCCTAATGTGATGAACAGACCCAGTTTTTTTTCCTCTACAAAAGTATAAATCTCCAAAACAAAAACATCAGATTAGACTACATGCATGTTTTATAGTGGTTTAAGATAAGACATGCTTAATTTTGATTGTGATTACTTATGGGCTTAACATTAAATATTTTACTTTTCCCGGCATGCATGAATGTGTTTAAAACGTTTTCTTCGGATCTGTGTAATCCCTGCTGGTTATTGACAAAATGTTCTTAATTAATAGGAAATATAAATTACCAAGTAACACAATTAATGTTCATGATGTGCAAACAAACATATTGACTTGAAAAAGTCACCCTGTGTTTTTTCCATCTACAATTGCTGGATCTAAGATCTGCTTAATGTTGGTAATCTCAATTACCAAGCAATGATACTAAAAATTATCTTGGGTATTTACTGCTGATGGCCATGAATCCATACGTTTATGGTCAGGCCATGAATAATAAACTTGTCTCTGTATTTTGACACATTCCATGGTTCGTTATTCAACCTAATATTGATCATGATGCTTTTCCTCCGATCCCATTTCAAATGATATAAAAAAAGTAAAAGATGTTTAAATAATGCTTAATATTTATCTTGTATGTTGCAAACAGCATTAGGTGGTTGGAGGGATCCTGTTGGGTACGTGGAGACATTGAACCGTTACCTTCTCATGCTATGATGCTCCCCTTGAATCTTTATGCCATGATCGCTACCTTCAATCTCCTATACTATGATGTACCCACTCTTCAACCAGTCATACTCTGAATGATCCCCCCCCCCCCTCCATCAATTTCTCAACGTGATGCCCTTTCGGGATTGAACCACGAAGCTCGTATACTGGGAGGTCAAGTTCAAATGGAACCGTCAACGTGTCACACTGTGAAGACCTCATGAAACGTTAACCTATCATACCATGAGGACTTCTTTGAACCGTTAACTTGTACCATGAAAATTCCCCTGAGCTGTCTACCTCTCATACTATGACGACTGGCTTGAACCTTTAATGTCTCATACTATGGGGACTCCCTTAAACCCTCCGACATCTGTACCGGGAGACTCCCTTGAACCTTCAGCCTCTCATACTATGAGGAGTCCCTTGAACCCACGTACAATATGTCATGCTATGGGAACTCTCTCGAATCTTCATGCTTTCGTAGTATAAGGAATCCACGGAACCTCAGACGACGGGGACTTCCTTGAATTTTCAACCCTTTATAGTATGAGAAATACCTTGGACCTTCAATTTTTCATATCGCATGGAATCCCTTGAACAATATGATGACTTCGTTGGACTTCAGTCCACAGAAACCTTACCTTCAATCTCTCATACTATATAGATCCTTGTCATTTCAGCCTCTCATACAGCAACTTCTGGCACTATTAAGTTTTACTCTGACCAATTAACCCCTCTGGCACATTCCTCCAAGTGGATACTGTTGACCTAAATGACATCAACTCTTCATGTGCAACATTTACATGTGTAAATACAGCCCGGGTATTTCTCTCTCTCTTTCTCTCTCTCTCTCTCTCTCTCTCTCTCTCTCTCTCTGTGTCATTTTCTCTCTTTATTTTTTACAAAACAGGAAACTATACAAATACATATCAATGAAACATATACGTATGCCCCTGCCCCGAATGATAGTGCAAGCTAGCCTGAATAATTGAACATATACACGTGGTAAAAGGTAGCAGGTGCAACCACCTTCTGCCCAATAGCTCGTGAATGTAGATGAAAATCATTTGACCGCTTTGCACACTTCATAATTCTGCACAAATTCAGGTTGTTTTTTTTTGCCCAAAACTTTTTTAAAAATCCAAAACACACCAATTTGCATGCTTCATTTTCAAATATTAGGGGGTGGGTGGGAATGTCTCCAGATCCCCCTTGAGAATAAGTCTCGTACCTTAGGCGGTAACCTGGACCAGTAAAGACTGCCTTGAGTCGACAGCTGTCCTCGGCGATCTCTGGAGAAAACAATGTTTCGCCTATGCTATGCTGAATGAAAAAAAAAAAAGCAGACGAAAGTTACGAGTGTGGACTTCGCGCCAATTTTTTTTTTTTTTTTTTTTTTGCATAGGAAAAAAATTGCATGGCAATACATGGGCTTGAGGCCCCCTAACATTAGGAAGGGCTTTATAGATGGCGGTAAGGAGCTTCGCTCCTGTGGTCTGATAGCTTTGAACCATTTTGATGGCTTTCTCGCTTTTCTTGATCCCATTGGACCCAGCAGGCAATGTTGCCGTTTGGAAATCCATCTAGTGGCAAGAAGCAACGTAGATCCCACGTAATTCCTTATAACGGTCAAACTACCATTCGCAGCGTAAAAAGAAACAAAAGTAATGTGCCCTTGGGATCATAATATGGATTTTGTGTATAATTTTCTCAAAATCTCACCAGTTTTCTTGAACTTTGTCTGTGAGTGAAGGGTATGTTTTCTTGAAGTGATCTCTGGCGAGACATTTAACAATGCCCTTACGTCTAGAGGGCTCCAGTGGCGACAGATGGATGGCAGCTCACAAAAGCAATGGAAAAAGACGAACGTCATTTATTTCATTCCTCTAAATGTATTGACAAATTTTAGCATCATTAAGGTAATTATGTACTGGACTCTCATTAGGAAGGGGACTTTAAGCAAAGAAAAACGTTCGTTCTATAAATCAAATTGAAAACTTTATCGCGATTAATCAATACATATTATAATGCACTTGAATGATTTAACGAAAGTTTTTTCACATATTGTGTTCACCTATGCCCCGGTCAGTGACAAATGTTTGTCTTGTTACTTCATCATGTTACCATTTCACATTACCCCTCAGTGACTTTCATTAGTCACAAACCAGGCCGTGCATGTTAAATCGAAGGCGTACACCTGCGGTGAATATCAAACGACAGGGTCATCTATTCTTTTCTTCGTGTGGAATTCAAAACTATTGTACCCGCATTGTCATACCTGTTACCGCAGCTGATCTTCGTCTGAATGAACTGAATAATGTACAGTGCGATATGCAGCTGAATGCAGTTGGGGTGCTTCCGTATAATGGACAGGAGGAGAAAGGGGGTAAGAGGGGGTTCTGTGTAATAATATTAATAGGTTTCAATTATCTGTGGAGTGTGAATTATATTTATCTTGACCTTCGGGGGATAGTGTTCGTTATACGTGACTTCTAGTGAGGATAAATCATAAAATCACATTCAATCCTTGAGTTGCGAACAAGAAACCTAACCCCCACCCCACCCAGACACACCCCAGCCATGATATATTTATCCGCTCCTTAGAAGGTATACAAGCCATGCGACACGACAGACAGGACCTTTAGGTCAGGTATTCCAGTCTTTCCGCAATGTAAATGCTTTGTACTTTAGATAACACTTCTTAGCATAAATATTTGTATTCGGATGCCAACCCCACAATGGCAGCAAATAAGTTCAAGAGGTACCGAACATCAGCATTCATCTCCCAATACCAATTAGAAGAGACAAATTTCACTCCCGACTTGAGGCAGGCAGTCACCCGTAAAAGGCGCACGTAGAAATCCAATTGTTTGCAACCAGAGAGGTAAATTGTAACCATAGTTTTGGCTAAATTGATTTCAAAACTCTCTGTTAAGTCTTCTCGTAACACTTCTGGCAGTATGTTTCCGTAAATTGGTACATTTACCAGTTTTAAATTCACAGTTTACTGACGTAATATGACAATAAGTTGCTGTTATAAAGCGTTAAATCTTTGCATAAATTATTATTATTATGTTAGGCCGTAATCAAGGACTGGCCAGTTGGAATGCAGAATAATAGGTTGTTATCACATTATTATGACCCACTGAAGCCGTTAAGACCTCCTGAGCACCAAATGATTAGCAGCAGACAACATCGTCGCCACATTTAATTGTATTAGATAGACATATTCAGCTGATCATAGTAATTCAAAAAGTGATTAAAACCTTCATATCGCGATCAGTGTCTGTACCCTGGCCCCAGTACCTGCACACCACCCTCTTCTTCGCCTCGAGTCTTCTCTAGGAACCAGTGCTGGGGCACAAACCTCTCTCTGGCTTTTTAAAATCCATACATGTAAATTACATTAAAACAACAGGAGTACATCTTGTAAATTCAAAGAAACTAGATTGCAAGCACAGACAAAGAATCAACACATAAACTGGTAGGACGCTGGTCACCTGACAATTTTAGACCTACCACTTGACTCAACCGCACCCGAAATATACCTTGGGATGTACCTTGAGTGGTGTTCTTTGTTCAAATGTTAACGTTGCAGCAATTTTTGAAATTAGGATATTTTTTTCATTTCTCTGTAAAAAAAAAAAAAAAAAAAAAGTAATAATCAAAATCTCCCTCCAAAAGTTTGTGCACATGCACACTTCTGGAGACCCTTAAACCTCAATTTGTTTGACAGGTAACGCTGCAATTTTTTCTCTTGTTTTGAATTTTTGTATGTTTTTTTGTTTTTTCATTTTCAAGTTCTTCTCCAGTATTAAAGTACAGATTTCTGAAAGATGTGTTTCAATTTAGTTGTCAAGTTCATTATAATCGAGTTTTTTTTTTTTAATGGAGCAAAATATTAAAATACTAGATTTCCGTGATTTTGAATTCAGGTGGTGGTCTTATCATAGGTGTACATCAATTACATTGTCTAACATCTGACTAATGATGCTTCCTATGTATATAGTTGCTATTGAATAATTATAGAAGCACACATATGGGGTTTCTTCTGATATTGTTACTTTTGACCTTGAGTGGCCTTGAAAAGTCAGATTGAGGTCCATGACCGTAGAAATCAATACTGTCATCTTTTACATAAAACCTATTTGCTCATACTTTGTAGGCATGTATTTTAGGTCGTACTGTATAAAATGTGTTCAAGATGGACAAACCTAACCCGATTTCCAAGGTCGCAGAAGAATTTTGTATCCCGTTTAGGTAGAAGTGTTACTTAGGTTTAATGGACATTTGGTAGAAATGGTCTCAGTCGGCAACCGTGAACAAGATGTCGCTGCATGATTCTGATTTTCAACGATTGTTTATTTTAAGCACTCATTGATTGATGTTATGCAAGCATTCCTATTAATTACCATATATGTCAGTGTTGCATTTTTTCTTCTTCTGGTAAGGAAATATATTTTTGCTGAGCACGGGCTGTTCACACAAACTCTCCAGTTTCTTTCTCACGTTATAATGGGTAGTAAGTGATCCTTCTTCGTTTGTGTTGCAGACTCGTTCTGTTTTGGAGTCGTGAACTGAGTTTTGCATGTCAAAGAAAAAGAATTAGTTTAAAATTACAATGCAATGTTCGAAATTTATCAAGGGAGCAGTTGCCAATGAACGGTCATAATTAGGTCACGTGCGCAGACTAGCCTGGTTTTGATTACAACGGCTTTACTAAATAAAATGTGAAAGATCTTGAAGTCAAAGAAACAAACAGGGCCCAGGTATTCGAAAGGGTATGTCAAAGATTGCCTGCAGGTATGCATGATGTCGTCTGACGTCACTGCATGGCTACTTTTCATGTTGCGCTTCATGTCCAGTCGGCAGATCGTGAGAAATTTGTTGTAAACTTAAATAAATATGATTAAAAAGCTGAAACAGACTTTGATCATCCAAGCAGATGACATATAACCGTTAACAATTTTTCGTAGAAGGCTAATTGGTTGTTTGAAATTCAGCCACACTGATGTTAAGAAAAAGTTACATGTATGATGATTGGCTGCCTTGCTGATCGAATGAAACGTAATACGTGGTATACAGTTCCGTAGAATGATTCCCGCAGAGATGTTGTATAATCAGACATGCCACAAGTTAATGTGGTTTCAGAGGTCTACAGTGCAAAGCTGTGGACAGCTTTGCCCCCGGCCCAGATGACCTTTGTGATGTGTTTGTAACGGTTCGTTGTCCAACTCATGATCTTTGTCCACTGATAGCATCGATTTTGTTCAATTTGGTGCAAATATCACCACCATGTACGACTCGGGCATCATGGACTCCTGTTTGTACACAGGATACCTTTGGCAAAATTGAGAATTTTCTGCTAAACCGCCGAAACTGCTATTAGCATATATATCGAATCATTCATCTTTGGCCCTATGTAATTTGGTAGGAGTTATACTAATTTACAACAGCCGAGAAGAAAGAAAAACTACTTTTACCTATGTATGGATTCGGCTTTAGGGCCACAAATTGCGATAACGTGGATACAAGTTTAAACGCTTGACCGTATGTTTCAATGAACGTAATATCAGTTACAAATTAGTTTGCTTAGAGGGGCATGTCACAAGAAGAACCGCGGTGTCACGAGGTGGTCCTGGGCCTTGATTGACACGATTATGTGGAAGGGAATTTATTAAGTAGCGGTTTTGTATTGTGTCTTAGAAATGAACAGAAACGCTATGCATGCAATTCACCATGTTGTCACTATCACCACTTGGGTCACGGAAACTCTTTTGTCCCGGTAGAGTAAAGCATGGATAAGTAAACAAAATAATGTTTGCGGTTATAAACACACACACACACACACACACACACACACACACACACACACACACACACACACACACACACACACACATATATATATATGCATGTAAATATATATGTCTTGGTCTTTGATGTACAATAAGCTTTTAAATTTAGTGGGAACTAATTTTCGAAATGAGAAAAGGACATTACAAAGAACACGAGAAATTTAGCTTGCGCCATTTCTTTACTTATACCAGACGCTAAAATTCAAATAAATCTCATGAGATTTAAGAGAAACAAGAAAAATACCAGCATAATGTTACGTGTTTGCCAATGTTACTTGAAAAACTTTGCTTTTAGCCAGATGAAATGATGTATTTTATATGATATGTACATTTTTATAGCGGAATACCCTTTGCAAATATTTGTATATCAGAATTTTCTCTCAATATTATTACAGAATAAAGCTGTTATAGTGGCCAAATGTTTGAAAGATCAGTCCCTGCAAAATAAGTTAAACATAATAAATTTCAAACAGGGCAAGTTACAATTTTTCAGCAGAGTTAATATAGATCGACCGTATAGCACTAAATACAATCTCTCTGAAAGTATTTAGAAATGTTTAGACTACAGCAATTCTATGAAAGAATAATTCTATGGGGATATTTTCAAAAATAAACATCGTGTGCATCATCAAAATGACAATGTCTGTTTTCTTACTTAAATGGGAAACCCTAACCAAGCCACCTTAAACGACATTCGTGGCGTAACTACAGCATTTCAGTCAGAAAAAGCCAACACTCATTACAAATATGCGAACGCAATTTAAAGCCCTTTTAAACAAGCAACCACGGATATGAATTCGGTAATAATTCTTTATCCCAGCCATAGGACATAAAAGGCTGTATAGAAAAATATTGTGGCGGGACGTCAAGTCTGATTAAAGACCTACAGCTTTATTAGTCTATGGGCCAACAGAGGCGAACCCCCTCCGCTCCGGTGCATTCATGATTATACATAGTTTTAAAGGCTATCTCTTGGTAATTAAAAAAAAAATCACGATAGCATGTAAATAAGTGGTTTCAAAGTCTTTTCATGGCCACTTAAAGAATACCCTGCTGTTGAAAAGCAGAACATTTACTTTCAGCAATTTTTTGAAAAACTTATACATTGTAATATTTTGCCATGAGCAACTGTATCCCGAATTAGTGAGAATAGCAAGACTATTGCGATAACATCTGAATATGTTATACCATCATTATGTTATAATATTGGAACAAACATGAAGGTCATAATCAGCTTCATTTTGGTCCAAAATTATTTTAATACGAAAATAGTATAAACTTTCATTCGTGCAGAATATCCAAATTTGCATTTAATGACACCATATTTTGCCAAAGTTTTCCTGATTAGTGTCTTACACAATGAGTGGTTGACAGAAATGTCCTCTTGCATTAAAAACTTGACAGCGTAATTTTTTTCAATGAAATTCACCCATACCCTTAATAGTGATTTTTTACATTTTGTGTGTGTACTGTTTCATTTGCTTACGGCATGATAGACTGATACATTTGGTCTCTTGTTTCAGTAGATGTGACCGTATGCCATCAAGTAGAATTCATAATTGTACTTAGCATGAATATCAAACCATTCAAAAGGTCTCCAAATCTAAAATAAACCTTATCTACTCCAAGACAAAACATGCCACACCATGCAAAAAAGGTACATAAAGCTATGTATTCAATCTCCATAATATTCTCCAACATCTGTGTCATAGATACTGGTGGAATTACATATGTACAGCCCCGATCTGGGAGAACTCTGAACATAGTACTTCATTTGTACTGGAATAAATACAATGAACTAGGCCGTGTCGATCGTGAAATTTACACATACTGGCCTTCATTGAAACATTCTTTTAAGGAATGGGGATTTGGTGCAGTTGGTATGTGTGTTTTTCTACTTTGGGCAAGATGATTCATGCTGAAGGTTACTGTTTCGTGACCCGGTAGTTCAGTGGTCACAAAACATATAGACAACATCCACTATGCTTTCATACTCAGTGTCATCATCTGAATCTTGTACCTGCTTCTCAGAAGAAGCCATGATGTCAACTAACTCATTCAGCAAAATATCTCCGTCTACCCAAATAAAGTCCATAGACCCATCCTCATTGACATTCCAACCATGATCAGGTGGACTGGGCATTGCTGGATATGCCACAGCAGCATTCTTCCAGATGTACGCCTTGTAATTTGCTCTACATATATACGTAGCTTCAACGATGCTCTGCTTGATGGCCAAAGACTGAGGTCGATACCATCATTTTTTGACAGAGGCAACCCAGATTGGACACAGAGAGCAGCAGTGTCTTACTGCTGCACCTGAGTTCATGCTCTGGAGCCCTGATGGACAGCTCCTTGCATGAGTCTGTGACAAAATCAACCCTAGCACATGGTGGCAAAAGACTAAACGCTGTTTCTCCAAGTGTTTCAAATGTCTCTGCTATGCCAACCAAGAAATGGAAAAGTGACATTGCCATCAATAATGTATACACAGTCCTCAATTTTGGGTTTTGTCGAGGGTGCAATGCAATCCTCAAGAATTTTCAATAGTAGTTTTGCTTTATCTGTATTTGTAGGATAAGAATCTGGGGTTGCAAGGGCCCATGGGATAGGTCTAAGTTGATATTTCAACAATCCTTCAAAGCTAATGTTATTGTACTCTGACAGTGTGACTAACTGACCAAATAGATTTCTTTATACCTTCAACTCTACAACCTTGTTCTATGAACTTCTGAACATTTGTTCTTTGCAGAGCATGCAAACGTCTTAAATTTGTTCCTCTTCAGTGAGTGGAAACAAACATTCCTTTGTCTTATACACAACAGTTACTCAGCCCATCTTCAACAAAGGACTGGAATGCTTCCCTACCAATGGCACTTTCATTTAGCAGATCAATAAGGTTCTCTGTTGTTTTCCGCAGTAAATGGATTGAAAAGTTATCAAAGTAGCCTCTCAAGAGCTTCTGGTAGCAGTTTGTACCCACAAATGGCTCTGTTATAGTGCTTGCCTAGAACAACTTTGGCCAAAGAGAACCAATCACATACTGCAGACTCAGTTACTATTTCCTGAAAGCCACGTCCAACTATATGTTTGCCCAAGGTAGCAAGGTATGAACTGACAGCATTGAACACACCCATTCGCACAATTATATCACTGTATTCTTGGGGGAGGGGGGTTATATTCCTGACCAAGGTCTCTTGAAGCCTCCTGTGATGCTGCAAGACCTTTTGAGCGGTAGCATTATCAGTAATTGGTGAATGGATTGGTGCCATGTAATCAACTGCAGAACACTGTTGCTCACCCTCATTTGATTTATTTTGTCCTGTAGAAACAACTGGCCCACCCAACTAGGGACGTTTTGGTCACTGCCATCACTGCTAGCTCTGCATAATATCCACAGGAAGTCCGATAACTGGGCCATTTCAGAAACATCAGACAAAGAATTGGTTTCTAGAATAGGCTCAGCTTGCTGCTTTGCATACCTAGGAGGCAGGAGTGTTGACCTGAGATAAATAGATCTTTGCTTTGTCCTGGGAATACCAGCTACTTCTGTGGTTGAAGCAGTCCCTGTGGCTTCCTGTATTACTATACCATGAGCTGAATGAGTTGTACCGCACCTGATGGTGTCTTCTCATTCAAATTAAAGTTGTACCAACAGAGATGGACAACAGAACTGGAATTTCGGGCAATTGACGCCAGTCAAAATTTGTACTCACATTTATATATTTTAATTTGACATTATATTATCAATAAATTTGCATATGAAAATGACTTTGTGAACTAAAATTAACACTTCAAGGAACTCGAAAGATATGTTACAAAGTTCATATAAAACAAGAACACAAGTGTTCATTTTTTACTTACAGACTGACAATTATTCCAAACCGTCCGTTTGTTTCATTCCATACCGCTGCCAAGTTATGCTTAGTAGACGTTTATAGATGCAGTTCTAACTTTGATGACGTCATACATGAAACAGATTACTGGTTGTCATGGCAACTTAAAGAGCAATGGAAGGAGTCCCACTGTGAAAGCTTGTGCTAGTTTCATGTATTTTAGACAAGAGGAAGGGAGTGTTTCTCCTTTTATCAGAAAGCTTGTGCAGTGAACTTAATTTTAAGAAAAATATATAAAGATAAAAAGGGAGCATCTTTTTGACAACATTTAACTCTCAGACTAAGTTGGAATGACACCGATTCTGATTGACCCCTCGTTTGTTGTGATGCATCTAGCCTTTGTGCATTTATACCATACTTGCATCTAGCCTAGGGTAGGCCAGGAACGTGCTATAGATGGACTACCAACGGGAGCGCTAATCCCTTTAGTGGTCAACTGGGCGCAACGACTACAAAGCGTGTTCAGTAGCGCCACTCAAGTTAATCCCCCCTGCTCAGTGCGATTGTTGTTCCATCTATGTTTCCGCGTTCGGTTGTGTCGGGTTACTAACATCAGGCTTACATCGGGTGTGCTATTGTACCAAGTTCAAAAACGGAGAGCTTTATGCCTGCGCAACCAGTCTCATCGTTTGAATCAGAACCGTGCGAGTCCATCGATGTGTTTTTCGTTGAAAGCGGCCGATGAAAGGGTAATTTTTGGCATTTTTTCTGTCCAAAATGATTCAAAGTTAGACAACTTGCGTGCGTAATAACTCCTTACGCCGTAATTAGCAATAAAAAATGTAGTTTTAGATGGATAGTGTATGCCGGAAGAATTATGATGGTGGTTTCATTTCTTGTAGCTGAGTCCGGCGTAACGCTAAATTTTGACTTTAAAATGTGGAACACGGTGAAAAACTTTGCACATTTCAGTCGGTGACGCGATTATTCTCGCCTTTCATCGCGTGACCTGGCCACGAGACTGCCAGCTGCCAGCGCGGACCGTGGAGTTGTGTTGTTCAGCACTGAAGGTGCTCGCTCAAACACCCGATCACTTGAGCAGCGGCAACATAAATGGTACAAAGGGGGGCCCGCCGCTGGTAGTCCATCTATAGCACGTCCCTGGGTAGGCCTACCACCTAACCAGTATCTGGCATTTCGTAGGTCTCATGGCTCAAATGGTAAACCCAGCACGTATTTTAAAGCACAGGTAGGACAAATGCTCGCAATCTACAGTTTTGGGTTAAATTACATTGGTTTGTAGGCCAAAGTGTGTCGAGCCTCCCTGCCCCAATGTATATGTGGGTCCATATACATGTATACGAAACAAACAGATAGGCTCATCCATTCGTTGATTCAGACCAGTAATACTGAATAAGTCAAGAAGACTTTTAAGTCAATGATATAGCTCGATGGAAGTTACAGAAATTTCCAGAAATTTAATGGGGGTGTATCGGTTTTTTTTTTTGTTTTTGTTTTTGTTTTTTTTGTTTTTTTGTTTTTTAAGCAAACTCGAAGCCGTTGACCCGCCTCACCCGCATGATGGGCAGGGAGAAGAAGCTTTTTCTTGATGCTAATTTGGTGTTCCCATTTGTTCGCGGCATACACTCTCCATTGCCTTTGACATTTCACGTCCAATGTGCTCTACCAAAACGTGCACTGTTATATTGAGCCCGATATAAGTGCAACTCGCTAGAAACTCACCGAGTTATTCTACATCAAACTTCAGATGACCAAATGACTTTAATCTTCGAGCTTTTGAGGTCAAAGGCACCTTACCCACCATGGTTAAGACCAGATGAAAATTGACAAAATTGAAAAGGTACAGCCAGTTGAAAATCTTTCGATGGCCAAAATGACCTCTGAACTTTCATCTGTAGTGGTCTATTGCCGTGTACAAAGTTTGGCCTTGAGTTTGGCTACACAACAAACTTAGGAGTTTCCTAATCCATTGATTCCTTTTTGAACTGAAGACCAAAGCGTGTTTTCCGTAAGTAAGGTCAGTACACCTGTATCATATCATTTTACAACATTTTTTCCAAATTTCACCCCCAAGTGACTGTTATGACCTTCCAAATATTAACCAAAATACAATGAAATAATAATAATGATGATGATAATAATAATAATAATAATAATAATAATAATAATAATAATAATAATAATAATAATAATAATAATAATAATAATAATAATAATAACAATAACTGAAAAGGTTATGACCTTCAAAATATAAGTCATGGACACAATTTAAGAATCAGACGTAAACAATTTCTATGCACAAGCAGAATCATACAAGAATAATGACTGGCAGGCCCACCATATAAGATTTCCCGTTTTTTAATTTAATTTAATTTTATTTATTTATTTATTTATTTATTTATTTATTTATTTATTTATTTATTTATTTATTTATTTATTTATTTATTTATTTATTTATTTATTTATTTATTTATTTGTTTATTTATTTATTTATTTATTTATTTATTTATTTATTTATTTATTTTTGAAGCAGAGAAAATGAACGTGTTATTTTTTCAAACGTTCATATGACCTTGACCTTCACACTTGAGGGGTAAGCTAAATATAGGTTTAAGTGTTGAGCTATCCATGAAGCTCAACATTGATTGATAATCTTTCAAGTTACGTGAACATTTTGCTTCCACCCGGCGTCCCGATCTAAGAAAAGGAGGCCAAGGTACATTAATGAAATAGCAGGTGCAAAACATCCGTGTAACACTTGATGCATGGACATTTAGTGGATTTTAAGATATCTGAGTTTCCGCGCGTACAGGATTAAGAAAAGTAAAAGAAAAAAAGCCCGACTTCCAGACGTTTTCTACAAACGATCATATGACCTTGACCTTCCACTCTGACCCTACTGTATGTCAAATGTGCTGAGGGAACAGAGCTTTCCATAAATGCTCAGATTGCGCAGATCGAATAATAGGTTTTGGAGTTATGGTCAAACAACAAAAAGTAACAGTAGGCACCGAAACCCGGGAAAACTACGTCACAGTGACCCAGAAGGCAAGTCAGCAAAACACACAGGTCTAAAGCTACCATGAGGTGAAGTTTTGGTCTGGAGAAACAGATGGTGTCCGAGCTACTTCAAAATCTCAAAATCAAAATAGAAAAACGCTCACCGATTTTGAGAAAGAAAAAAAAGCTTCTCATGTGGGGGGAGGGGGGAGGCTTACTTAAGACTCAGATAAGACGCGATGTGACAAATTAAAATTGAGGACGCTCTCATGAACACGCATATGCACGTTGTAAACTGAGCTGTGCGGCATTAAAATGAACATCTCTCTCAAACAAATTGATTGCCCTCCGAAGGTCGACAAAGGTCCATTTACTGTACTGATTTATTTTCCAGATTGGTGCAGTTTGGATACCGGATATACCACAGTCTTTGATGCTAGCAATTACCCTCGAAGCGTGTACGTCAGTTTAACAAGAGATGGATCGGTGTGGATGCGCATGGGCCCCGAACACAAATCTCTTGATTGGATGTACGATAATGAATACTCCAGAAAAATTATTGTACAACTTCTGCAACATGAGGATATCAACATTCTAGAACAAATGGAATATAGCGAATATTGTGTGCTAACGGATCTAAATCTTCATGTGAAGACGGATTCCAGTTGGCAACCATCTTACGTGGTTACTTATAACCCCATGTCCAAGGAAACCCGGATATTATTATTTAAGTTTACCCGCAGTTGTGAGACCACGACAAATCTCACCTTGACCGCAGACAAACAAAGTCTCAGGTGCAACGGTGGGGACATAAATTCATGTGGGATAAAAAATTTGCCGTTCAAAGGTCAAAGCACGGATTCCATTTTTATAAAATATGTGAAATTCGACCCGAAGGGTCCTGATAGTTTTCTCTGTCTGCCACCGGCCAATAGAAATGCGTTCACATTCTATGGCTCTTATTATCACGTTTATGTCAAAGTCGCTTCATGTCTGCCGCCAGAGGGTAAGTATATGCAGGATATTTCCATCAATACTGAAGGTCATGGTCTGTCTATTTCCTTTAGTTTTTATCGGATAAATTTGTGCGCAATACATGCTGTGTAGATTATTGACCCTTTCTCACTCAATATGTCACTGGCACCTGGATTTAAAGAGTTGTCTGCCGAAACGCTTAATTTAAAACATCTCGTTCATAAAAAAATGACGAATTTCAAGTGCGAAAGGAAACTGCAGAGACAGCTAGTTCTTGGTCACCGGCTTTCCATGAATACGTAACTCGCGACAAGGATAAACTGCTAACTTTGTGTTAATCTGACCAAAGATGAGTTACGATACTTTTGTCAAGACCCCAGTGCAGTGTAAATGACCCAGGGCCATGCGTGCAGAGCCAAATCGGGAATGTATCTGGGTAAACTACCTGAGTCTTCGGTTCAACTGTATCTCTCATTACCATCAAAGAACATCCACATTTTTGGCACTTGAACCAGGGCCTTTATAAATTGCGAATACTCATTTCAACCCTTTAACATCCTATTCAAAGAAAGACCTTGCTTTTTTGAATTATCATTATTCAAGGTTCAAATTTCCCTTTTTAATCAATTGCCCTCAATCAAGGGTTAAACCAGATCAATAACTTTCCTCGCCATTTTACCGAAAGCATGGCAAGGAAAGTTGTTAGCCCGGTGAGAAACCTAGCACTCAAAAGGTTAAATACGTACGGTATATTTTGCTCACTAAGGTCAAAGGGTCAAGTGTATAAAGGACGTTTAAAGACAATGAATATAGGAAGTAACATATTCAATTCTAAAAAGCTTTTCTGTACCTGGTTAATCGGGCGTGGGTTTAAAGATTTTAAACATATTTGTAACGCACCAGAATGCAAGTCCATCAGATCTGATGATGAAAGCAGAAGAGGCTAATCAGCGTAATTGTCTTTGATTTCGCATGTAGCTGCTAGTAATTGTTTTAGAGGAACCTACCGGTGAAGCGCCAGAATACCTCATCTGATGACTGCCATAGTGTACTTTGTATTTTATGCACAAAACCCCAATTCATTCTGAATAACTGTTGGCATAGCCTAAACTTTGCATATACATAATTATCGTGATATACAATTATCGCGTGTAATTGAATTAATCTAGCATACATATACCAGCTCACTTTAGTGAATGAAAATGTGACATCAAAGAAAATGCACATGATTAATATCTCACACGATAGGAGCATGCGATAACTGCTAATATACGTGACAAATGTACAGACGGGAACTTAATGGTAACAAAGAAAATAGGTTTCGTATAAAAGGAACGAAATAGTCTTGCCGTCGGTACTTCGGCAGAAACGACCCTTAGTTTATCATGATTTTACATTTGTTTGTGGTTCTTCCAACTCTTTTCGACATCTGCGTATCTGGATCATAAGAACATCAAACATCATTCTCGACGGGATTTTTTTTAACTTACATTATTTCTAGTCACTGTGAGTTCAGAGGGAGGCAATGAGAGCAGTTGAATAATGCTTGTAACCCTTCCCGTTGAATTAAAACTAAACCTAAGTCTAAATCAACTGCTTTTGTTGGCGTGGGTTAGGTCACGCCAAGGAAAGCTGTTGGGCGCATTCAACTTATCCAAAACATTGAAGCAGAAGGCATTTGCCAATCCGACAGATACGGCCTATTTAAGAGCAAAAGGGTTAAACGAGAATGTGATGAGAATGATCCATTTGCTTGCCCTAACCTGAAAAAAATCCCTGCATTCTTGCCATTCTCCAGCAAATCGACGTTTGACTGCTGTGTCATTTGCTAATAAAGTCGTCAAGGGTTGAAGCGTTTAAATAGGATATCGATTTCAGAGTTAGAATTAATCTTCGGAAGCTTAATATTTATCTTACGGATATTCCCAGGGATATGCCATTTATTCTAAGCACATAGTAGTTCTAAGAACATACAAGATGAAAAAATGTGACATGATTCGGTATCAATCTGTATGGTCAATGTAGCTATAATCTATTACGCTAACTGAAGGGGATCCCAGAATAACCTTTTCCCTACATTTTACGCTTAAAAAGAATTTCTACACATCTTTTATTTGTACACATTTTGTACCAAAACAGAAGTGCACACCTCAAGAATTATGAAAAATTTCTGTATGTGGCCATACTTTCATTTCAGCACATATTCCATTTTCCTCAATACATGTAGTTTAGACAGGTATCCCTTATAAGGGCACTCGACATTTAAGCAGTGCACATTGACAGTTCTCGTGCCAATATTGTAACAGCGACGTAACATGGTTTAGTAACTAGATACTGAACGTCTTGCCTCATGAAAGTAGAAGTAATACAGTTAACTTATGAAGAGAATTCTCCGCAATTTAGTGCAATTTTCGAGCGACTCAGCCAGTGTGTTACGTTGGTGCTTTGAACGTAATTGTACCCTGACTAGATTGCGTTTGTAATTCCATATGCCCGTAACTTACGTCGAGTGTATTGTTTACACGGGACGTGCAGCAACAGTACGATATATATGACAAAAACGGAATAGGTTAATGGATACCGCGTCGCTGCCAGCGGCATTGCCAGTACGGTAAAATGCTGAACTTCCTACGGACACTTTTACAGTGTTATTTAATTAATTTTACAGATACATTTTACCGTGTTATAAGCTATAAGTATTGCGTTCAATACATGAAATTGAGGTGCACAGATTAACATAGCTTTCCACCTATAGATCAAGACACAAGTAGTGAAATTTAAGAGTTGCTGTTTGTCGTCCGTGAATGTGTTTTCATTATTAGGATTTGACAAATTGTAGAGTACTATCAGGCATTTTATTCGTTATTATGGGCGTAATGAAGCACTACTTAACGCATAAAGACAAGCATCTTTCAGAAACCACTAAAAATGTGAGATAAAAGTAACTTTTCTATCTTTCGACCTTAACGATGTGTTAAAAGGTTTATGGGTGACAATTTCTAGTTTGCAATGTATATTCTTTTTTCATTTATATGGAAACATTTGTTTCTCTTGAACATGTATTTTGTTTATACTAACCCCAGGTGTCTGGTCTGTGCGATGTGGAAACGCTGTATTGTGAGCCTTTCCGTCTACATGATTGCATGCTGTTGGGGAAAATCAGCGGTGTGCCAAGCATACCTATGGAATTGATAAAAAAAGTAACTGGAAATTAATGAGTAATTCAGGGAGTCAATAGCTATGTCAATAGACAGACTCTAAATGAAATTAACTATCGGAGTGATCAACAACAAAATGTCACAATGAATAAATAACTATGTAAAGAGCATTTATTTAATGTTTATATGTATGCTATATGTAAGCAACCATGTCAGTGAAAAAAAAGTCAATAAATAGCTTCTCCAAAACTGTAATTGTGTAGTAACAGCAATACTGGAAAGAGTTTCGATTCATTTCATTTTTTACCACAATCACCACCACCACCACCACCACCACCACCACCACCACCATCACCATCATCATCATCATCATCATCATCATCATCATCATCATCATCATCATCATCATCATCATCATCATCATCATCATCATCATCATCATCATCATCATCATCATCATCATCATCATCATCACCACCACCATCATCATCATCATCATCATCATCATCATCATCATCATCACCATCATCCATGCATTTTTACTGTCAATACGCCATGCAATAATTAGTTTATTCACTCACGTAATTCTATGATTTTCCATGAATAAAAAATCTATATTCGAAGATAGCATTAAAAGCAATGACTCAAAACATAAACTAAGTTGATATAGTATTGATATTCGGCACGTGCTTTTACGCACCTGTTACGAATTAACCTATGAATCGATAGTGTTAACGTACAAACACCTAATCATGTTTTCCAATGTGTAATAGCAAAGTCTGTAACAGCAAAGTGTGTTAGTTTCATCAGTTGTGCACTGTTACAAATTTCTAAGATTTATCCTGAAAAAAATCAATATTATAGTTTACAGGTTTTCCATTTCACCACCAGAAGACACAAATTATTTTTCAAACTCACAATCTGAAGGAAAAGAATATTATCTGAAGCTTTAGACCGGTACATAAGCAATGCAAGCAGACGTCTTCCCTACTTTATTGTCAGTTTGGTAACAAATTTACACTTTGACATTAGCTGACCTCTTACTCAACTGGGTTATAGTAAGGTCCGTCGTCCGTCTGGCTGCCCGTTGTCTGTCCGCAATGGCATTTTCGCCTAAACCTAGACGCATTTTCCGGATCCTCTCCAAACTTGATAGGGATCTACCTTGGGTGAGTCTCCATCAAGTTTGTTCATCAGGTCACAGTCCAGTGATGTTTGGATTTTATGTTTTTTGTATGGAAAAATCTTTAAAAATTGTTTTGTACGAAAACGCTACGCCAAATGCTTCGAAAATGCACAGGGGCATTTTAAGGTATCAATAGTCTTTAATTTGTTCAACAAATGATGCTGCAATTTTGTTTATTTTCGTGTAACTATTTGCGTACTTTCGCTATTTTCACTTTTCTTCCTCAAGACCGCCAATCAGACTATGCTGAAATTTTATGCAAATGCAAATCTAGGGAAAGGTCACACAAAATGCGGGCACCTATTCTATAATGCATGTATTCCTATCGATTGCTATGCAAGTCAATGGCCATGGCAATAGTAATTCACATTTGTTACCTCTCCAAAACTGTCACAAAGATTCACTTCAAACTAGGTGGAGATGTGCCATGTGTGAGTCTCTGTTACACTCCAGTGATGTTTGGATTTGTTATGAGTGTTTAGGTCCACTATTTCGCAAACTCTGAAAAAAAAACTACTTCTCCGTGAGACCTCTTAGTCAATTGCTTTGAAGTTGCATAGGCAAATTTATAATATTTAAATTAAGCAATAATCATTAACACTAGATGTCTGGTGTGACTATTACAGTGGCCTAGACCTAGGCAAGGAGGCCAGAATGATTTTCTTTGGTATTTCTAAAGCCTTTGACCGCATGTGGCACGAAGGTCTTCTTTTTAAAATTCGTGAACTGAGCATTTCCTCAGCAATTATTGAATGATTTGATAGTTATCATGGAAAGTAACAGCAAAGGGTTGCCATACATGGTCAAAGTTCTTCGTGGTTACGCAGGTGTACCTCACGGCTCTATTCTCGGGCCACATCTAATCTTAAAATATGTTGACGATATTGTTGATAATATTAATACGTGTAACACCGGACTCTTTGCCGATGATACTAGCATTCTCGAAATCGCTTCTTATCGTGAAGTCTCTGGGACTCGCATTAATACTGATCTCGGCCATCTCTCTATGTGGGGTCGCATCTGGCGTATGACATTCAGTGCCATTAAATCCCTTTAGGTCCGGTTTTCATGTAAACCAGACAAAGAAACTGATTGTACCTTTAATCTCGGAGAGACTGCCTTTCCGCAGGCAACAGACCACACTCACTTAGGTCTTACTTTCTGCCTGATTTTAAATAACACTTACATATTGATAGTAACGTCACTGAAGCAAGTAAACGTCTATCCCCTCTTAAATGGCTTCAGTTTAAACTTTTCAGGAAAACCTTATCAAAATTGTATCTGTCTATAGCCCGCCCCAACCTCGAGTATGGTTGTGTCCTTTTTGACAACTGAACACAACAGCCATCTGATTTCCTAGAAGGAATACAGTATGAAGCTGGTAGAATATTACTGGTGCTATGAAATTTACGCCACGTGATATACTGTCAGCTGAAATTGGCTGGGAACCTTTTCACACCCGCAGAAAAAGTTTCAAATTAGTGTTCTTCTACAAAATACAAATTTCCCGCTTACCATCTTACCTACATGAATTAATCCCGAATTTCAACTTACCCCAGACTGGCCGCCTCCTCCGCAGGCCCCCCTCAGCAAAGACAAATCAAATGCATGACTGCTGTTACTTTACATCGTTTCTACCGTCCGCCATTTGCCTTTGGAACGACTTACCTGATGATGTCAAGCTTTCCCAATACTTTGAATCTTCAAAGTAAAACTGCAAAAGTGCTGTTCTTTCGGAATGAAATTCAAAATTATTTCGCGTTTTGTAATCGCTTTGCAAATATAATTCACACCCAGCTTTGCCTAGGGCGTTCTAAACTAAATTCCCACTTACATGCATATGAAGTTAGCATTCTGTCGCCTGTTGCTTGTTCATGTCACTGCTTAAATGAAGATAAAGGTCATTTGCCCACTTTTGGAACAACCTAAACTTACACTCCTGGGGTCGGATGCAAACTAACAATTGGTACTTATTGTTCCACCTGTTTGGTCTTCCAACTTGCAAACTGATTTCTACTGTCCTGTGTGCCTTTTTTTTTCTTGTGTCTTCTATATGTTTGGAGCAGCCCTCGATTAGCTATTCATTATAGCTGTTGGGCAATCCATTTCCTTTGGGAAATAAATACATTTACACACATACGGGGATACCAATATGTACGCGCGTGCAAGTATGTGTTGTTCTCTACAAAATGTCCGATTAGATCGTCTTCGAAGTTGGTGAGATGCCCCTTGGATTAGTATCTATCAAGTGTCTTTAAATCTTCACGCTCCAGTTAAATATTTCTTGTTTTTTTTTTTTTTAATTTTTTTTTAGAGTTTTGGGGAAACCTTAAAAGATCTCTGGGACCACTTGGCCGCTGGCTTTGAAATTGCAGAAAAACACTTCTGTGTACCCCTAGATCAAACTGGGACTAATTTTTGGTGGGCTGAGGACGGGCTGTTCAGGCAGCCCTCTTGTTATTTAATGTGACGATCCAAGGGGGGCCTCCTCCACCCGTGCACGTAACTGTAGCGTGGAGGGTAGTTCAACGAGTTAAACATATTGATTTCAAACTGGAGTGCCCAACTGTACATAACTGACTCTCGGGGTTTTCCGGGTACAATGTGTGTAAGGGGGACATAGGGCAAATACAATATAACTATGCGCTCAAACAGATTGCAATACAATCAGATTTTGAATTCAAATTCTGCACAGATTTTGCATATATCTCATACAGAAACACATGCAAATATGCACCCACACCAGCACACTACATGGTAATGCCGCATTGTTAAGATAACAGGAGATCAACGGCATCATTTTTGCTCGTCATTGAGGCTACGTAAGAGAATAAACGCATATGTAAGTGTATTGTCATATCCTTTTAAATGTAGAAATTTTAAGCAAGAGCTGTAAGAGAAGCTACCACATTTATGTGAGAGCATATAAGAATATTGCATGGCGAAGATGGAAGGAACAGTTAATTAAAATGGTTTTTACAATGGGCCCTTGTAAAAAAATAGCAGTTTACTGGATGGAGTGTGACGATTCTCACATAATTGTGTCATTGTTTTTTCCGTAGGGTATCATTGCTATCTGCATGTATTGCTTTAATTTTCATTATCTATCCTAAATACCTGTTGAAGAGATAAGGTAATATCCTGTTTTCCGAGTACTTGTTGGTGCAATGTTTCTGTTGAACTAACAAACGTAGAAAAAAGAGAGTAAACAACTTTAACATTGCACAGGATCAGAAATGAATGCGTGTCTTAAGTACTAATTTATTAATCGTACGGAAGGGCAGAGATTACCCGTGATAAGTCATAGAAACAATATGAACCCAGCAGAACACTATAAATAAATCAAAGATTGATAGTCGTCTTCCGTCTGCACATTGACATGAAGTCTCTTCAGCAGATATTATAAATTTTGTCTAACCTGCTCAAAAGCTATCAACCATCAAAAACATATATCCTTCATGACTAAACAGTGCTTTGTCCCCTACAACCTCATACCTTATTTATTCATCTGATACACTGTAATGGCAAATGCTGATGGACGAAGTGAAAAGTCATAAGTACATCACACAGGAACAATTAATGGACGCAAATTATTTTACATTCAGCCTAGATTGTCTGGGTAAAATATCAACTGTTTTAACTGTTATATGTTGTGAAGCGGTTTCACCTTTGGCATTTAGAGGGCCCAATGTGACATGTAAACCCAGGAGCATTTCCCTTTCGATCTGCTGCTTACACTTCTTATACCATGCCTCCTTTGTTTTCTCAAGGGATATATATGTCACCTGCTTACACATATACCCCTGCTTTAATTTCCGTGGCTAAATTTCAACACAGGACTGATTTGCTTTGGTGAATACTTTTTAAAATGCATTTATATTCATGAAAACAAAGAAGGCATGGTCTAAAAGGATACATCCCTTGTTCCCGTGATTTATCTGGAATCCTGCATTTTTAAATCCTTACGCTTCGCTCCGGGATTTAAGAAAGCAGGATTCCAGATAAATCCCTTGAACTTGGGATGTATCCTCTTCTTAATATCAGTGAGGGATGAAACTTGTTGCACCACCAACGTTTGATACTGCATTAAATTATTATTAAATTATCCGCTTGTTCTCCACAAGAGGGTTCAAATAGGGCTGGCCCTCCTCCCCAACTGTTTTCTATGAAAAGCCAGGCTTATTGCTCTCTAATATGTGATTATATTTTTATTTTCGTGGAATAAAATATATTTAAAGTAAAGTATCAGTTATATTGAGATTTCAAATATATTTATCAACACAATTATGCAAATACAAGTCTACAGAACTGTACTAACAGGACATCTGTTATACACGTTGCTGTTCAGACCAAGACAATTTTATTCTGACAGAAGTAAAGGAACTTGTTCAGATTTTTTTTCAGACAAGGGGATTCTACTACTTAAATCATGCCCTTATTTGGTAATAGCTTGTGTTTGAAATTATGAGTGAAGAACAAGTAATCACGGTAAAAGTTTGAAAAGCATACTTGATAACTAAATGAACGTATGTTCTGATTCATGACAAAATAATTAAAGGTGCTTGATGAATGAAAGTGTTGTGCAACATAAGGTATATGGTGCTAAATCATAGTTGTGCATAAAGACAGCGAATCATTGTAAATGAGTTTCTTATTTTCAAAATTTTACACATGCAAATAACTTGAAAGTTAGTATATGCGGCTGATTCCTTCAGTACACATAATTATATTTGTCAACAAATAGGGTAATATTGTCGACAAAAGAAAAAGTTTTGGACATTTTGACCAATACATAAATGACGTTTTAACTGTTCATGTTTGCACGTATATGTTTACAGATTCAAGAACACTTGGATTTGAAGCTAAACTAAGGCCAAGGAGAGATACTTTTAGCAACTTCCTATATATACTTGACCCAACACAAAGTTCAATTAATGGAGGAATTATTGAAGGTTGGCGTATCTTTGTTAAAGTTATGTCTATGGACCATGATATATATTTACAAGTATGGAGACCATCAACACATCGTGAGGAGAAATATACGCTGATCGGTCAAACATTATTTCGACCTCGTCATCTCAGGCTCCATCATGTAAGATTGTCGCTAAAAGAGATGATCAAAACACGCAAAGGAGATGTTTTGGGTATTTATTTTAAGAAACAAAACCCTATAGCCTGGTCTATGGTGCCATGCTCATCAATGAAACAGAGGTTTCGGTACATACATAAACCACAGGGACTGCACCTCGGAAGTCAACATAGTTTCAAAGTGGCCCCATTCACATGGCATCCATGTCGCCATTACTCTTTGACTGCACTGTACAGTAAGTATAAAAAAAGAGTTAATTCATTCCATGTCAAGTTCCTCATTTTCCTGCATACCATCATACAAGTAAAAGAGAAGATCGTACATCCACATTCTCCGTAAGGAGAGATTTAATAAAATAACCAATACACCCAGACCTAAGACAATGGGTTGGGTTCATGTTTTCCTTTACGGGTGAGTTGTAGGCTTTAATACTACCCTTCCAGTGATTTTGTGGATTCTGTATCCGACAGAGGTCATAGAATCCATACAATCACGATAATTCTGTCATGCCTAGACTTAATGTAACCCTAACAATTACCCTCCGTGCAGTACTTTTTGCATAGAAGGCCGATACATGTCTACCAGCCACCTTGCTGATCTCAGAGTGAAGTAGCACCCCATAGCAATCACTACGCGTAGTGCCAAATTACCGCTCTGAAATTAAGTTTTTGTAAGTTAATGCAAGCAAAGAGTTTAATTGATGCTACCAACCTTGGAGCATGTCATACAACGGGTAGATCAATAACTTAAAGGTGAAACCTCAAGTCACTGGTCAATGCCACAGTACAAAACAGCCAAGCAATAAACACTTGTCAACATTTTATGCACCCTGTCACGCTTATTACGCTCCATTGTTGTTAAATAAAGCCTGCACCGTCAGGCAAAATGCATAACCTTACTGCACTCATACGAATAGTATAATCAACGAACGCACGTGCCAAATGCCTCACACGAAAAACCTTTCAAAACTAGATGGAACGAAAACCTTGTTGTTGCTGTAAAACAAATATATTACGTGACACAATTTTTGCTGCAAAATTGAACAAAAAACTTCACTTAGCTATGCATTCATTTGTTTACAGGAAACGATATTTTCAAGTAGAAACTTCAAAGCATAAACTAGAAACTGCGCAGTTCTCTTTGGCATCAAACTGATAATACGATTTCTATCCCATAATCAATATTTCTTATATTCTGGTACTATCTTCTCTAAGTACCACCTTCCAGGACAGGCTGCTTTGTATATAAGCTTACTCTTCAATACCCTTCTATTTTAGAAATTAGTAAACTTTACCTAAATTGAAAGACCGCATTCGATGGTAGTAGAGGTGACCCTATATTAATATATAATGACCTCATAGCTCATGCAGCAAATTACCAATATATGGTATGCTTGTGGTTCTATTGCAACGAATAAATAGTATAATATGCCTAAGTGAACGTCCCACGCTGCACAATTACGAAGAACTAGGTATAGAAGCTTGTTCAGCAGTGTTAGTAATTACACGTCAATATATGTTATGTTTATTATATTGATCGTTATTTGTTCATTCACTCTCATGCCATGTTAAGAGAATGTGATATCTATATAGCTTACAGCATCCAGGAAGTCGTCCCTTAAAAATGTCTTTTACGATTTGCTTCATATTCGTAAATTCCTCAGTAGTTCAGGAATTCTTGGCTGATAGACTATTAGATTACATGTATAAGCTACTGTGCTATCGGTTATGGGGAAATTATGACCATGGGTATTTTTCAAAGGGAGGCGGGCAACTTTGTACCTAAAATCTGCTCTGTTGCCGTAAAAATCCAATTATATTTCTCTGTTTTTTGTCAAAATGAAAACCGTAGGGTTTCATTCAATCTAACTTGTTTCTGCTGGAAAAAGAAGGGGGGAGGGGGGAGGGGGGGCACACGCCAGGAACCGGGAGAGCCACGCCCCTTCTAAATCCGCACAGGATTATAGACGTCGCACAGCGGTCCCTTCTAAACTTGACCAAAAAACCGGATAGTACATGGCATTGCACAGCGGCTTGTGGCAGCGATCAACTAGATTTCACGGCTGCGCAGTTTCCACCCATGACCACAGCTCGCAACACATTATATTCAAATTGTCCATTTACAACCAGAGATTTTCATCATGTTATGTTATGTTATAGTCTGTAATATAAAACACAAAATTAGATCATACAAAACTTGAAATATGTCCCATCTCAGTGGTCTGTGTGTTGACATGCTGCTTATCCGTATTATTATCAATTCTTTGTCCCAATCTCAGCTGTTTATTTGACATCCCTTCACTTTGTGTCGAAAAGGTTTACTGGTACATATATCACTGATTTTACTCTATATTGGAGTCAGGAACAATTTGTATATTTAGACTTTTCAGAGGTAAAATCTAAAAGTAATTATCTTGGAAATTGCAGGCTGATGTGGGCCTTATAGACCACTATCTGCCATGAAAACGGATAAGGCTACTTTTATTCACAATTCATAAGATGAACAGGAGTAAATAATATTTTTAGACCCTGAGGTAGTGTATTTATAGTTATAATCTATTGCAAACCAATTTTGACGGCATTCAAGATATGCAAGAAGTTCTTTAAATGTGAAATATTACCCCATTACTAGGAGCGGAAAGTCTAAATATAGAAGTAAAAGTGGAAGTGGATGAGGCTACTTTGATTCAATATTCATAGGATCAACAAGAGTAAATAATGCGCGTTGACGCACGGATTGCGTCTATATTTATGATCTACTGAAAGCCAAGTAATGACAATATTCAAGATTTGTAAGAAGCTTACCAAATTTGAAATGCTATCCATTTATTAGGAGCGGCAACATTTCCTATACAGGTAAAAGTTATGAGGAGTAGAGTTTGATGTGCTGTATCACTACGAAAATGTTGTTCCGCGCGTTTTTCTTTTCTCGTGGTTTTCATTCATCAGCAAAATGAGCGATAATCAAAAGAAATCGGATTTAAGTTGATGTATTTTAAGCCTGCCAAGCAACCTTCCCCGGCGCTTATGTGAACTGTAAGAACTGCTTTGCTTGAGTTTCACCAGAGGGATCTTGTAATTTTACTCGTAGAAACAGTGCTTTGGTCCATATATATTGCTCTGTTTTTGACTTAGTATCTCGTTTTGAAAGATTACAAGAAATACAAATATGGAACCAATGAACATTTTAGAGGTGACAAAAAAATTGGTACAGGATCTTTAGATGTCGCAAAAACAGTCAGCTTTTGTATGATAAATGACGTTTCAAAACAGTGCCAACATCACTCCTACAGGGAAGTAATGGTTTCCAAAATACATCATTTTTTTAACTTAAATGCTCCATGGTGTTGATGCGATGGCCTAAGCTTAGTACCGTTGAAACTTTGCGGATAAACGGTAGTCAATACCGTTCACGCCGATGCTCCTCATACTCCCTTTATGAAACCAAGATATGTCTTCAGATACATTTCAGTGTTTTGAAATTAGAGGTACCCCCAAGTCGAGCCTATGCGTGTCATGATCACTTTTCCCGCTCAAATCGCCAAAAAGCGCCCGGATGTCAAATGTGGTATACTTTAAGTGGCAGCTCTTGAACGGCTGCGTATGGATGAGACCGACCAGGATAACAAACTGTACTGGTTCCACAGCTTCCGATGCCAAGAGGAGGTCATACCCCCATCCAAACGAAGCTGTTGCTACTATTAAACTTAATCCCAGTGGAGACCAACCGTTTGGCCTTGCTTATGCTTTGTGATGTAAAGTTTTTTTCGTGTGCTTGCACGACGTATTGTTTGCTATGAAAGGTGGTGTAAAATAAGCCCAGTTGACATCTCAGCTAGGTATTCCCAGTGAAGCTTGACCTCGGTATGTGAGAGAGTCATTAGTGCCAGGAAGTGACCTTTCTCCAATGAACCTGTTAAATTACCCTGATAACCTGCTTTGAAGTTTGAGATGTCATTTAAAATATACGTGTAGGTGCATTGTTGGCCGAGTGGCTTCCCGCTCGACTTTAACGTCCATGACTCCATCACTCGGGTTCGATTCTCAGCCCGATAATTAAGTATGTGGTAACAGGTCCAACCACGCTGATTTTGTACGGTGCTTCTTAAAGTCTTGCGGTTTCCTCCATGCCACCTCACAATTAGGCAAGAAAGTATAAAACATCTATAACTTTTTTATTTGACTTATTTCTGCATGTACCGATAATTTTGAGTGGAAAGTAATCATATAAATTGTCACTGATTTTCATTTTTTAGTTTACAGTACTTCCGTGTTGAGCCTATCAAATATGTTTATATCTGCCACTGTCAGCTGCAATTGTACTTTATAATGATATACTGTGAAAAAAATCAGCACTTTTTATCTTCAAAACAAGGGGTTTTAATGGTTTTTGTCACATTTTACCAACAGAAATTATTTTTGCATTCATAAGAAATGTTTTTGTCATTGAATTATTTTCAATTTATGTTCAAGGAACGTAAAGCAATGAGTGACATATGCAAATCTGATTCAGTTTGGATCAGCCAGTTTGAAGCTCAGAGTACTATTGATTTTTGCTTCTAACTGGAATATTAGATTGGTGAGAGCATGTCTTTATATGTCTCTGATGTACATAGAGATCTGTTTCAAAACATTCCGACATTCTGACCTTCTTTCTGTGAGTAGTCTGTAAAATATGATAAAGTGCAAATGATGAAATCAGCCAGTGTCGGACATTTAATCAAAAGTTTAATGTGAAAATATGTCTGCTTAACGTCTCACAATCAAGTTTGTTCAGCAAACATAAAATCGAATGCTGAAAAGTCAGTACTACTAACGTCCTGAACAAACTACAACCTTCAACACCTTTTATGTATACGGGCCACAATTATTCGAGTTTATAACGCGTAACAGTTACTTTATATCTGGGTAAAAATGGTGAGGCAATAGAATATAGAACAAAGCTATATGATCTAAATTTCTTACACAACAGGTGCGATGGTCATTGCTAACACTGATCTCCCTTCATTGAGCGTGTCAAAAGGGAACCTTTATCGTCAGAAAGAAGGCCCTTAATGCCCTTTATTAATGTTTTACGGTGGGTTTCCAAAAAATAACCCTATACCAATAGAGTTAGAATTGTAAATAAAACATATAGGCACATTGTATAGCTTGTAATTTGCTTTATAGTTGTTAAAAGGAAATAAATGCTTTGCTCATATGTACGGGCGATAAAACGCAATGGAGCGAAAATTGTTATTTGCAAGAAGCATATATTTCTATCAGTGGCAGGGTTTTTGTCTTCTTTTATTCCTAGAGTTTGATTTATTAGGTTAAGGATTGCCTCCTTATAATCCATTTAATCTTTGACTTAAATTTCCATATAATTATTTATTTGTTCCTTACACTAAATTTTACTGTGATTTATCTAATATATGCAATAAATATAATGGGTATTTCATGCTTCGTTTACAGTCATGTATGACATAGCTGTTGTCTCGCACCATGTGCCATGTAATGTTGGCGACGGAAATTCAAGTAATTTCAATTTTTCTTGCATTACCGCACTAAGTAAAAAGCGTTACTACTATGGAAATACACAGGACTTTTCCGGTAAATTCATTTAACATGCTGCGAAAATTCAGAAACGTTACAGATAACAAGAAGATTGTCAAGGTCACTCGTTATGATGCAATAAACATCTTCCATCCTAGGTTCTGTCACGTGTGATGCTCAAAGGCATGTGTCACATTTTAGGAACAGGAAAACGATTTACCTAAAAGCTCACAAACAGAGTCATTTAGCCTGGGATTGGCAGGATTTGGGCAGTATATTCCAAATGTTGCTGAAAATATGCTGCCACATACCCAACTGAATATGGCAGAATTTTATTAACGTACTTTACCCATCAAATCTGAATCCAATTTTAAAACTTGCTTCCATGGCTCAAATGTGATTATAGGGAATCAGTCAGATAAAACATGAGTTTATTTCTGCTTTTGTCATTTTTTCTTGTTCACTTCTGTCTCTTTTTTGTTCAAATCTTACGATACAATAAGAATGTCATGAAAATGGAAGAATTTATAACACTGATCCGTCTGCGTATTCAAAGCGTCAAGGCTTAGGACCACTGCATCGACAGAGCTGGCAACAGTATCATACCAGCCAACGGTCAAAAAGCGTAATGTATAGGCTGAAGAGGTCGAACATTGTATTGCTGGGGTCAAGTGACCTTTACTATTACATTTTAAATGTTTCCATGTCGTAACCTATCATATTCATGCAGGACATACAAAACTAAATTATAATTTGGGCATGGGTTTCGCATGGGGTTATAATCTGTAATTTAATGTTCATGTGAGTTTATGGTGATCATCATCATCATCAGCATCATCATCATCATCATCATCATCATCATCATCATCATCATCATCATCATATTGTCTCTGGAAACAAATCAAGTATGTCTTTAACTTATGATAGAATAGATTGCAACGTCAAATTCCATATGTATTTTTCCGACATATTGCCAGTTACGATCTGTTTTAAAAAAGGTGAAAATGTAGGCGTTCTTCCTAGATCCATCCATCATGTAAAAACCATCGGAAATTCGTTATTTCCATGAATTCTTACCAGTGGGGCATTGTGATCTCTAGGAAATGTTATGATGTTGAAGCATATGTAGTTCTATGATTTTGACTTCAAAGGCAATGTTATCGATACAAATTTCCCACCATTTCAATTTATGAAAGACGGGCTACCTGAACATAGTATGGTGACGCTCACCTGATAGAGCCTGTTTTTGCAAGATAACGCGATTTTAATGAATAGTTTAAACTTTGTGCGCTTTCAAGTCATTCATGTATACACCGCCGTTATATTATAGCAGATTTGTATCTTTCAATGACAAAACATAAATATCTGTCTTAACATCTTATTTTCATAAAGCATTTTAAGACCTGTCCTCTGTACATACTATTCAAGGTATAGGTAGGGGCCAGGAGTTTGTAATAAGACCGCTGTTGACGAGGCAGGAAATTCGAGCTCTCAGTTTTAAGTGTCGGCTTTTCGAAGATTGATATCTCCGTTTTACAATTTCTGAACACAGGAGCGGATCAGCATTTGTGTGCCGTTGCAAACATTTTTTCTCCAGATGTTGTCCTTATTTCTTCCTTTTCGTCTTTCTTCTTACCTCTGTTTTCTTACTACCATAAGTAAATAAACAAACAAATAAGCGACCGAACAAATAAATAAATAATAGACAAATAATTAAATAAATAAACAAACAAACAAATGAATAAAATATAATTTAAAAAATTAAAATTAAAAAAGGTCCAAAGGTTTTTCCCAGGAACCAAAACATATAAAAAATTTGCGTCTGACTTGATTATGTACCAGTATACATGTAGCTGTACGTCTGATGTGGAACAGAAAGACGTGTAAAATTAAACAAATAAGAGATGATTCGCATTTAACATGTGACATTCATATTCCCACATTTTCGAATTTTTTTTTGTTACCCACACAATTCAATGTCACATTAACGACTAAAAATACTGCACATAAATCTGATTCATTCTGCTGTGAGGACGAATAATAGTTGTAAGCAACTTCTTGAAAGCATGCTTGGTGTATTTTGTAATTTGAAAAGGTAAAAATACAAGCATCTGTGAATCGATATGATATACATATTATTACTTTTGAGTTGTGGTTGTTTCATACTGTTACATAAGCTGAAGATGCATAGAGCGTTCGAAATGCGCACAGGTTAAAGTTAAAGATTCCTCAATTAATTATCGTGCCACCGTCCCTATATGGACCATCTGTTTATGGGATACGCAGTTTCAGTTCCTATCTTGATCCTGATATTAACTGTAAGATATACACGTATATTATCTTAATGTTCATCAGTAACCAAAATTCAGGCCGACTTAAACCACTGATTGTACTGCATCCACTTGGCCACAGGAAGGCAAGCCAACACATATCAATCACCTCACAGTCGCTGTTTATGATTGCTTGCTATGTGACCAAGAATGGTGATAATTACTTAAGTTTGGTACGGTGAGAGATGTTTGTTTGGAACGCGAGCAATAAAATATGTGATTCTCAACTGCCAGCGAACATTATGTTTCAAGTAAAGTAGCATTCCGTTCTCGTGCATTTTTTTAAAAAGGCCATTTAATTACAATTGTAGAGCAAATGTGTCAAAGAAACAAATTTTTACTCGTAGTGTTGTTTCCAACGGGTTAAATTAACTAATCGTAAGATACAAGGAGTGCTAATGTAAGTGCCGTTTGCAAGGACTAACCCTTCATGTTCAATATATAGTCTGAAGGGGAGACCTTGTGGAAAAGTTCCTGACTAATCATTTTTAACGGCTGGTGTTGCACTTGTGCAGTAAATTAATATTCTTTTTCAAAATATTTTTAATACTTTTTCAGAGGATAAAGACGATGCAAGCTTGGTGGAGGATTGGAAATGTCCAAGCTTAAATTTGGACGCAGACCCACGCAAAAGAAGCGAGGCTTCTACAAGACGAATCCCAGTCAGTACACGGAAATCTACCAGTGGATCAAAATACGTTGTGATGGGTTCTAGTGGCGGTGCTCCGAAAGAGCCTCTTCCTCTCTATGTTATTTTAATCATCAGCGGTATTGTCATATTAGTTCTTGGGCTCATCGTTTTTGTGTCTTGCTACTGTTATTTTCACAGGCCGAAAAGGGAACAAAAGAGAAGAAGCCATCAGCAACAGTCTTTATCAAGGAGTTATTCCTGAAAGTAAATTATTCTTGTAAAGAATGGTTGAATTATAGGTTAAGTATCTCTTAGGGGTGTTTCCTTTTTCATTTTTTTGGAGGGGGGGGGGCACTGCATTTATTATATTCATTTTATTTGAATGTTTGTATGGGGTCGAAACAGAAGAGTTGTAAGTATCTCAGAATAGATACTTTTTTGAGTAAGAATACAGTGAAACCAACTCTTGAATCTTGCCACTTTGGCCTGGTGCTTCAAGCTAAACATTGGTATCATTGGCATTATCTACATTTGAACTATATGATTTAGGTAGAATTATCTAGTGAGTAACGTGTAATTATGGTCTGCCTGATACAAATGTAATGACCCGTGTATGAAGTGTTTATTTAATTTAGGTTTCTTTCCTTTTCTTTTGTCCTTAATATCTTTACGTTATTTGATTTAAATCTTTGTAACCGGAACTATCAATTTGAAAGTATTTTTAACATTAAGTGTGGTATGTAGGTATGCCGTTACAAGCACGCTACTGTGGTGTGTAAGCAAAATTAAAACAGAACGGTTTTGCCGCAAATGCTCAAAACATTTGACACAAATGAAACAAGTGTTGACTGTATTGTCCCTGCAGTGTACATGCAATTAAGTGCTAATGGAATGTCAGTTTTTTTGCTGGTGAATGATTGTCACAATTTTCATCCTGCACATGCCATATTATTATAAAATATGGTATGGTGCCTTGTACAGTAATTTGATAAAATATCAGGACTAGGTTTATTTAATAAGGCAGTCTACTGTTGCAATTTTCTACATGAAGAATGATTGTGCGAAACATTGTACCTGACACCACAGAGAAAACTGTTGCGGTAACTTTAATTTCGTTTTGCGATAACATACATACACACACACACAAAAAAAAAGAAGAAAAAAAAAATCAAGTAGAAATTTTGTTTGTTTTGCCTGCGTCCGGTCCATAATTCAATGTATCGGGTTTCCTGATGCATTTCTGGGTCAAAGTCGTAAAGCGATTTGGATGTGTGAAGGTAAGCAAAATTCATCAAATTTCTCTCCTTTTATGAAAATACATATCCCTTTTCATATGACCAAATGCTGGTTATTTCGTCCTCTTCCTGTCCTTACAAATATTTAGTTCATTTTATTATGGAATAAGAGAATACACGAAGGTACACAGGAAGAAATAAAAAATAAAAGGTAACCCCATATGTATATAAGCATGATAAATGTGATAAGGATTTTCAATAATAAAATGAAATTGCCATAAGAGCTGATCATATGTCCCATAAATGTAAATAAAATCTTTTTACCAAACAGCGGTTGTACATGTTTATTATGTTTTTCTTCTTAGTTTGGTGGTATATGTAGAACATTAATAAATTTCACATTGAAGGGCATAATTACCAACATCAAAACTTTTGAAATTAGTTGCTTGGTCTTCAAATGTGTTCTTGGTGGGTTTTTTTTTTTTTTGTTATCATCGATTGTCATACTCATAACTCGGTGACAGGAATGACGATGATATGACGTCATTTTGTTTAAAAGCTTACATTCATATGTTTATTTTAGTCACCGAATGTGGAACATATAATCGGAATATTTTGTATCATTAAATTTTTGTTATAACTGATACTGTGAAGTCATTTTAACACAGTTATAATGTTCTTATTGTTCTGGTTATTTATGGCATTGTTGTGTAATAAATTGAGCCTAAGCAGGCTTTGAACATTTTACACCATTTCACTTCGTTTCCATTGCTGTTGTCCGTCGCTTGCTAAGATTTACCTATGTGTTTATTCGTGCTGCAGGTCCAGAAAAAATGAATATGCTGTCAATGTGTATATTTAAGGAAAGTAATATTAAAATTGGCCTGGAATGAATACCCTGTAACCTAGCACTAAACTGTATTTTTTTCCTTGCCAACGCGGCAAATATTGATTTTGAGATAATGAGAAACCACAATGAACTATTCAGTAGCATATTGCTCGGGACATGCGAGGACTGACAGCAACAGCTGAGAAACAGCAGATGCATTAGGGCACACGTAAACATAAAACAACGATCGCAGACGACTTTAAACAGTTCTCTTTAAAATATAATGGCAAGACATTCGTCCCAGTACGCAGAATATATTTTAAAGTAATCCGAGACGGATAAAAATCAGACCACTGCAATGACATCTTTAGTAGAGAACAGCCTATCAAATTCCTGATAAATGCCCACCTTCGGGGGTTTATTCTAAATCTGACATGACAAATTGAATTGATGAAAACGCAAATAAAATCAGCTTACGGGTAGGCCTACCTTCAGAAACATCAGAGAACTTCGAGTAGCATGGATACATGTGACGTAATCGACAATAGGTCAAACAAACTGCCAGCGTATCTAAGAACACATGCGACACGTGATGCCGCTGCAATACTGCAAGTATCGGCAGGCTACCGTTTGCGCCTTATATGGGAAAATTAACGTCAAGTTACCATAGCTCTGAAGCTCCGCCCACTTTGACGTGACGTGCGGCATCAAGGTTTGATTCTTTTGCGCTACGCTCTTGACGTGCGTCAAGTACTGGCCGTTTGCTCAGGAAATGTGCGTCAGTGGCCCGTATTAGAATTAGAATTAGAATATTGACTGGTTGAGATGGTGGAATTATTGGCCAAGGCCAAGTGCAACAGGGAGCTACGCACACGGAAGATGCGCCGACTCATTGCTTGAATTAATGTCGTCTGCGAAATATGACATCAAAGTAACGTCCCTCGCGTGTATGCACGTGTATTACATTGTTGACATCACAGGGTCAATAATCCAAATTTCTTGACCTTGCAACGATCAAACGGAGCCAAGAAGTTGCAGCCATTTTAGCGTTCATTTTGACGACCCATACTCTGCTTTGTTGCCTATATATTTCCGTGCATAGGAATTAGCAAAGCAAACATATAGAGTTTAGAATTGATTTCGGTAATCTTGGTTGTTATGTTGTATTCTTCTTGACATTTATTTTTTAAAGTGAAATACACAGAAAATTTATATCCAGTCAACAGGTCATTTGTCGTGCCCATGGAGGTTTTACAAAGTGCGCCCCCCCCAAAAAAAAAAATCGATAGCTCATTTTAACTCATCAGCGTTATGCGTCAAAGGTATAGCTCTTAATGTCATAGCCTCTTATCGGTTAAACTGACAGCTGTCTCATTTCAGCATTATCCTATTTGATCATAGAATGATATAATTTCAAATAAAAACTGACTATATTCACCTCAGCTTTGGCTGCTCAGAGGCACCTGGGTCATTCTTAATATTATGGACAAAATTAGTTTCGACACAACTGTAAAAGTCCTTCTCAGCTCAATAGGCAACCGATTATTTTCCAGATACTCCAGAATTCTGATGTGTGATAATAAAGGCCATTTATGTCATTATTTTATTTTTTTTTTTCATTTTGCTGAGACAGTCCTTCCACACAATCTCCTGTCGGAAAATTCCTACTCTTGCAGCTATTTTAGTCACAACTTATAAAGTCTTTCAATAGTCTCTGGCAATTAGTCCTCGTAGAACTGGGTTAAAGATGATTTACATCAACACAAATTGTGCAACCAACTATTTAAATGGGAAACATCCATTATGTTGTACCAGCTCAAATGTAAAGATGATCTGCACCCAAAACATGTGAAATACCATCGTATTTCTTTTTTAAAAAATGGCTTTAATATGTGATCCAAATGAACTGGGTGCGCTGAACAGGGAATTAGATGATTTTAAATGCATAGATTTGGCCATTTATTCTATAAATCCTGTGGCTAAATTGGATCTCAAGATATCAGGGTAGTGTCAACTTCCCTGAGTCGTTTATATGTCAAAGAATGGTCCCTTGTTAAACAGCATACCATGGAGATTGCGTAAATTCAGAGAAGGATTCCAGCTCTACCAAATGTACATTTAAGTATGTTCACAGATTCATTTGCACAATATCTTTAAATTTTAATATTCAGACCACCAAAGGAAGCTGAAGTAAACGGACAATAATTTCGGGGGGTATAACATTGGACGCTATTGATTGCTGTCTGGTGGTCAGGGTTTGTAATCAGTTGGGGTTTGAGTTGCTTTCCTGTCGTGTGTTGAGTGTCTCCCTATTTCCTTTTTGTATTTCTTCGTGTATTAAAATACCGAAAAAGAGCTATATTCAATTGTTCAGAAATAAAATATAAAACATTGCTTCCGAAGTAAACATGTTGAAGTGATTCAGATACACAATATAAAGTAAAGTTGCATTTTAAACATAAACCATACTTTTGTGCGAAAATGCATGCAGCTTTTAACAATGTAACGGCACACCGTACGAAGAACAAAATGTAAAAATCTATGTACTAAAAAGCGATGGAATTAGACAGTGGCATTACCATATCAAAAACGTAGTCCTAATGAAACAAATTCAAGTCAATTCCGACCAAAGGCAATGTTCTTTGGTATGTATAGCTGAATCACATAAATTTATAGTTCGTTTTTGCCCCAAAGAGTCCAAAACGTATGTGCAAAAATAACTTTAATTCTCTCTGACGTCAAACACATAGTCATGAAAGTCTTTCGGTTATTTTTTGTTAGAGACTTCTGTATAACAACTTTAGCGCCAAGGAAGATCAAGTTTTGTGGCTCTATCATGTGTTAGATGGAATAAGACTGCAGCTGTTAGAAAAAAGAAAGATCCACCTTCCCATGATATTTATGATACAACTTCTCATTTTCCAAATGAACTGAAGAATTCCGTCTATGCTTGTGCAGACTGTAATTATATTTGCAACCTTGAATCCGTCATTGACAGCAAAGGATATATATAATATATACGCTTATCTCCGCTCCGAAATTCCAGAAATATCAGACCACATATCAGTATACATCTACGAGTCGTAATTACAAAGAATCCTTTAGCGAATTGTCAAGTCGAAATGTAATGAAGGAAGACATATCGTGTTTGACAGGCTCCGTTTAATTGCCTTGTCTTCCAACAATGCCATAAGCTCTTTCTTTTTCCTTTTTGTGTCCATTATGTTGGAGTCTGCCGGTCTGTCTACATGTATCAATTGTCAATATATATATATATATATATATATATATATATATATATATATATATATATATATATATATATATATATATATATATATATATATATATATATATATACTTCAGACGTACAAAACTTGAAAACGTTGTTTGTGCGCCTTTGCATACTTTGAGGACCGAATACTACATTGAGATACACTCTGTTTAGAAATCAGACGAATTGATAGTTAACGCCGTGTTAGAATGTACACACTTTCAAAATGAATATTCTTAAATGGTTTTTATGAGCCTTACCCTTAACCGGCAAGGCTCTTAGTCATATCCCAACGAATTCGCATTCTTGTGATACTTTTCGATGATCACAACGACCAGAAGAATAGCTGATCGTCCATGTCAACTTGAATGCACTATTGAAGCAGTATTGGTAAAACTAACAGTATCGGCAGCACATTTGTTTTGAAACTGTGGCTTACTGTAAAGCAGATGCTGCAGTACTACTGTTATGGCATGTACCGATGCCTTTAGCTCGGCTTTATAACATTTACCATGAGTTTTTGTTGCTTTGAAAGTGTGCAATTGTAGCGGGTCCCATTGGATCAGTAACTAAAATTATAATATCGATTAAAGGGTTGACAACTGAAAACTTGCACATACTAGCTGGGGGCTTATAACGAAGTGCGTTGTTAGCGTTTTCTATTAGATCAATGTCCAAAGCAACAGTTTTGATTAAACGGGTTGACAACTGACAGCTTGCATATGCCACCTATGCTCATTAACCAACCGACCAGGACTCATCATTTAAAGGTTTTGTCAGAAAAAGCCTGTCTGATATAATATCCTCACATTAACTCACTGTCAATTTTATGTAAACAATTAGTAACGTTTGCAATGTGCAGTGAGATAAGATACTCTCATGTGGAAGAATTGCCTGTGAAGATACTGCTGTTTACATGGGTACAGGGCTTGAGTTAAAGACCCTGAGGTAATCACAGAAAGACATCCTAAAAGCATGGGAGGCAAAGAAGCAGGCAAGTAGAGTAACAGTCTCAATGGCTTACATACGAATTTGCAGAATATACGCATATACTGCCTAGCTCAGACATTTGTGCAGCTTAATTAACAAGTTCCACTATCACGCTTAACCGTGGACATTTTGTTCTGAAGCAATTTTGGTGATTACCGACAGCAAACACATCCAAGAATTTCCATGCTAGTCCAAACTGCAAACCACACGATATCAAACTACTTTGCAGAGATGGCAACAGCGTTACACATTTATCAACTCAGTGCAATGCTTGATAATACAAATGTCCCGATCATAATTGACATCAATCAGGTGTAAATAATTTGGAACTCTCGTTGCAAGTAGGAAAGGTGTTTCCTTTTGTATATTTGAACATGAAATCTGGCAAAACAGGTACGTTTCCACCTTTACCAACTGCACTTTCTGTTGTTTAGTATATGTTACAACTTTGTATTTCAGATAAATGCCTGCTTATACCTCATGATCCTCTTTCTTGTATTCAGTAAAATTGATGTAAGTTATATATTAGAAATCAAAGAGGGGTATTTGGTATGTTCAATAGTACGCAAACAATGTCATTGATATCATTTTCCGCCTCTTCACTCAATCGTAAATTAGGTCGTTTGCTTGATGAATAAGTTACACCTTATGTTTAGACAAGTTATTGAGAAAATTTATGACCATTCGTGTTTAAACATACTCGAGGCTTGGCATCCTTGGAAGCGGTCATCTGATGACCATTCTGTATGGTACTTTGTACTGTTAGTTCTTTTCACCTTAAGTATGGCTTCAAGCTCAACGTTTAACTCACTACAACCACGATAATAATTATCCCTGCCTGATGATAAATAGAGAATTTCTGACAAACGCCGTATGTCGATCGACAGATGTGGCGAGCTAGGTATTTCAGAGCATATACATGACTGAGCCACAGGCTGAGTCATGCATGCTACGGTCTTAAGATTCACATCTATCGATCGAGAAACATGCACGAGAACTAAGATTCTGTTAATCCTATGTAACAAATCAAAAAGACAACATACTGGCGCATGTGTAAAACGATTATTCAAAGATGCAAAGAATCGCATAGCTGTATTTGGTGCCTCTATTAAGGTAATATGAGAGCAAATATAGAATAATACCAGGTAAAGCCAGTGTAAATTTGAATATACCTTGGATCTACTCCTGTTCCATCAATGCGCTAGTTTGAATGGGGTAGCGTTTCGAATAAATCATCATCATCATCATCATCATCATCATCATCATCATCATCATCATCATCATCATCATCATCATCATCATCATCATCATCATCATCATCACTTCCATGAGGTCATGGCAACAGTTCAGCTGCACACTACCGGTAATGTAAACAAAAGTACGTGGAACGTTTGCCTGTTTTGAGGCTCACTAAAGATTAGTTATTTGTCATTTCAGTGAGACCAAGACCTTGGGGTATCCACGAGATACCTGCATGCATTAACAACGTGTTATCACTAAATGCCAGATAATGTTCTTTTACAATTTTTGTCCTAACAACCACGCTTTAAACCTGCAAAGTGAGTAAACTGATAATTGTTTTGAGCTTTTCTAAGAATAGTAGAATATGGTGTACATTGCCCTTGCAAAATTATCCTTTCCTATGCTCTAGTATTGTTTTACCCGCACTCATCTTTACCCATCCAATCTTTCAATAATTTTAATCTATAGCATGAATCCTAAAGTATATTCAAATAGTATCATTGACTCAGAAAAAACATTAAGGTTTACGGTTTTATTTTTCAGGCACACAATGAGATTCATGGTCATACAATTCATTGGTTTAGCTTAAACTGTAGCTTTTTCGGAAACACAGTGGTTAATCTGGCTCATACTACTAAAAATGCTCAACATAGTGTAATAAATATTGTAAGTTTGGTAGCCAACATCACTTTCTGTTTATAAATAGGCGTTAAATTACGTACTTTGCATGGAAAATATGATTAGAAACTCGTACCCCCACTCTTTACTTTCTGAAGAAAAACAAAAACAAACAAAAAATGTCAAATTTCTCAATGAATACTTTGAATACATGGCGGGTTTATTATGGCTGATGGACAGAAGTGAAGGTTGAAAAAGAGCTCATGAAATACATCTGTGACATTTTGGCACCATTGCAGTCTGTTGTAGAGTGTGTTGTGAATAACACTGAAGGAAAAACGATTGTACATGGTTTATTGTTAACATTAAATTCCAATCCAAAAATATACATTACATGACAATAGGTTACGTTTACCATAACATATGCTAACAAAACCGCACATCCAGAACTATAAAACTAAGCACTTCGCATCCCTATTGTATCGAGTAATTGAACTACTTAATGCAGTTTGTATGACCATAAAAAGTTTCTGCTTTTTATCATCTTTCTTTAATTCCACTCATGTAGCTAAATTTACTAGCTTTTTATAATTCACCCAGTCATGCTATTACCTGGCTTCGTTACTGCTTTCTTTAAATGTACTTGTGGAAACCTCCAAGATTTCCACTCTCCGACTTGCAATTCACCATGTACTTCCAAGTTGTGAAAATATATCTCTAAACTTAAGATATACTTCTGGAGTATAGATCAACAAGTCTTCGTCTTTCCGAAAGAAGGCTGTCAGCATAATGATGCATTATATTAAAAAAGACCGTTTGGATTTCGGTACAGGGACCTTTCATAACGTACTTTGCACAGTTCCCTTATCGTTGTCATTCACCACATATAACTGATTGCTTTTGATATGTGTCAGTAACAATATATACTGGCTAATACCCTTTGAGATCAACAGGAGCTCGAGACCACAAATTGTGTAAGCTTTCGGAATGAAGTGTGTCACTAAATAGATTGGTCTACTCATTTTCCAATACACTTAAATTGATGGGACACAAACTTCAAACATGATGATTTTAGATGACCTGTGGCCTGTTTTTTTCTGAAGTGTGTACCCGTGGTATTCCTAATAGAGCATCTCCAGATACAAACAGGTGTGGTATGTTTGCAAACTACGTATGCTTTCTTGCTAAAAAAGATGTTTTATTTCGCCAGGAATGTGCACACTTGTTTTGTGTTTTTTCTCTCCAGCGTGATCGAGAACTTGCAATGAAGCTTTGTGCTAAATTCGTTCCAGTTCCCAGAAATGCTTTGTCTCACAGTCAGATCCTTGGCAACTGAATGAATGGAGCTTTGAGGGTCTCTACACACAGAACGATTTGTACGTGTCTACCACATTTTGTTTCTCTATAATTGCTCTGTGTATCGGCAGCTGACATATCTGCTATGTTAAGACACATTGTCTAGAATTCTGGTATTTTGCCCAGGGTGCCACTGTGAGACCAATCTCTTGATTTTTCGTACTCCTGCAATGACTATGACATCATCATGCCGCAGAGACTCACAGAATGTTCTTATTTACTTTAGCAAAATACATGCCTGGCCCTGAGGAATTCAGCAGGTTTTTTATGAATATGGTATACAAAGATCAAGTCAAATGGATCTTGTGCATAACTGACGCACAAGTAAATGCACACTCTGCAAGTTATACAGGAAAATTACGTTCTGATGTGTGAATAGTTCTAATTCAGTATATCTGTTTTGAATTCACAAAAGTTCACTGCAGTCTGTATAAAAGGGCGCACAGAGGACAGCAGTTTAATGAAAGTGTCTATCCCTAATGGCCATTAATATCCCTCAGGGTACATGTCTACTATGAGTATTGTCGTATATTGGGCATTGTAAAGTAAAATGACTCTCATCTTCTTAAGTTCTGCAAAAAGGATATTTACAATGAAGAATTGCAAGCAACAGCTTTTCCCATCTCCTGGTTTTGACAGTCCATGCGCACTGACACGTAGGGGCATTTAACAATCCTATATTTTGCAATATGTACCTCAATTACACAAGCATATAGCTCAAACTGGCCACATACTGATGATTAATTATGTGTTCGGGCATATTCCCAGGTATTTTTTACCCCATTTCTGCATATACCTGCCCGTTTGTCTTGATTTAAATTGATGTCAAAAACAACTTTTCGTTAGTTACACATTGTGCCATCCAAACATTCCCGAATCCCGTTGTAAATAAGAAACTTTTAACCTTTGCAACCTAGTTGTGCATATTTTTGTCTGAGGAGACCTCATATAATGCCTCATAGGTATTCTTAATTACTTTTCTGTCGTCAGTCTCAACTATCTTCGACCAGTATCTTGTGATTTTTCTCGTATCTAGTGGCCCACAGCGGGAGGCAGCCTAATTTACCCTACAACATGTCAGTGACTATTATCGAGCGTTAATAAAACGGTTTTGTCACATTTTAAATGAATCTTTGCAATGACCCTAGTGGATAGCTGCATGGAAAGGCCACACTTCATATACATAACGAAAGACTGAGATTTCATTAAATAAACACATTAATATAGCAGAGCCTATATCTACTTTAGTATATATTTTCTTTTACACACTGAAAACACCGTTCTGTGCTTATTTTGCTTGCGCTTTTTTGTATCTCCGCAAAATTCCCAGATGATGTAAGGACAGTGACAATATGTGCAAAGCTCCTGAAGACCTCTGTCTCTTTTCCTTTATAATGTAACTTGTCCAGTTTCGACAACGGACCACCTTATTCTAGAAAATATAATTTTGCTTCATCCATGTTAACAATTATTTTTCATGTGTTACTGTATTCTTCTTAAATAACTAAACAGCACGCACTGAGATATCCCTATTACCATTCATTCCTGTGATAAAAATTACTCCACGTCGTTATTGTACCTTACCACCAAAAAGAGTGAAAGACATGCAATCGTCAGCAACAGTTCCCTGTCAACAAAGTAGCCATTTGTATTATGTTCACTTCTCATATTAAAAAGGGAAGCTTTCTTATATCCGGATCCCATACATACCATATTTCACCTTTTGGTAATGAACCATTTTTTATTTGTTTTTTAAAGATAAATGAATAGCACTACAATTAGATAAAATAATCAGTTCAGGCACGGTTAACTTTATCACAAATTCAAAATACTCTTTGGCGGTAATCACATCATAGACCGCTCTGGCCTCTTAGCATGTGACACGTGAGCTCACCCATCCCGGTGCCATCGCCTAATCTGCCGTTATATAGTCTCAAACACGTTGATCTGCGTAAATCTATTAGCTTTACACCATTACCGTTTTGAGGTTAGATGTCTTTTGAATGAGGTAACAGAACATTTTCATCGTATGTATGCTCTTCAGGCAAAGGTAAGTACACAGTGTCTTATTACCTACACAATCAGACAGAGTATTTGCCCTGGTATTCAAATCACCGCTTACAATTACTCAATTTATATCTTGATACTCTGCAATTATATTCTGGTTTGTTTGGAAAGTATCAACACACAATTACTCAAATTGAATCTTGATACTCGGCGATAATTACAAAGACCAACACGTCTATGCATAATTGCCATATGAAATGATCATTGCCTGTTTTGATAAATTTCGCTCCATCTAGTAAATGTGACTGGTAATAGATAACCATGCCTCCAGATAACCAAGCTGTCAGATTTTCGCAGCACCTTGTCCAAACTAATATATTCATAACCATGAATGTACAAGTTGATCATACATGAAACCAATGTTTTACAAAGAAATACAAATTCTTTGCTGCAAATCGTATCTGTGAAATCTTTTCAGTGCAACTTATATGACCCTGTGGTTCCTAAACCCTGCACATGCTATATGCAAAGGGTCACATCAGCAACGTTTGTGAGGTCGTCAACATTACTTTTCCATGAAAGGTTCTTCCCCGTATGACGTTCAAACGGAAAATCCTTGTCTAAAGAAACGCCCTCTTTCTTCAGTGGCCCACTGCACAAGAACCAGCATTTCTTAGGCAATATTGCGTGCTTTTACCTGGGAAGCATTCCGTCACCCTGCATAGTGCATGGGGAATTTCACAATTTCCACTCAGGTACATGTAGCTTGGTGAGTACTTCATACTCATACACAATAAATTCAACTGGAATGCTATCTTGCCATGTTTATTCTTCCTAACGAACTCTTTTAATCTTTTGTTGAGGTTCTTTCCTTGCCATAAGAACAGCGTCGGGGTAATCCCAGATCACAGCCATGAGAGTGTTCTTTCGCTTCTAACCTTTAACCCACAGGGTCTTCTCCATATCAAGAGAGTCTGAAGGGCAAAATGATTGGGTGCGTACCCCGCTGTCATACACTTATTTGTAAGCTAGTATGGTAACACCTTAGGAAACCAATCATCACACACAGTTTTTCACCACACCTTCAGTCCCTGGCCCTTCTCTTCTGCCAACCCATAAAATACTATGTTCTGTCTCCTGCTTCAGGCCTCTTGGGCTAACGTCTTAGACACCGAATATTAAATCCTTGGATCCAAAACTTCGATTTGCTCATATATCATGTCTGCACGCATGCTTAAATCGGTCACATTACCTTTTCAAGCATCCATATCACAAAGTTTCGACATATTCATAGAGAGCTTGTCATCCATCTATATATCAATTGTTTTAAACACATTCATGTCCACACCAGGAGACTCGCGCTGCCCTCGGACAACGGAAAGAGAACGTTTCCTTCTGCAATGTTGCCCACTTCGGGTGTAACAGGCTCTGCTCACTCAACTGCATTACCGTCTCCCCGGCTGTGCTGAAGACTCCGGCGGGAAGACTGGCCGGCAACAATTTCAATTCCCTTGAACAGAATGACCACTTGATGTATCTTTTTATTTCTTGGATTTCCTCATCATGACTTACTCGCATGGCAGAAACACTACACTTACCAACATAAACAGCAGTAGTTTCTACAATAAATTTGTCTTTCAGTCAATAAATAAGAATTCTGCACTTGAAATTTGAATTATACTTCAAACCAAAATTGGAAGATTTCACCTTGTAAAAGTCTCTTTGAAGCAACTGCAAAATGCTCATGCACAATCTACGCCCTTTACATTGCTCGCCTGCCCTGACTCCCCTCATGCTGCCGGGCATACACAGACCAGCCTGAATTACATCTTTCAAGTCATTTCCAGAGACGAACTGCGCAATACCATCAAATTCATCACGGAAAAGCTGAAGGTCCCAAAAAATTGATGATAACATTCTCTGGAGGAGCTCAGAAAAAAATTTACAATAAGCTACAAACATCTATGGTACCATTCTGTAGTTCCTACTACATCAAGTTCCTAGTTAACATATACTCTACAACTGCATCAGACTCTGTTATAGATTGATCAAAGGGGATGGGGGTGATACACTGTCAATATCTCTTCATTGTTGTTCAACATCACTTTAAGAAGACGCCAGCCAGCAACGTCTGGAGCTCTTTGTTTTTCTTGTGTGTGATTCCCTATAGAGCTTCCAAAACATCACTTTTCCTTTGCAATTACCAAACAACAGCTTCGCGTGACATATTTGACTACACATTTGAAAGGAAGAAGTCATTCCTTTTGTTCGGGGCGGGGGGGGGGTATTAAATGATGAACCAATTCTTTCCTGCTTGAAGCTATTGCCTGGGTTACGAAAGAGGTAATTTAACTGTGTCTTCTCATGAACTAGATTCTCCTGATATTTCATTATATACTGCACTATGGTGGCTGTCCATTGGCCGGTGCCTAGTGACAGGCTCTATATTTTAATCGGAACTATATTAGCCCCAAAAAGCTGTCAGAAGAACTGATGATTCTACTCTCGCTTTAGTGACAGTACGCAATTGTCGAACTGGTTGTCGAGGTCTATTGAAAGTGTTCAGCAACTGAAGTGTCACAAACTTTGTTATAACTTGCACCATGGCATTACTTTCACGCAACGTTAACTTGGATCTGGAGTTTCTTTATAGTTATGTGGTGCATTTCAACTCAGACAAATCCTATTTTGTTTTTTAATTTTGCTGAATAATCAAAAGAAGGAGATTTTATTATGAATAACATTATATTGTATACATTAACGAACAGTAATATATTGGAAGTCATTGAAAGTTTTATTTGTAAAAACTACATCATAATCATTTAATGATACCACATATATATATATTCCTTTAATGATACCATATATATATATATATATATATATATATATATATATATATATATATATATATATATATATATATATATATATATATAATTCATGCTACAATATAAATATAAGCCTAAGTTGGATGGTGTATTTTACTAACTGTTCATTGAAGGCCTCATCTAGGACAGATTAGGCCTACTTTCAATACGGAGACGTTTAATCTTAATTGATATGATAATGACATCATACATGTAAACTGGGCGGAATGGTGTAATTTAATGATTATTTAAAGTAGGCCTAACCTCGGACAAATTATTGCTTTTTTATTATGGAAACGTTTATTATTAATTGATATGATAATTACATCATTAAATACGCCTAAATTAGTGACGTAATAAATGAACGTCATGATATGCCTCTATGCTAATTGGACCTAAAAGACATGACGTTAACAACAGAAACTTGTGTAAGCATCCTACTGGACTGAACATTATATGTACATGTATGCATTAAGGAGCTTGACAATGCCTTAAAATGTTGAAACCGGTAGCGTCTGAAACGCAAAAAAAAGTTTGTATATATATATATATATATATATATATATATATATATATATATATATATACTGAGTTTGCCCTCAGTATATTCCACAAAACATTCCGTAGTGTACGCAGAACCAGAAATACCAACAGCTTCTGGGCCTAGAAATGGTGCAGATAAATAACATGGCTTTCCGTGTGTACATAACCCTGTGTTCATTATGCATGCTTCAAAAACCCAGCACATATTCCCAACGTTTTGCAGTGTTATATCATTATTAAAAGTGAGATGCATTGATTAAACATTGAGATCCAGAGAGGAGTTGGCATGATAATATTTTTCACTTTTTGATACAAAATATGAGGTAGATTCATAGTTTTCTCATCATGTTTGACTTTGAAAAGTATGTAGCGCATGTATGTTGATAAGTCATGTTAACTTAGCGGTCCAACGACACCCAATCTGTTACCCCATTTAAGTGAGTTTTCAGTGGTATGCACTAAAATCAACATGATATGTAGTTTTTTTACAACTCCATCTTTATTCAGTTCATGAATTAAACGAATCAAATCCACATTTGGTTCCCAACATTGACTTGATCAGCAAACGAAAAATAATGGTAGAAAGTGTTTCCTGCTTAATTAATATGATATGCGCTTAAATTTATATCTCAGGGAGTGGTCCACATCAGTTTTCGCCCGGTCTATTATATGACAAGCGCTGATAACTCATGGGAAAACGTACTGAACCATATCTGAAGTTGAAAACCAATACAAACATTATTCATCCAGCAGGACAGGACAATAATGCATCAATAGAGATTTCAAAGATAAGTCAATACAAATGATACCATTTGCGTCTGTTAATAGCCTTAGTTTACTATACTCTTGGCCAAAACACCGGACATCCCATTAGTTTAAGACGGGCTCTCTAATATATTAGTTTGTGTAGAAAATATGAGTGTCACATGTCACATGGACAGGACAGCTAAAAGGATGCCTGAGTGGTCACGCAAAGACCAAATGGCCTGGAAATGAGGGAACAGCCACAAAGGGGCGAAAAGTGTGTCTGGTATTGGCGTGCATATGAGCTTTATAAGTGGTAACTGGCAACAAAGGGATCAACGTATAGCCATAATGCCATGGTGTACGGGTTTATCACTCACAGCTCTCTGAATTCTACAGAGGCAGGATCATTGTTACGTAGCCTGGCCTTTCCCAGTGTGAGGTTGCCAGAAAAAGGGGTGCTCCAGGTCTGTGATACAGAGGTGGTGGGGCCATTTTCAAGAAACATGAAGAGCAACAGAAACGCTGGATCTGAGAGACCAAGACTTTCAGATGGAAAAGACGACCGTTTTCCTGGTACAGTAGTCAAAGAGCCACAGGTTCCTTTCGGTGGAGAGGTTTCGTCAGCAGTAGCACCAGGCTTGCAATATCGCAACATCAACGGGGCACAATCAACAGGAGACTGACTGGGCCAAACTGAGGTCACACTGCCCTTCCATCCACATCCTCCTCGGTCCTGCACACAAGACTGTACAGAAACAGTGATGTCAGGAACATATTGACTGGACCAGAAATCAGTGGAGGGATGTTGTGTGGCTCTACCAGTCACGATGTTGCCTCGATGATGGGAGAATACGGGTTATAGGTATGCCTTCAGAAAGATTTGCGGCTGGATGAATGGTGGAACATGACCACAGTGGAGAAGGCATCGTCACGTTGAGGAAGGTAATCATGGCCACAGAAAGAACAGCACTCATAAGAGTAAATGGGACAGTCACAGGCCAGCACTATGTGGATGAGATCCTGCCAATAGTCACGTAATGGTTTGAGCAAAAACCTGAGCTACTGTTCCAGTAAGAAAATGCATGGCCAGTTACTGCACGAGTCAGCATGCAGTATCTGCAGTAGCACAACATCCAAATGTTTCCATGGTCAGCCTGACCTCTTGATCTGCCCCCCTTTGAGCATTTATGGGATACGCTTGGTCGTCCGGGCAGGGCGACCTGCAGTGCAATACCCCGGGTTGTCTGGGTGGACACAATCGTGGCTTGCACATATACTCTGACCGATAAGACGAACCTGCAGTCACCCTGGACCAACTAGCACAGCAGCTCAAATTCCCTGACCGAGAATACCAAGCTCACCAGCAGCATGCAGAAGATGGTCAGGCTTACTTGAAGAAGCGTGATGCTCATTTCCGCTACTGATATCTCCAGTCTTCAAACAAATAAAAAAAGGTCATTGTCAGGGCCGCCACATCCTGCTAAAACAGATAGTAAAAGCACTCGTACAGTGAATTGAAACACCCCTACCCACCCAACCCCCAACCCACCCCACACCCACCCCACACACATCCCTATGCACATATCCAATATTGACAAAGGGGTTGCCTGTTTTTTGGCCAGGAGTATATGTGCAAGTCTCCGTTATCCCCGCCGTACACAGCAAAGCTCTTTTGGGTAGCGATTGTTTCCACCCGGACACCCGCGGGTATTGCATTGCACGTTGCAAAATTTATTACCTTTCAGATTGCGCTCAGCCTGTAGACTAACAAGCACGAAAATCCACATGAGCATCCGGAACAGGTAGCCGTAAGACCACAATACCATAAATAAAGATATATCAAAACCGCTCAGCTTTTAAGATGCACGGCAACTTTTCACAAAGTACACAAATGTTGGGATTTTGAACATAAAGGAAATAAAGTACATTTTCTTATAATTTAAACATATTTCAATTCTTCCATTTAACCGGCAGTTGTATTGCCATTTTTAACTATTTTCACGGTCCCCAGCACAAAATCTGACGTAAATCTGAAGACAATGAGCGTGTATGTTTAGTAGATTTCGTCAGATACATTCATTAACAACGTAAGCACGAAATTGTAGGAGAAAGAGTAAGGAAAACGACTTTTCAAACGTCATGTTGCTGTCGACCGATAAGAAGCCAAAATAGTGTTCGGTGACACCAGCACATCCTTCTGATTCAAATAATGTATAGAATAATATGACGGCCAGATGCCATGCTTCTGTGATTCTTTTTCAGAATCCATAGTCCACGTTTCCTGACACTGCAGTAAGTGGCAGTTATCACAATGTGGAAATCCATTTAACCTCATTGTGAAAATCTAATTCTCCAGTATAAAGTATATTTATATATGAACGTTAATGATAAAAAATTGTCAATTGTGGGAAATCGAAGCAAAAATAGGCGGAAATTATAGCAGTGCTCAATGATGATTTGTTGCAATGTTGTGACGGAGAAATCATTATTTTGAAGACTATGTCCAGTTTGATCCTCGTATATCGGAGCATAACAGAAACGTATAAAAAATGAGACTGAGTCAACAATGTCCTTCTTGGCGGGGATTGGAATCTCAATCGCGCAAATCTGATGAAAGACAGCAGTTGATATGCGACATACTATATTGCTAAGCGATCCATGTCATGGTTTGCTGGGCGCGCGTTGAGCCCGATGCGCGCGGAGCAAAGCTGTTACTCTGTCCAAACTTGACACCGAAAGAGTTAATGTGTAGTCACAAAACAAATTTTGCACATAGCGTTCTAAAATGATTCTGCTTCGGAGCTTAGGAGCATGCAGTAGGGCTCTAGATTATACGCCGTAGAAAAACACAGCGAGAGGGTGGAAAGCACACAGTCATATTACTCGTTATAAACATCATGAATACTACAATGAATGTGAAAAACGCATGTCGAGTGACGTGACAAGCAGCAGAAAATACAAGTGAATGAAACATAGAAGCAAAATTCACATGTACTTGTTGTTTTGTAACTTTTTAATAATTAGAATGCACAGTTGAAAGAAATAACGGTTAATAGACTCCGAATAGGCGTATATGTCTGTTCAGTTTTCCGTAATATAAGGCTTTACCCCCTGTTAGTGTCATACATGATCCCCTGGTGGCCTTCTCTCGTAAAAATTCTTCGGCCATTGTCACTTATTGCACGGTCTCCATTAAGCTCGACTACTAATTAAGTGCATAACATGACGACTATTAATCGTATCACAGTTTGGAATTATGGTCAATTAAGAAATGAGGGTCGATTTTGTGTGTGATATGGCATAATGACGCGCGTGATTGAAGCTGACATCGCGGGCGTGGCGCACGCCAGTGCGCCTCGCCCGATGCCAGCTTCAATCACCCCCGTCTTTATGCCATAACACACACAAAAGCGACCCTCATTGCTTATATTTACATTTCTTTCTTAATTTCCGTGCTCAATTACACGAAATTAAAAAATGTAATACATAGAACTAAGTGAAACGACCAGAAACTGATTTGCCGAGCATGTTCAAGTGTTACGTTCCGGAAACCCAGGTGGGCGCGGCTTATTGGAATGTGGGCGGGACACATGTGTTATGGTCCCGTGACACACAAGGCTCGTGTGTTATGGTCTCATAACACACCAGGCTCTCTCCTATACTTGCAATGTTAAAAGTTACATTGAATGTAAATATAAAGGTCTGGAGGTATGTTCGTACTTGTGCTTCTCCTGGTCACCACCTCCTGGTCAAGCATCATGAACACAAGCTGAACAGAGAATTACACTGCAAAGAGGTGCTTTCCGATTTCGAATCTTTAACTGGTTATTAATACGATAATTTCTCATTTCGCGAAATTCTAAGAAAAGGAACGAACACTTTTGGTTTCCCATTCTGTTAATTTCCTTTTTTGATTGATTAACGTTAATTTCATGATCTTAAAAGCAGTGATCACTATCGCATTGAGTAAAAGAAAACTAAAATGAGGGGCGTGCTATTGTATAGCATGCCCTGGTAAAATCAAGAATTGTAATAAGAAGTCTACTGATTGCGGCAAGAAATCTAAGAAATAAAAGAGAAAATAATTATAAACACTGCAAAATCTAAAAAGCAATTCATGCATGAATTAATGATTTATTGACATGGATAAATGTTGCCTATTACAAGAGATATCTCACTATTGATAATGATAAGTTGACACAGGTAGGTGTATCATACACCTTCCTCGTTGACACCAGTTCTGATTCTTATATTTGTTGGCGCGCAGAGATCACACGGTAAAGTTATTTTACCGTCATTAAATTGCGATCAATCCGTTATTCCCTCTTTGGGCCCACATTTATCACGTGGTCTGGGAGGGTATAAAATACATGCAAAATCTGTTTTACCGTTGCTTTGCTAATTGCCTCCGTAAGTTATTTAATCTTCCATCAATGCCGATCCATAGGTACATTTATACACGTTAAAGGGCCAAATCAATTATTCCTTGAGTTGGCGCGCCGAGATCATGTGGTAAAGTTATTTAACGGTCATTAAATTGCGATCAATCTGTTATTGCATCTTTGGGCGCACATTGATCATGTGGTGGTGGGGGGGAGGGTATAAAAGCACATGCAAACAATGTTCCCGAGTTGTTAATGTGAATTAGCATTACATTCATTTATAAATATGGGGGGGGGGGGGGAGGGGGGTTTGCTTCCTGGGTTGTGCGGCACTTTGCCCCTTGCCATAATAGTAGTGAAGAATACTACATGATCATGTTTAATAAACTTGTTTTTCATTTTAACAAGTCTTCTGTTGTGAGTTTACAGATTTTTCTGCCTGTGCCTGCGTTCTTAATTATTTTGTTTGTGTTTTTATTCCTTGATTTAGCCATGTATGTATCATTTTTTATTCAATCATTCACTTATTTATTTATTCATTCATTTGTATACCAACTTAATGTAATTTTGCACACTGTTTATCGTAAAACGAAAAAATTGTTATTATGTATACCTTGTGTAGCCTCATGATACAAACATGTGTGCAGTACATAGACAGCCAATCCATGTGACATAGAGATTTCAGGACACTTTTATGACATATTCATCACCTGACATAATCTGTAGCCATGCTTTCTCTGGTGAACAGAGCAAGTTTCATGTTAAAAAAGAACGAGGAGCATACTCAGCTAGGGGCGCGGGGCAATAGTCAGATCTGACTGAATGATATCCTGCGACTGCACAACAAGTGATGAGTATCGTCCATCCGTCACTAAAAATAAATACAGGTTGACAAGTACAGACACTTAAATTGGATTTATTCTTTCAGCCCTGGAGCGGTTCGAAGTATTGACCACCAAACCCTGTGTCGTAGTTATACAACTGATAGCAAAATACTCTTTAAGTTAGAAACCGTTTCAAAAACGGTGTTAAATATCTCTCCAAGCAAAAAAATGTCATTTTTAACACAGAAATTGAATGTTCTATATTTATATAATTAAAGTGTCTGTGCCAACACACACTTTTCTGTCTTTCCTGAAATTATGCCTGTGTCCCAAGACAGACATATTGTTTTTCCAGGAATTCTTTCTTTCTTTCTTTCTTTCTTTCTTTCTTTCTTTCTTTCTTTCTTTCTTTCTTTCATTTCAAAAGTATTATGCGTAGAAACTCCAAACTTGGCACAATTATACTTCTATAGATGAAATCTGGCATTTTTATAATGAGAGTTCATACTTTTCAAAATTATGCAAATGAGGGCTAATTAAAATTTTAAATCTTCAATATCTTATATACTATAGTAGATGTGGTTCCGAGTGTAAAGGATTTCAATCATAGCAAGGCAAAGGTCATCTCAAATGTCAAGGTCATGTCAAGGTCAAAGGTCAGTTTTAAGTCAAAATGTTATTTTAAAGCCCAAATGTCATTTTAAAGGTCAAGGACCACTTCAGGTAGAGGTCATCTCAAGGTCATAGGTCATTTCAAGGTCAAAGGCCACTTTCCATGGTGGCTTTCTTCTTTTTTAAGTCTCGCCTTTTTATAATGAGAGTTCATACTTTTTAAAATTATGCAAATGAAGGCTAATTAAAGTTTTAAATCTTCAATATCTTATATACTATAGTAGATACAGTTTCAAGTGTATAGGAGTTCGATCATAGCAAGGCAAAAGTTGTCTCAAATGTCAAGGTCATGTCAATGTCAAAGGTAATGTCAAGGTCAAAGGCCAATTTTGGATCCAAATGTCATCTTAAAGGTCAAGGTTCACTTCAGTTAGAGGTCATCTTAAGGTCAAGGTCATTTCAAGGTCAAAGAACACTTTCGATGGTGGCTTTCTTCTAGCCATAACTTGGTCAATTTTTATCCCATTTTGATCGTGTTGGACTCAAATTGTAGCTATTGCAACACTGCACATTTTGAAAATTACACATGACCCCCTAAAGGTTAATGTCATCTGGATCTTTGAAAGTTTGACCCAGCCGTAACTCGGCCAGTTTTCATCCAATTCTAATCATGTTGGGCTTAAATTCTGGGTATTGTAACACCGTGCATTTATGCAATTTACATGTAACCTGTAAAGGTGAAAGGTCAAGGTCATTAGGGCTTGGAATTTGCATCCAGCCATGAGCTTAATGGAATGTGAAGTAGCAAAGCACAAAAGTTGTGCCATATAATATTTACAACTTTTGAAGGCACACAGACAGATTTGCTTTGAAGCAAGTCTTCTTTTCTAGTTCTTTCTTTCTTTCTTCTTTACCAGCAAATTTGTCCGACATTTTTCTCTGACACTATTATACATAAAAACTCCAAACTTGGCATGATTGTATCTCCATAAAAGGAGTTTGATCGTTTTATACAGAGGAATGAAGATGTTTAAAATTATGCAAATTAGGGGCATTTGAAATTTTAAATCTTGAATATCTTCAAAAGTATAACAGACAGAGATGTCATTCAACTTCTACTAGGGGGTTGTTGACCATTGCGCATGTAATGAATCTAAAACAAAAGTTGTAGCGATTTAAATTCTGCTAATAAGCAGTATTCGAAATTTTGAATCTTGAATATCTTCAACACTATAATAGATAGAGATGTCATTCCAACTTCTAGGGGGGTGGGTGACCATTGCGCACCTAATGAATTGAAAATAAAAGTTGTAGCAATTTAAATTATGCTTAATAGCACCATCAGAAATGTTAAATCTTCAATAAATTCAAAGCTATAATAGACAGAGATGCCATTCCAACTTCTACTCCTGTGTTATGGAATAGCTGTACATTGCCATACCAATATGCTTTGAAGACACACACGCTGATTTGCTATGCAGCAAATCATCTTTCCTAGTTATATCACTGTTTTCTTTTTAAGTACAAAATTTTTTCTGTTTTTTTTTCCAGGAACTGTTCCTTACAATTTATTTCTCGAGCAACGCACATGTACTTCGAATTCTGAACAAAAATGTGTATTACCCTTTCAGTAAGGGAACTTCGCTTGATATTTCTTGTTGTGTGCTAGGCAAAATACTATAGGTGAGAAAGTGCATATATGGTAACTTGAGGAAAAAATTTATTTTCATAAATTCCTTTGAAAATAAAACTCATGCCACGTTCCTATCGTGTGAAATTGCATGATTTCCATACCGTTAATTAGTTCTACGCGATTCAGCTGTTCTCACCCTTATATGTAGATCCTTAGTACAAAATATTACTAGTACTAACGACGACAACGACGACGACTACGACGATGGTGATGATGATAAGTGAACATAAACTAAGAAGAAAATCCTGGAAGTCTGCCAAGCACGCAAAACAACTGGCAACTCCTGGATTGAATTTAAAATTGTTGCCACCCGGCGTTTTATGATATATGTAAATATATATATGTAAATATATATATATATATATATATATATATATATATATATATATATATATATATATATATATATATATATATATATATATACATATATATATATATATATACATATATACATATATATATATATATATATATATATATATATATATATATATATATATATATATATTCAAGGACATACTTTTCATTTCGTGTCTGACACGTATATCCCAATATAGGTGTCAGAAAACCATATTAATCTTTCCAACAGGAAAAATTATTGAAAGCAAAAAGAAACAGTACATGTAATTTTGTATTTGTGTAGTTTGCTTAATCAAGTTTCACTTCTGTTGTTCCAATCTGCATTGCGCTGATTGCTCGTATTTTTACCCTGTTTTCCCTGAAATTGTTATCTGACCCAATCCGGGTTTACTTTGACTTGAAGGGTGTTTTTGTACTAATTAAATTACTGAAAGCTTCACCAAAAATGACACGTTTTGCCTGAATATGATTTGTTGCAAGTCTCACCAACTGAAATTACAAGTATGAACAAACTATAGGATTAAGACACCAAAAAGAGGCTGGTTCAAGTTGCAATTTTCTTGCCGCATTAGTAGTGATCGGGTCGGCGTTGCCAAAGCCTTTTTTGTCTCACTACGCGACAGAAACTACATTCCCACCTCATACGTTGCATAAATGCCTAATGAATTAACTTTGCACGTGAGAATTTAAAGAAATGATGCATATAACCAAAGGAAAAGGACAGATTTGTCATGCGTCCGAATCCAATAATTCAGGACGACGATGAAGGAGTAACGAGATGTGTTAATCTGCATCATCATCGGGTCATGCTTCGCATCAACAGTCCCCGAGGGCTCTGCGGACCGGTCGGGAGGTCATGCATACAATTACGAGACATGTGAATGTGTTTTGTCCCTTTTTGTTTAAGTATGATATTAATAACGTCAGACCACGAAGACCACACATGCCAGTAGTCAAAATAGGGTTCCAGGAATTCAACTAAAAGAGTCACAAAGCGGAAGAAATTGGGATTTAACATTAACGGGTCACCACACTTGATGAGTGGACTCGCGTGCTTTGCTCCTTATAGTCATAACGGATTCCCCCAGGTTTTAGTATTGATACCGCGTAGCATGTGTATAAATGGTTTCTCGAGGACTTGTGCGCCACAGACAAACCGTGGTGCCAAAGCAAAGAAACCACACAGGGCTATCTTACGGACCAGTCATTATTTTGATTTAATGTCTTGTGGCACTTCTGACCTAGTGTTAAATATTTCATTTTTGGTAGTGTTATTCACACAAAGCCATTCTAAGTTGCCTATATATTTTACAACAATAAACAGGACCAGTATAGTTTTATCTTAAACTTGAGTATTTATTTTGACTGCCGTTAATCATTTTTTTATGGCAAGAGACCTACATTTCACAACCAATGGTGAATGGCATTTTTGGTGAATGCCGTGCAGCTCCGTGAATTATTCAGGGACGGCACCACCTGCTGATATCCGTGATACCGAGATCGGCGCAGCGCTGGATTCAACATGCTTTTTCATTTAGAATCTACAGTTTAATAACTAGTTCAGTTTAGTGTGTCCCACCCTCCTACAAAGATGAGCAGGGGTCAGTAGCATGCATACCGTTGTGAAACAATTGAGCCTCTGTTGTCCGTGATTTACACAAGAACTGTCCAAGCTGTGTAAAGCTAACCACTGATTTCCCCTCCAAATTGACCTAAAGTATTTGCAAACATTTAGAGTGCAACAGGGTTGGTCAAAAGGTGACCGAATTTTGCAAACCTATGGTTGAAGATATTTTAGTCCCAGAAGTGCAAACAATCACGTGAAAAGGACTATATATCACAATTTGATAGTCTGTTACCTTTGGATATTTCAAACGACTCGACTACTTCCTCGGCATAATGAAAGAAAATAAAAACAAACTGTGGCCCTTAAATATGGCTGCGATAATAAAGGAAGAATCCATGTAGCATACCTGGGACCCAGTTTATAATAGAGAAGAAAAAGTGGTACCGATACTACCAGTTCCAACGTCATCAAACATAATTCAGCTACCTCCTTGGTCCGTTTTGAAATTTCTCTGAACGGAAACGATGTTTCAGTCGTAGCCCTGCTGAATTGTATAGCTAAACCACAGTTTGGAACATTTGACGAGGTTTATCCTGAGAGGAATCACAGATTTTATACAAATGACAGGATTGCTTGTTGAAGGTTTCTGTGCAAAACCAAAAAAGGGCCTGGAATATCTGATCACGTATAATGATTTACCAGAGAAGTCAGCTAACACCACACAAGTTTACTGTGTCATCAGTTTTATTTGAATCTGCCAAAGCCCAAGTGAACAGGGAAGTTTTTCTGAGAAACATTGAACGTTCTGTACACAAATTTAAACCCATTGCATCACTATAGCAGAAGGGAGCTTTACGTATTTATTCGGTATGAACATACACCTCTTCATTGTCATCCACGGCTCCAGGTTGTCATGTATACCGTCGAGGCATTTTAGTTAAACGACAGATGACTCCCTCTACTGCGCTCTGTATTCATGTTACATGTAGAAGTACTTATTTGACCAATAGGTGATTGACCTTGTGGCATTTTTTTTGGTAAATGATGGATGCGATCCCTTTACATGTGTATTTTCTTCCTCCATAGCGACCAGTCTACAAAAGCGTTTAAAAAGTTTACTAATGTTCTGAAGCAGGCATTTACATCTAATACTATAGCCAGCGCATACATTCCAAATGCTTTGGGGATACACTTTAATCGAAGAGATCTTTCATTGAAATTTTATATTGAAGAGGTAGGTTTCGTGTAGGAGAGTGCTTATATTTTTTGTTGATGTAGCAATATTTGCTAGTTTTTTTTCCATTTTTTAAGTCCTTGGCAGCTAGGGCTACATAAACAACAGTAACATACACATATTTACTACTTTCTTGATGTGATGGACGTAGTTGTTCATATGGTAGGTTTATTGTGTATCAAAACGAAGCGCTCTGTCTACCAAAATTACCTTCAGCAGCTGGGACCAAAATGCTCGGGTATGGCTGCAAGTCACTCAGTCATTTTCATTGCAGCGAACTGAAATTCAGAATTTTCAGATTGCAGCTTTGATACAGTTGTAGTATTGCCCGTATGTTACAAACAAACACTGACAAGACACCAAAACAAACATACGTCGACGTCTTTCATGAATATATTATTCCCGTATAAGAAAATCAATTCACATAAACTCTTACTCACATAAAAACATAAGATGCATATAAATTAGTTCAGACAAACAGTACCCATATTCATAAACTTTGATCCAATAAGGAGGGCAAAGTTACACACTGCAAAAGGCAGAGATTTATGAATTAGTAAACATTAACATGTATCCTCCAATATCAATGTGAAGACATATATATATATATATATATATATATATATATATATATATATATATATATACATGTGTGTAATATATGTATATACATGTATATATACATATATGTATATATATACATATATATGTATATATACACACACACACACACATATATATATATATATATATATATATATATATATATATATATATATATATATATATATACATAATCAGGTATATAACTGCAGGTTGTCGTATCGATAAGACCACAGCAAACTGCGTGAATAGAGATGTTTTGCGAACTTTTTTCATCCAGATTCATTATCAAGGGAAGGACAACTGTGGTCATGCAGACCAGTCAAAACACTCAGTTGAAATACTTTATATCTGACTTTCATAGGTGGCTTTTTGCCATCATAGAACATCAAGTAGCAAGTTATTAGAGTTTGTACCGGCATCGTGCATCGGTCGCATGGATGTTATGTCCATGGATTCACCGATAATAACCAATTGCACGGTCTATGACTTTAAGAGTTTTTTTCCCCGATTTTTCACAAATGTTTTAAATTAAGGGTTTGGTTTAATATAATCGCACAACGTAGGCACGGCAAGAAATATAACAGAGCGCTCACCGAAACATTTTGCAACACGCTGGTATTTGCCCGGCATTTGGATGACAAGGTTTCCTTTTATTGTCCCCTTTCTTTAACTCATTTCACCCTAATAGAAGACCGAGTCAACAGCTTTCCTGGGCGGGTTCTAGGTGCAATGGGCCCATAGTGCGCAAACGAAAGCTCTTGACCATGGGCATATAATTTGGAATGATCTTCCATGCAAGTTTAATACAAAATTTTGAAAAATATTCCCTAAATTAGTAAAATAAGATTTGCATATTACATTTATATTTTTGTGGGGGAAAGCGTTATTAGGATGGAGCGAGTTAAATCCTGAACCTAATGTACCTGGTGCAGCTGCCCTCTTTAACAATTTCAGTACCAAGGTTTTACTTAGACAACAGCTTTCCTCGGCTGTATTGCCAGGGAAGCTGGTGGCCAAGACAGATTTAATGGTCTCTTCAATCATATGGTAACTGTAGACTTGTTGGTACTCAGATGCAATCTCATTATGCAATCAATCTAGAGCCGTTAGGTCACGTCAGATCTCATCGCCGACTAAAGTCGAAATTGGAAGTGATAGAGTTAAGGGATGGCAACGGCATCAGACATTTATGAATACACGACGTGTATCTGCCAAGCAGACCAAGCTCCGTGGTTTTCTCGTTGTGCTCCACATGTTGAGCGGTGACTGGATGGAACTTTGTCTGTTCACCATCAAAATAAACTTTCAAGGGCTTTCAATTATGAGACAGATAACATGAAGTCTTTACAGGCAGTGTGCGCTGTCAATGAAGAATCAAACACCTTCCGGAGTCACAACTATAAAATGATTTTGTGCATGGAAGTCACACACACACACACACACACACACACACACACACACACACACACACACGCACACACACAAGCACACACAAGCACACACGCACATACATACATATATATGTATATATATATATATATATATATATATATATATATATATAGAGAGAGAGAGAGAGAGAGAGAGAGAGAGAGAGAGAGAGAGATCAGAACGAGCGAGACTCGAACTTGCAACCTTTGTTAACTGTCGCCTATATATACTGAACCAAACAAATAACGCAACTTTTTCATTTGGGTTTATTTTCACATTGGAACTGTATTTAAAGTTCAGAAATATACGAACCGTTGTTAAATCAGTCTAAAATAATGCACCAAGTAGTGTGACCTCAAGGTCGAGTACCCTGACCTTGCCATGGGGTCATTGTCATGAATCAAGAGTGACTACAGCAGGCTATTTTACGCAAGTCTCTGACACCTGAAATTAAGGTTTCCAAGTCTTTGATTCTGGGACAGGAAAAGGCCACATTGAAATCAGCCCAAGCGTAACTGTGTGCGAGGATATGAGGCTTTCAAAGTTTGGTGGTTGTGCTGAATCAAGGACAACTGCAGGATTCAGTGTTACCCACATGACTAAAACATTCGCACCTTTACTGGTTGGGTGTAGCCCCTCACGGACAATAAAAGGGCAGCATGGGATTCATTTGGCACAGTATTCCAAGAACTATGGGTCGATTATCAACAGTAGATCGGAAGAGAGGAATTGGCATGCTACAGGCTGGTTTAGAGGTGGCAAGAAGACTGCAAGTCCACAAATCCACTATATCCAGACTTGCTACAAGATTCCAGAAGACTGGGGCCACAGCTGATAGACAGCGTCCTGGGAGACCAAGAGAAACCACACCTGCACAAGACAGACACATCAGGGTGTCACGTCTGCGGAACAGAACTCGACCAGCCACTAGAACTGCACAACAGACACCTGGCAGAACCAATAACAGAATATCTGCCCAGACAGTCCGTAATAGACTAAAAGAACACCATCTACACGCCAGGCGTCCTTACAGTGGTCAAATTTTGACACAGGCAAGAAGGCAAGCCCGACGACAATGGGCTACTGCCCATACTCGCTGGACCCATCAACATTGGAGGGATGTGCTATTCATCGATGGATCCCGCTTCACCCTGTATCATGCAGATGGTAGGACACCTGTTTGGCGACGAAGGGGAGAACGCTACTCAGATGCCTGTGTGCTGGAAACAGATCGATTTGGAGGTGCATCAGTGATGGTGTGGGGTGGAATTTCATTCACAGCCAAAACCCAGCTAATCTTCATTGAAGGCAATCTTAACGCTGCCCGTTAAAGGGATGAGATCCTTCAGCCTGTTGCTGTCCCTTTCATTAGACACCACCAACTCCACTTGTTTCAACAGGACAATGCTCGGCCCCATGCCGCTAGACTGACGATGGATTTTCTGCAAGGAGAAGGTATTAACGTTTTGCCATGGCCAGCCTTCTCACCTGATATCAATCCCATTGAGCATCTTTGGGACTACCTTGACCAGCATGTTCGGAGACGGGATCCAGCGCCCGCCAACCACCAGCAGCTTCGCCACGCTCTTCAAGAAGAGTGGGATCGTGTGCCCCGGCAGATGGTGCAGCGGCTAGTGTCATCCATGTGCCGACGTTGCATAGCAGTTACAGATGCTGATGGTGGTCACACACAATATTAGTGGACATGCCAATTTGTGAACTTTACAAATCAATGTTGCCCTGTTTATTGCCAGCTGGTCGCGCCCTCGTTGACAGTTTCAAGTTTTTGTTTTTCACATATTATGCCAAAAAGACTGAAGAATATGGATCTAATTTGTTTCTGTGATATGAAAGAAACAATAAATATTTAAGTTAAAAAGTTTAAGGGTTGCGTTATTTGTTTGGTTCAGTCTACATAGCGAGCATCGAGTACTTGTATTGGATTCATGTGCGTTACATAGATTACCCAGTTTCGCTGAAATCTGTGCTGTCACACCTGATTTGATATTTATTTCCAAAGGTGTCGTTAAAAGGTAGTGATCTTATTCTTGACCAGACTTTCAATACCACTTTTCATGTGGAGAGTATACCAAGCAGTGTCCCTGTATTTTTGGCCATGGCATCTTCTGTGCACACCGGGGCTAAGCCAGACCGATTTATTCGAACTTATGCAATCCATCTGTTTTCTGCCCATGTGTAATGGAATGATTTTCTTTGTTCGGTTGACATGTTTAAAGGAACAATGGTAATGCATTGACGTCAGTCTATGTAATGGTAATCCATGCTATTGTGTGATGCACCGCCTTCATTTTATTTGAAATGTGCGGGCTTTGTTGTCTGACTGGGTAACCTGGTAAGTGCGGGTCAAAAACATGTAATCAAAAACTAGAACATAAAATAGACTGGAGATTAAAAAAGTAAACAGTCTAATTTCTTAAGCATAAAGTGATATGAACGTAAACCTCACGTCGCTATTTGTCATACCTGATCAAGAAGAACAAGACGCAGCTAGTGACGTTTCAGCTATGTCGGTTTTGGGTGATCAATGGTTCATCAGTGTCAATGCAAACAAAACATCTCCATGCAGTGAACATTTTTAAACCACATTTAAAATCTCCTGAAAATATTAAGCCACACCCCCTGAAACTTGGACCCATATTCTGCCCCCCCCCAACACTCTTTGCTTTCTATATATGACCAAATCCATAATGCCACGCGCCGAATATAACTGACTACGCGTGTTTTTCATATTTTCAGTTTCAAATCTACCCAAAATCGATCATATTTTACATGCACACGTCACGTCTGGCAACGACCTACATTCTTCACATGCCGAAGTGATTTGACGTTAAGGGGAGTAAATGAAAATTTCCCACAACCAAGTGACCACCCCACCAAATAGTGAAATGGTTAATCTATCAGACTATATTCGTGAAACTGACTTTAAAGACTAATTTATATAATTTTTATCGCTTTTCGTAACATTCCTTTAACCCGGCCGTCTGTCAATCATTGAACTTCCGGTTAGCAGGATAGTTTTCTAAACAGTGTGACGGCCGCACAAACAACAGGTGATTCACGAATTTTGGAAACTATAAATGCAATGTGCACGGATACGTTAATATTATTGTATTAGTCATCCAGAAAAGGTAGAGAGCGTGATAAAAAGTGACAGAAATTTAAATTCACCGAAAGACGTGCGTTAGCGGGCTGTCATGTGGTTGCCATCGTATTTTCAGCCAATTACAATGCAAAGCAGTCATTTCTCCCAAACATTACCAAGCGGGACTCGATACGGGTTTTGGAATTAGGACCTGGCAAGCAAGGATGTTTTTGTGATAACTGAATCGTATAAATGTGTTTCAAACCATTGAATATCAACTTTTACAAATCTTTAACTTGAGGTTGTAAGAATTTTTACCTTCCTATGCATGACTCGTTGGTGCTGACATTCAAAGCGCATATGCAAACAAAGCCCATCCGGAGCTCTCGTCTCGCATTCGAGCGCCCAGATGGCTGGTAGATTTCCACACACTCAAACAGGAAACGGCGACTGAATATTACTGGCGACACAGCGCGTCCTCGTCCAGTTGCCCGCGAAGATTCAAAACGTGAGGACGATCTGCACGTTTTCTTCAAACAGAATGGTTGAACGCTAGCTATCTTTTTCGTTTTCAGTGGTTTATCAGCAGTTTATACAGTGATACAATACAACTTAGTGCCCTAATTACGCCAATCTTAGTCAAAAATTACACCCACCCCCCTTAAAAAAAATGGTACTGCCATATCACTTATGGCATAATTGCACAGAACGTGTGCTGATAGGGCCCTGGCTACACAGCCAGCATGTCCCAATAAAAGGGGGATACGTGCAGTGGGCATTTTCAAGCTTTCCTTTCCCCATGAAAGGCCTTGCCATTGGGAGTACAATATCCCTTATGAATCGCCAAAGGCACTTGTTGTGTTTTAAAAATTTTCCGTTTCTGACTCCGAATATCATAAACACCTTGCCATAATTTTATATTCTGATTATTCCTGGACCAATCATCTTGGCAGTGGATATGTAAAAGCAATGAAACGTGTTGACTGCCTTCCTGGCATGAAATTCATACTTAGTATAAAATCCCTGGAGAAAATTTACTTGGTATTTATACGATCCTTCCTGGAATACGGCGACATTATCTGGGACAATTGTTCCCTGGCATGCTCCAACAAACTCCAACTACAGTTAGCGGCTGTGCGTGCTGCAGCCCTTGGCACTCGAAACACAAGTAATAGTTCATTTTATAAAGAAACACAATGGGAAACGTTGAAAGAGAGAAGAGAACAACATAAATAAGTGCTTGTCTTCAAACATATAAATGTTTGGGCTCCTGATTACGTGCGAGACAGGATTCAAAAAGTTATTGCCACCGGTCACAACACAAAGCACGGTCACGAAATTTCCCTAATATTCTGTACATCCAAACAGCTCAGTAAGTGTCATTAACTTTCCACAATTCACAGCTGGCGAAACGTAGATGCTCACACAAGGAACTCTTAAACAATTTTGGTGCCAATATTCAAAAGTAGACTAAATCATGTCATTCTGTATCACTGTTAAATAAACAGACTTGCTGAAATTTAATAATGCCCGAATGCTTCTTTACTGTTGTCCTCGTAATTACCTTATGTTTTAGTACGGGTTTATAGATTTACTAAGGTGTGCCTTTGGGGCATCCGCGGAATGCAACATCCATTTTTGGCAGAATGCAATAAATATAGCATATTACGTAGATAATTTTTAAGACCTTCTCACCCAGGATCATTATAAGCACTGACATTTCTTTATTTGGTGATGCGAACAAATCGACAGATAGGAATGTAAAGTTGTTTCACATTATACAAAAGTTTATCCTCAAAACAAACAGATTCAGTACAGATAAATTATTGCCCTAGCACCTTTTTCCTACTTTGTTTCTTTATCTTTATTTTCCATAGTACTGTATTGTCCTGAATGTGTGATGAAGTCGGTTTTCATGAGTTACTATGGAACCATGGAGAGGGAAAAAGCTTCACGGCTTGTTTCCCGATCCACATTTCTAATGACATAAACTATGTTTAAACCGTTAACCTCTGTAGCAAATATAACGTATAATTATTGAATTGTGTAACGTGGCGCTGAAAGCAATTAACCAGGACGTGTGCCCAATATTGAGGTGCACAATCATGGAGTTTTAAGGGCCTGCTGGTTGCACTTGGTAAATCAGTGACAGTCAACATTTTTCGATGAAGTGATCACTGGCGACATACATGTAGTTCTGATTTTGAAAGGAAAAAGATAAGTGGAATGTTTGAAGCTGGCCTGTCACTACGTGCAGTAGGCGGGACGACGCAAGGTTGATAAGTCACGATAAAGAAAATTCTGGGGGTCGTTTTCAGATGCCAAGAAAATGTCAGAGAGATCCGGGATCAGGTGAACTGCAACTTTTAAAGAGTCGAGATGATAGCTGCCCTGTACTGTTGGCAGAAAGACATCGTTTTCTCTGCAACCAAAGGTTTCAACAGCAGTATTAGTGACCTGAGACATGCAACATTAAAGTATTTACATGGACAATAAAAAACAGCTTGCGAGCACCCCAACCGGGCCCTGCAACAGTCCTGGTTTAGAAATACCGGGTCTGATGTATCCAGATTCTGTCTCGATTTTCGCGATGGTAGCATAAAGTGACGGCATATAGTTTTCTTGCAGAAGAATGCATTGCAGAGTGTGATCACAATGGAGATGGCAGAATAATAATGTGGGCATCAATCACTGCGGCCGGAAACACTGAACTGACCGGGGTGAACGGGACCTTCCTTAGGCAGTGCTAATATGTGAACGAGATGCTCTCAACAATTGAACAGTCAACACAGCCAGCCGGTCCAGATTTGTACTTCCAGCGAGATAACGCTCGACCCTTCAGTGCCCGAGTCAGTATACAGTACCTGAATGACAGCAAAATCCTTGGCCTGCACAATCTCTAGACCTGCCTCCCATTGAACACTGGTGCGATCTTCTGGGTGTCTGCATCAGTCAGTAGTAACTTGCAGTGATGTTTCAGCCACCCTTGATCACATCACACTGCGTCCAAGGGAAAAGAGTGGAACAATATCGCTCAAACAGACATAGCCAATGTGGTTATCAGTATGCCAACGAGAACACAGAACTGCTAACAGAAGCGTGGAGGGCAGAACCGCTACCTAGCCACCCTTTTGTACATGCCATACTCCTTTGAAATAAAGGCTCGTTTCAGGACAACCACAGTATCCCAAAATATTCAACCAGTGGTATGAGTAGAGTAGCCATAATTTGCACATGCACCTCCTTCCCCCCCCCCCCCCGCGGGCTTCAAAATATGCCCTGTGGAAAACAAGTAAAGCATTTCAACCTGTAGTATGAGTAAAAAAAAGTAACCATAACTCCGATATACACACATCCTAAAAAATATGCCCACAAAATGCACCCCTGTTTATTTCCTTATGCTGCAGAGTACATACCAAGGCAAAAGTGTGGCATTGAGAGTCTCCCCTGTTGTTTGTGTCCGCGGTACAAACTGAATTTGACCCAGAAGTATAATATGTCACACAGACCTAGGTCCAAGAATGGGACTCTTGAAATCCGGGGAGAGGAGGCGCCTTCTATGAAGAATTGTAACATAGTCCAGCTTACCGTCAACCATCTTGGAGCTAGGACAAAATCAGTGCTGACACGAGGGGAACATGATAGGTCCAACTATTTGGGAATAACGGCAAATAGCTAAAAAAAAAAAAAAAGGCAAGAAATGTTAATTCGTGTCCACCCATCGTGCATTCTGTACCCGGTATTCAGAAAGTGAAGTCCGTGTGTCGTCATGCAGACCATTATATTCACCCTCAGCGTCGCTCAGCATTTTATTTATAATACCCTGCAGTATGTAAAAACTGAGCCCAGCAAAAAAATCACATTCAATATATTTAGAAACCACAAAGCGTACAATTTGTTAACCCAAACAGACAGGACACGGAATGGCTGGAAGCGCATAAAACACAACTCATCCATCATTCATGTCTGCACGGGAAAGGGCACAAAATTGGGAGCCCAAAGACTTTTACATATTTTGTCAGAAACAAAGTATGTCGTATTATATAACATCGTATTGAAAATGATTCAAGATGCAGTCACAAAGTCCTTTGGGCACTTCATTCCTGAGTTGATATCATAATTGATGAATACCACGTCATACCATAGTGTGAAACTCATCCATTTGCGTCGGTTTGTGTGCAAAGACTATAACAGCTAAATTATCCACTTTTATCTATGATACACAACGCACACTTCAACTTGCGTCACAGCTGACAGCATCATAACATATCTTTTCTCCCTATAAATAATATATATGAATGACACTTCTGGTACATGAGGGACACATTTTGTACAGTTCGATGACATTACAACTTCGTACAAACTTGACGTTGCGTCCTTGGTAAGTGAGAATCTCATCCCACTGATAGCAAGCTTGTTCTTGTAGTACAATAATTAAAGGTTGCCCGAATTACCAAGGATATCATTACACGAACATAAAGTAACAGTTGTTATAATACCCACATCACTGCCGTCTGTGTACCATGACTATTAACCCTTAGAGGGCTAATCATGGCTGTAGTAGTTTTTCTCCTTGCCGTTAAACATATAATGGTTAAAAATTCCTCATGAAGAAACCTTTCATTCAAATACCAGCAAGCCTTGTCTAAAGCAAAATGTAGTCTTAGTCAATAGCTTTCCTCGGGACACTTTGTGTGAATTTCGCGCAAAGTGTCCTGAGGAAAGCTGTTGACTCAATCTTAAATCAGCGCTTTAAGGGTTAGTAGTTCACAAGTGGATATATATGTAACAAGCCATTTGCTAAGGAAAAGCCTTGTTGCTTCTTAGCAGGCAATTTCCATTAACCAAAACAGACCCATGAATCAACGTCTGGAACACTTTTTGCTAAATCTTCGCGAAAAAAAGCCATATACTGAAGGACACATCACATATCTTTTTGTTCATCGATATCGGAAAGACAGGGAAGCCAAAACCAATTGAGAATAGACGCTCTTTGAGAGAGGCAACTTGGGTGTCTGCATGTTGTTGGGCCGTGCACATAATATTTGCCATTTAAAGGAGTGAGATTGAAGAAAAAAGAAAGAATCAAGGAAATTTTAAGGTCATTTGTCTTGACCAAATTAAATTTACATGACATCACACTTTGGCCGCGGCGCCACATGCTCCATACTAGCATTCAAGATAATATATTGCTGAAAAAAATCGGCGCTGATTGTCGAGAAATATACCCATAAGTTGGTTACTGGTGGACAAAGCAAAAACACAAGCAGAAAGTAGAACTGATGGATTTTGTTTCAGTTTTCTATGTCAACCTGACAGCAAGGAAAATACTCTTCATGATGAGAAAATCAAACTTTGTATTTCTTTATATCCCTAGAACTGCATCGAAAGCGCCATTTTTGACATCAATGAAGAGAAATTTATATGGGTTAGCGGGCAGGTGTGACACTAAAGGTCCCTGGACTGTCAACAAATTGACATACATAGGTAAATACTACGTGTCAAGTGCCATGGCTTTATTTTCATACATATATATATATATATATATATATATATATATATATATATATATATATATATATATATATATATATATATATGTGTGTGTGTGTGTGTGTGTATGTATGTATATATGTGTGTGTGTGTGTCTGTGTGTGTGTGTGTGTGTGTGTGGCTGTGTGTCTTTGTCTGTGTCTATGTCTGTGTCTATGTCTGTGTCTGTGTAGCAGATATAAAGTTTATACAGGATATATGGTCAGCAGGCAAGTTTTGGTCAAGCAGGATAAGGCTTCAAGCGATACAGGGTCCAACATTATTTCGTCATTCTTGTGCTGCAGTGGCGATGGTCATGTCGCTGCTGCTTTATGCCAACATATATAATCAATAACTATCTTAAGCAACACTGTTTTGTATATGCTATATATAATATTATATATATCGATTAAAACCCATGTCGGCGTACTTATAAAGATAATCCTTCGTACTTAAGATTTATCAAAGACGTAGAACAGGGAATGTACCACCAGACATTTTATTTCAAGAAACTTCATTGACATAAACTGTATTACAAAGCAGAGTCCAGTTCACACACGCACAGATATACAGATAAACATATGTGAGGTGGAGCATACCTGACATTTTTTTTACACTTGCACCAGTATTACATTAAAAACGACCAAAGTACACACTGCAGCGTCCGGCGGATCACTTTAGGTGAGCAATTTTTAAATTGGATATTAAATCCACATTTTGTGTGTGTGGGTGTGGGGGTGTTGGTACTAATCCGATTCGCTTGCTTCCTGCTTCAAGCTAAAAACTCCCTCAGGTCTGGCATCTTTTTTTGCAAAATTGTTAATATCGATGTCAAATAATTGTCCCCAGTGTGGACATTCAATCAATTGAATATAACTTTCAGCCAGTATGTACCTGCCATTGCAAATATAAACTTAGATTTTACGGTAGATTGCACGCTGCTGCACCAGTTATCCAACGATCACTCCAGTTTGTTTCAGCCTGTTTTGTTTGCGGGACCTACTTTCTTTGGCTGTTGTCAATGAAATTCGTACTCCAAGCGTAGGTCTGCGTTTTGCTCCTCACCATAACTTGTTTTCATGAACTAAAGCTGCTTTGCTGTGAAGGCCACTGAAGAAATGATTTCTTGTTATAAAAATAAATCATCTGCTTCGTGAGACTTAGCCACTGGACACAGGACGGACTTTCGTCCGACGCACACTATTCGCACCAGCGGCTTGGGTAATGTGGCTGGAACGCATGTCCGTCCGGTGACCTGGACTGAGGAGTCGGGTAGTTTTATAATTTATTTCTATATTGGAGCTGTACGTCAAGAAAAAACGTCAACGCTACGTTTTTAATTGAAATTTATCAAGTGCAAGCATGCAGCTACACGCTTAATATTTGTGCATCGTCGTTGCTTTACACATGTAGACTTTTAATTCGATGATGCATTTGTTCGTGGCAATTTATTAAATCACCAGTTGGTGCAACACAATCATGACGACGCGTTGCCTGTATCCGTTACTTTCAATAGCAACATTCTACTTTCTGTGAGTTAGTTTTGGTACACGTGTGATGGACAGTATTCTGAAGAAGGTGTGCATTGAACACATACACAATGTTAGTCAGTCCCCCCCCCCCCCCCAAATCACCCTGGCCATTGTACTTGGTCTAAGTTAGCCCCCTATAAATTTACGCTATTTATGGAAGCTATTTTTGATGAAGACTTATCTAACTATACATGTACATAGGCAACGAGGGAGCCAGATGCCCCAGGGGCAGGTTGTCGCACTCTCCCCTATTAAAACCAGACGGGTTGTTCCACTGATGATGTTACTAATTCATGTGCCTCTACGGTTTAACGTTTTTGAAGCCAGAAAAGTTCAATCTGGTAGAACGCCACGCACAAATGAAGTGGACCAGGGAATTCATGTGTTTTAATTCGGGGGGGGGGGGGAGGTGATAATTCTTTTTTCTTTTAAGGGGCGCTCTTTCATATTATACAGAAATTCAATGAGCAGGCTTAAAACTTTCACTTCAGACCTGTTGTTTGATGTAAGTATTTTTTTGATGACCTTCTGTCCCCGCTAGACAGGTATCAGGCAGGCTGCCACAGCTTGTGAAATGATACCCCCTGTTGCCATGGTAAAGAAACAAAAATAATGATGATGATGATGATGATGATGATGATGATAATAATAATATTGTTGTTTTTATTATTATTATTATTATTATTATTATTATTATTATTATTATTATTATTATTATTATTATTATTATTATTATTATTATTATTTGACGGCTAGTCAATGGATAAGCACGTTACTTCTGGGAAACCGTCTCAGCACAAATATGTATATACATGTATGTATATTATATGTATATATATATATATATATATATATATATATATATATATATATATAATAAATATGTTAATGGAAGCTTTTTACAAACGAAATTCTTCAGCTGTCAAGTATGTAGCGGTATAAGCGATATAGTTTGGGAAAAGACAAATGCATTCATCGGGACGAATCAACACCACTTGCAAATTTGAATGCATCGATCCCTTTCACATATCTTGGAAAGTGACAACAAAAATCTTAAGACTTTTCTATATGTAATGCTAATGACGGTCTTATTTCCTTGCTTATTTGACATCATCAAAAAGTGCCTTTGTGCAAGTCAAATGCAGTGTAGTTTACGATTTATTCAAAAATCCTTACCTTAAAATCAATAACAGAAAAGCTTTCTCGCGGGCTCCAAACGTATCGCGTATTACTGATGGGAACATCCCCAAAAGCGGAAGGAACCAAATGTCAACGCCGATGAAAAATAGCTTCAGGAATGGCAAAGATCGACAAGCTAGTAAAAGTCAGCGTATTTTCATCCCTATAGATTTAGATCCGTGTATCAGTTGACGCTGTTAACCGCCTCAATTGATGTAAAATATAGGTTTGGATATAAGAAGATGCTTTCATAGGCACTATAATCATGACCAATGTAGGGTCTAGTCACATAGATGTCCCAAAAGGACAAGTATGACACGCAGTTAGCAGGATAGGATGAGCAGACGGTTTGTAATCCGATGCCCTAGTGTCAAACTACTGTGCTTGAAGTAGGCTTAGCAGATTCCTCACGCATCGTACCGCCTGCCTTATTTATTTTCTCAGCACTGGATCAAGAAATGTACCAGCTCTCTTCCCACATTATATCCCGTGTATTGGGATCCTCGTATGTAACAATGCTGCATTAGTTTAACTGCTTCAGCACCAAGTTTTGACTGAGTCAATAACTTTCTTCGACCCGCTTTTGGCACAATGGGCCCAGAGCGCGTCCATAAAAGCTTCTGACCTGGCTTTTCTTATGGTCCCTTCAAATTTAGGTTCGCTGACCCTTGAATGGAAGATCGGTTTACAAAGAATGTGAATCCAGTATTGTAATGACAACTGTAAGTATATTGACTTTGCGTGTTATTGGCCAAGAAAGATTTTTAAAAAGAAACTTAATAGTTCCGTTCGACAACAAACAAAAAAATGAGCATCATCACAATATCCAACTAATAAACTTATGGCAATGAGAGAGTTAAATATCACATCAATCTTGAATATTTTATATACAAATGATAAATTACACAAGAAACACAATTTTATAGACAAACGTGGCATATTGCAAATGAAGGTTACCGTCTGCCAATGCATCACAATTATAAAGACTGAATATGCAACCGGAAATCACCCTATATTGTTACATTGTGAGTAATTTGCGATCGTCTCTTGAGACGTCGTTGGAGTTCACAGAGAGGTCTACGTGGTACAGTAGATGTGTATGTGGGTAGATTTAGTAGCTAAGTCTACGAGTAAATTCGGCAGAACATTTCATATAATCTCATCAGTTACAAATTCAGAATTCGTCCATGAACCGCGATATGGGACGTATGGTGTCATGGTCAACCTCTTCCAACTGTAAGGAACGTGTTAACATTCAACACTTTATGTGGCACGCAACAACATCAACTTCAAATTGATAGTTTTCTCAGAGCCAAAAACGCGATTTAATTATCGCAAATTGAAAGTGAAACTTCATTCTATGTGTGCATCTATAAATAGATTGAGTCAACGGGTGGATCAATTCGATGCGTGACTGATGTGTCGGTGGTCGCACCCCGTAAGTGAGGGGTTGCTCACTTTTTTGTTTGATAAGGCGTACTTGTTCATAAGAGCAGAGACAAGTACATCAGAAATTTAAACATTTGACAAACAGACTAATTAATGTACCACTGGGTACCGATATGTTTTGCCTGTTTAAAAAAGACAAAAACAAAAACAAAAATCCTCTGTGTGTGTATTTATGTATTCGGAGTTTGTTATATTGTTTCAAGTCCTCTGGAATTGCTCGGTCGATAAAACACCAGAATTCGTCTGTGCAACTACGTCCGAAAACAATCTATGCCAAATGTACATGTTTTGACCTTCGAAATAAACGCAAATTCTTGGGCGTTATGTGGCAACACAACAAATATTTTCTAGGGTTTTTTATATTTTTTTTGTGAAATATCTGGTGTCATTAGTACTACTGTGGGATAGTTTTTAAAAATTCTTACATGTGTCCTCATTTTAAACCCAATAAATTCTAAAAGGCATAAAGATAAACAAAACAGATATGAATAAAATAACTATTTAAAGGCGTAGTTTTCTAATATATTAGTCCACAATGTTAAACCCGTCAGCAACACTTTATGAAACCTTTTAAGTGAAGCGGGTATAGCTTTTCAAGATCCTAGCCGGTTCAACGTAAGGCATGAGCAGGATCCGATAGACTCCAACTGGCTCTAGCCGACGGCTCAGCTGGGTCAAAAATGTATCCAATGCCTTTTTAAAATGCGTGGCAAATACTTTAATAGGTGATGTTTTCACTTTTGGAACCGGATAGCTATTTTCACACAAAAAAGCGCCGGAAGAAGATGGTTCGGCTGAGGGGTGCCTTCTATTATCGAAAGAAAAATATGCATCAAGGACTGTATAAAACATGCATAGTGGTTGGGGTCAATTCAAAGTATGCGCTTATCATCTGGAAGAAAAAAGTGCCAATCACCCCCTCAGATAGGTATTTTGCAGTGCGTGTGTGTATATTATATAATAAAATTTCATTTCAGTCCAGACAATGTTGCAAACAAGCCTTGTGTTTCTCGTTTGCCAATGCAAGTGCGCAACTTTTTCATGTATTTTTTTTATTACATTTTACTTTTAATGCATGCATCCCATACATCATTTCAATTCATTTTACCTACTGTAGATGGGCACATATGTTACGGCTGGAAATGGTAAAAGGTTGATTTTTATTGCTTTCTAGTATGATAGAGAGAGAGGACGTTCAAAAAGTACTTTGCACACTTCTGAACATTTCTAATTGGAGGAAAGCATCTCTGTTGAATGACCATATGACCCTTTTACTGTGATTATGTACCAAAATAAACACATTTTGCAAAGGTTATTGTCAATATCTTACAGCAAAACAAAAATAACAGTCGCATAAATTTGTTGACATTTACATTTAGAGAAGTCTGCGAAGCAGGCAATGTGTCTCCCAATTTAGTTTTCTCCTCAGCAAAAAATCAGAAACAACGAAAGTAAAGTCAGCTTAGCAGTAAAAATGTTCTCTTTTAAGAACCTACACTGTTTTTTTTGTTTGTGTGTGATTTTTTGTTTGTTTGTTTGTTTGTTGTTTGCTTTTTGTTTTTGTTTTTGTTTTTTTGTTTTTTTTGTTTTTGATTTTGATTTTTGTTTTTTGTTTGTTTTCCAAATAACCCAGTTTTCCGAAAAGGTAGAATAAATTAAATTGCACATGGTAGATAAGCAGTCGGCGGAGAGACGTTGAGCTTTTGCGACGATACTCTTACTGAATCAAACTGTCAGCTGAGCTAAATTGTTTCTAAATCCAGTGCCATTAAACACACAGTATACCAGTGCATCGAAACGATCATAAAGTCAAACGGTATTTTCATAAATTTATTGATTTCCTTTCCTGTAACTATCACCAAGGGTTACTTCTCTGTCAAATATCAATTATTCATCAGTTAGATAATTAAGAGAAAGGATTATTACTCATTGATAGCCATTCTTCAGCAGGTTGCAGCTGCTTTCGTCTCGAAGGTGATAGACCTAACATCCCGTGCCTGACATGGAAACACAGACTTCTTTTTCAGCGACCGCAGTTGACTTCACGGCGGTGTCTAGTCCTGGAGTTCTAGCCCAATCAAGGGCACAACTTGATGCCTCTAGTGGGCTTAATTTTATCAGTTGTCTAACTCTTACGTGTTTATCTGAAAAGATTAATGGATATTATATACGGTTTTGTCCGAGTGCCCATGTGACAGCAGCATCTAGAATTTGTTTGCGAGGTGCGAAATTGCCGTAAAGCATCTCTCCTGGTACCATTTTAAAATTGTTTATCAAAGCGAAACAGCCTGAGTTTGTTGATATGTCAACTTACCAGTGCATGTCGACCGGCTTGGAATGAAAATAGGTAGAGAACGCAATAGTACTCTAAAGCTGAATTTGCCAATTACACCGACGCAATTTAAGTGATTCGTAAATGGTGTTTCAACTGAGACGGCAACCCGTGTTCTAGCTACACTATTTTACGAAAATGATCAGGGCAGAATTTTACGGTGAATTGATGACTCCGCTAAAGATTTAGTAGCGTCTATATTCAAAAATAATGATCATACATCATTACTCCCATTACATAGTAATCACAATTAAACAGGGAATACAAAGTTTTAACTCTTTTGGTCCTAATCAGAACAAAACATTTGTTTGCCTGAATCACTGGTATGTTTCGAGATTCAAAATCATGGTAATTTTTTTGGTAATTTCAATAAGGTACCAGCAAGCCAATATTTTCAGGAAAAAAGTGTCAGGATCAAACAGCTTTTCTCCCCTCGATACAGGTGCATTGCACCCAATTAAAGCGCGTTGAGGCCAAAGCTCGTGGTAGGGAAATGTGTTGTCTACATTTCGGTTTGAATTGGTCAAGTATGGTTGGGAGGAATATGTTATTTTATTACCATTTAAAGCGGTATTGGTGGCGTCACAATAGCCGGAAATAGCAAAATGTGTTGCCCAGATGCTCTCCTTGTGCTCGTGGAGGTCATTTTCTATCTCCCTGGACTTATACTTTTCGTTTTTATTTCTTTAATTTACAATTTGCAAATCAGACACTTTGAAACTGTAGCATTTAAGGGGATTAGATTGCTCGATATGCGGCTTATACAGATATTCTTGATGCAAAAGCAAGACTGGGGTTATATGTTTCTGGATAGGAATACGTGACTCTAGCCCATTGTAGCATAAGTGTAGGAAACAAATAGAACATCCCTGGTCCAATTACGGAGATTTCTGTTCGGTTTTACAGATTCCGCATTCGCTCGCAACAGTGAGTGGTTCCTCGTTTACAGAATATAATTTTCAGATTTTGAACCTTTTTGTTTGTTGTTGTAGAAATTCATCCATATCTTAGTTTCCAAATCTACGTCAATAAACGTACAAATGTTTTATCTTACAAGATTCAATTTTTCAAATTGCGGGGCGTAATGCGATTATTTCATCATAGATGGCAACGGTAGCAACATATCACCATATCATGATGGTTATAGCTGTGCAAATATCTGCGTATTTTACACGACATCTGCCCAAGATTTATATACCAATCCAACGTAGTAGTACCTTTAACCCATGGTAATAAGGTTTGGGCGCCAAGTCAAGACCATGTTTAAATTGACATTCTTGTGGAAGAAAGAGTTGAGTTTGTAACATAAATCTGTGCGCCTTTGAGGGAAGCGTTGTCTGTAATATTGTCCACATATCAAAGGAGTTTAAACCGGGAAAGATATGTTTTTACCATAAGGTGTCCTCAAGGAAACTGGAAAAAGCCCCCGAACCACGGTATAATAGATCGTGTGTAGCATTGCAACCTCAAAATATGTTTGGAATGTTTCTCTGGTTACCTGTTCAATTGCTGAGGAAAACAAGATTGACCAAGACTATTTACGCTTAATATTATGCTTCAAATGTCCATTCTACGTATGCTAATTGAAGAAAAAAATCTGAGCGGTTTTTATTCTGTCCCTAAAATATGTTCTTGAACCTGATCTATGTGAAAGGGTCCTCGGTACACAAAATGGCGCGGATTTGTGATAGTTTGTATCAACAATACAAAGATGTGGTTTATTATGATATTTCTTCCTGGAATATGAAAAGCGTACCACTGATCGAATACTTTTTTTTCACATAAACTGAAGGTGATTTTATATTTTCCAATTCCAAAAAGCGAGGCCCAATATTATACCAAACCGTCGTTATCATAACTATCTGTCCAATTCTTTCGGGCTTAGATTTTGTTTTGAGGTTCGTGACTTAGCTTTACATTCTCTTAATCACAAAAATAGCTAGTTAACATAATACACCAGGCTTAATTGTTGTAATTGACTTTGAAAAAGCCTTTGATACTTTGGAATGGGATTATTTGGACAAAGTTTTACAAACTTTCAATTTTGGTGAGGATTTTAGAAAATGGGTTAAAATTTTGTGCAGAGATATTAGCAGCTGCCTAAGTAATAATGGTCATGCTTAATCCTTTTTCTCCTTGCATAGAGGTGTTCGTCGGGGATGCCCTCTCTCATCTTTCTTGTCTATATTGGCCGTTGAATTTTTGCCATTCACATCAGGACGAATCAGAATATAAAAGACATTACCTCTGTGCCCGAAGAGAATAATTCATCTTGCTGATGATATGACATGTTTTGTTTCAAATGAAGAATTTGGAAAAGCAGTGTTAGATTAATTGTATAATATTGAAAACAGCTGTGGCTGAAAGAAATTCTAAACAAAACTGAATGTATATTTTTCCTGGTGTCGATATTAATGACTTGTTTAAAAGTCGATTCTCCATTGGTTCTGTCTGGACACAAATACCATTATTTTATCTTCAGGTAATACAAGATAGGAATGAGTTCTTATTCCTATTTCAACCAAGTATACTTATGTTTGTACGTAAAGAAATGCTCTGGTTTAATTATAATATATTAGTGCAGAAAAGCCCATTTTTAAGGAGAAAATGGTGTGATAAAGGTTAAATATATCGATGATAATGTGAATGAGACTGAAGAATTTCTTTCACTATAACAAATAAATAATTTGGGTTGATCCAAATTTTTTCTAGAGTATCTACAATTCGATAGCAATAGAACCAGATTGTTAAAAGTCACCAAAATGTGGCGATTGGAAGTATCTCATTTAAATGCTTCATGAATTGCAAGTTTCTTTCTTTGATCAATTAAAATGCAAAGATATACACTGGGTAATGAAAGCACGTAGTGAAGTGAAAACCTTTATGCACTAGAAAGTGGCTTGATCTCTTTCCAGAACTAGACTGTAACACTGCTTTATTCTAGAAAAAAACATTGTCATTCAAAACTACAATAGTAACAAAGTTACAAGCATTTCAATTCCAGATCATAAATCGAGTAATTGTGAACAAGCACTGGTTATATGAAATTATAATTACAGATAAGAAATATATGGAGAAGATAGAGAAAAAATAGTTCACAAATGTTTGGACCGTCGTGCCGTAAATTTTATTTTTTTTGGAAACAAATATGTATGAAAGCGTCACAGTTGCACAGCAACATATAATATTTGGTGTGTTTGCCACTCCCAACAAAACCAACCTGAACTACTGTACCTTGTGTAAAAAAATTACATTTTTTCACAAAGATTTGGCTCTGAAAATATCAAATTCACATACTTTTTATTCCCGTTAAAAGGGGAAAAATCTGCATTTGAACACATTTGTGTAGTAAAAGCAAGAACCACACAATTTAAAACATTGTGGGAAATCATGCTAAAAGCAATTTCAGTTAAATTGTCACACCTACAGCAGTAATCACTGTGATGTGTGTGCTATATCATCATCGTCATTTAAAATGGTTATGAATAACCAATTTTAATCGAATTCATTTTGTGCTTCATAATCATAAGTATTTGTAAATGAATAAGTCAAAAAGTAAAGTATACAATAAATGGTATGTTTCCACATTGCAACATCATAGTTGCATACATAACAAGTGGCTGCAGCAATTCACATCTTGCACACAATGTGCTAGCACTTGTATTATATTGTTTGGCAGCTACAAATTGCATCATCTATCTTGCCACATGTACACTGTGAATAGCGGAACTCAATAAAAAATATTGAACAAATATTACACACTTACGGCAGCTGCATATCGCAGAAGCATTATATATTTTCGGTGGATGGAAATGCTAAGGTTTAAGTTGCTGCAAGAAAAAAAGCTACAATTAAGTAGAACGTGTCTGGCCATCTGATCTTCTGCTGTCAACTGGTCCGTTTTGTTCCTAAATATAAACACTCTATGGTTATTTCAACCACAAAGTAGGTGCATCGTTAATTGAGTACCTATTCTAGCTGCTGTACATAGTCCAACATGTACACAACTATGCTTTGCCAAATAAATAGATTATTTTGATAATTAAGCAACTTCATCTGTTTGGTGAATATATGCGCCTAAAGACGAACATATTTAAAGGTAAAGAGAAGTCACGCGGAAAAGGTGGAACACTTTTAGTTTTTGTGACAGGCTTTTTCAGTGTGATATCATTCTACGGTGGTCATGTGATTATTACCTTTCGTTCATCTGTCTCTGTGATCCAGGCATGGCAGTGTACTTCCTGGGCTAACACAAAATTGTTTGCAAATTATATGCACTGGCCGATCAAATGTCTTTATGAATATCGAATTAGCCACTTGTTAGCAAAAAATTGATCTGATACTCAGAATATGCTCCAAATCGTGCATGTGAATGAAGATATTAAGATCTGAGGGGATCAATCCCCAAAAAGAAAAAGAAAAATCAACTGATTAAATTTTATCTACTTAATATCTCTCCTTGGGCGTTTCTTTGTTACAGATTTCTGCTAAAAAGAATACATAGGACCCACTAGACGAAAACTTCAAATTAACATATTGTGTGCACAATTTCTCTATATGTCTGATATCAGCCGCCCCATCGATCAAAATTACACATGCTTCCCCACCTTGTCCCATTTAGGTATTAGGAACATTATACGCCTGTCTAGACTCTTCACTTGAGGTTACCATTGAGAAATGTTGAGTTCTACAAAAAATTCTTTCGCAAACATTTTCACTTTAGTTCAAGTGTTTTAGTTAGGTGGTGGCTAATTGAAAAACAAAATAGTTTCCAGAGCCTGATTTTAATTTAATCACATATGTGGTCGGTATAAATGGCCTGTCACCGTGGACATGCTGTACTTGATGGTAGGTAAACTGCATGTCTCTTATGTGCGTCTCTTGCCTCCTTCATGGAGCGGCATATTTAGAAAACTTAAATGGCTCACTGCTATCTATCTCGATTATTCGCCATCTGTTGTTATGTTAAATGTGAAGTATGTAGATTGAAAATTTTATCTAGATTTTAAAATATGTTTAAACGAATGAGTCGCTATGAATTTGCTAACAGCTTTCCCACTGTCGATCACACACCTGCAATATGGATTGGTTCAGCCTAATATTGTGACCAGTTAATGAGTTAGAAGAAGCAACAGGTTACCTGTCAAGGTAATACTTTATTTATCACCAGTGGATATTTATACGGCTTCTGGCAGGGTGTTAACCAGTTGCTTTCTGAACTGTCTCTTGTGAGTCGAAAAATATTCCTACCCATGCCCATTGTCACGTGTGGCTTTCTCTTTAGTTGCCATGAGAGTGTCTATACTATAGGGAACACCTAATTGAAACAAGGTTCGGAATACGCTATTTAAGCTGTAATGCATATGATATATCTGGGAAATTAAATGTTGATTTTCTGATTAACCCCACTGTCAGAAAACATGGCTCTTCCTTTTGTGCTTGCGTGTTTGCTTCATTGATTTACAACTATCTCCCTTTTATGGCTAGCGACGATAGCAATGACTTCAATACACCGTCGCGCCCTGTCATCAATCACTCCAGGCGCCTTGAGCTACCACAAGACCCCTCAGAAGACCCCTCTTGTGATAGGCCATCATTTGAATGCACAATATGAGAATTCTATTATCTATTCCATAGAATACAGGCCAGTGCCTTAGCAGCCATGGACAAGTCCTCCCCTCAATTTGTTTTGTCCCAAAATTTCGATGCAAATCGAAAGTGATTGTGTATTATGGGTACTCTCCACTCGCAGAGTTTGTAAGTAGACGGTTGGCCAGGAGGGAAGGCCTCGGTTCTTGTTGTCAAGCAAAGGCGGCGCCATCTTATGGGGTGCCACGTGTGACATCGATTTCGTGGTTATTTTAATTCATTTTGTGGACGGAATCCGTAAACTCTAAAAATTTCGTCCACAGAGTTGTTAAGTATAGGCCTATATCAATTTTGTCCACAGAATCCATAAGTTTATCAATTACGTTCACGAAATCCAAAACTTTATCAATTACGTGCACGAAATCGAGTAAGTTTATCAATTACGTCCACAAAATCGAGTAAAGCTACCAATTTTGTTCACAAACTCCTGTAAGTCTACCGATTTTCTCCACGAAATGGAAAAGAACTTAGGATTCTGTAGAAAATCCATATCGATTCTGTCAACAAAATTGTCGATCTATTTATCAGTTTAGTCGACGAAATTCTAATAATTACAGAATTGCACAAGTTCGCGAAATTGTAACGTTTATCGGATTCTGTAGACAAAATTGGAAAAGAAAATCATGAAATCCAATCAGTTCCACACAATTCATTAATGCCTGTTGTTTCATTTCTGTGCGCATAGTTTTGAATTTCGTCCACAAAATCGTATAAGGTTTTCACTTTTGTGTGCAGTTTCTCATTTCGTCCACGAAATCGAGTGAGCTCTTTTATTTTGTCAAAATTTTTATCTGGAATTTCAAATGATCCTATCGATTTTGTCGACGGAAACGGTATTCATTTCACAGATTCCTGTAAGATTTATCCAGTTTCGTGCACAAAATTGGAAGGAATGACATTGTGTGCACAGAATCGTAATGGAATTACCAAATCGTTTAAAGCCACAAAATCATTATCGTGGTCACTTTTGTTAGTTCCTACAATGACTTGTAGAGGACATCGGTCACCTCGTCTCGCAATAAGTCATGTGCCGCCGTGACGGTAGGCCTACATACTAAAAGGCGGACGCGGATGCAGGCCGCAGAGCCCTTGCTGAAACGCTGACCACAAACTGTATAGTTTACATGTCTATAGATCGTTGAGGTTTACATGACACTACATTCTTTGAAGTACAATTTATAAACCAGCAAAATTTCAGGTCTCAAATATGCTTATTTATCAAGAAATTTCAAGTTCTGCAAATTGTAGCTTGTTCCTGGAGTCCGGTATCACGCTCAACGTCGACCTCGGTGATCCGATACGCGGGACTAGTGATTGTACAGGCCACGCGGCCCACCCAGCTACATAGTGGAACAGGTGATGGGTAAGTCGTGAGCGTAGGTTTATTTGACTCTCAGTTTCTTTTTCTAAGTGTAGGTCTAGCATCCCGTGAGGTAGGCCTAAATACTGACAGTTCCAAAATTTGCTGAAACACCAATTTCTACGTTTGTTTGTTTTTCCCTTGTCTGCAAAGCAGGTCTTATAACTCCAGCAATATAAAATTCAGAATGAATAAGAGTCGAGTCTCTCCCAAAAGACAAATTTCATAGGCTACCAAGACTCAGAGTTCTAGGAATATAGGAATGTGTCGATTTAGCTCAGACCGCTGAACTGAGGCAACATGCAAAAAGGTGAGTATTATACCTACACCTATATAGCTACGATTTTTTTTTGTAATATATGCAATACGTTACGACATATTAGTTTTGTGAAAAATCAAGAAATATCCGCATGTTTAGTCCGCACAACGCTTCAATTTTTGCACCAATGCAGCCAGTTTTTCTTATTATGTCACACAAGTTCTCTGCTTTGAATACTGCTGTGGATTTTGATGGCTAAGTAGCAAATCTGAACATATTTTACAAGAAGCCCTGCTTTTTGTCTGCGCTCCTTTTCCTGCAGAAAATCGTGCCGATGCTGTATCTATTATGCTCATAATATCCCCTAAAATTTGCAATAAATTCTATCAAATTTGCTTCATTGATTGCTACAAACAAACCCTTTCCAGCAACGTGCCATATGTAGTATGTTACAGTTGCTTCAGTCCAGAGGGAATTTTTTGACAAAATTGTAGCTCCACCCCTTGCGACAACCAAGAAGTGTCTGAACGTCAATTGAAGTCAAAGCTACAAGGTTGTACCAATGCATTCCAGTTTGGGGTATTATGTCGTACACGTACTTTACTTTAGATTGCATTTTGGTCTTGGATACCTGGTGCACAAACAAAAGCTATTTAACAAAGTATGTTTGTAGCTCTGGTTTTTTCTTCACAAATTGATATGCAAGAACAGTGCTTGTTTTCCTAACATCCATAAAAATGTACATTGTGTCTTATTAAATGTGATATCGCTGGATAGTTATTACTGTTTGCTCCCCCCAAAATATGAAATATAGTATTTACAAACCTTTTAAGGGAATTATGAACATATAATATTACCCCTTCGTACCCCTTACTATTTTTCTTCACAAATAAAAAACAGCCCCATTACCTTTCCTGCCAGAGCGACAATATTGCATTGAACGATTCAACCCAAATAATGCACGTTGCTTGACAATATGATTTTGAGGGATGATAATGATCAAAAGCTAATAAATGAAAACAAAAAATGTTAATTTTTTCCCAGAAGATGGCAAGCAGTTCTGCAGCGTAAATTGGGACCAAATGATGACAACAAATTTATGTGTGTGATATTGTTAGAGCCAAATACGCTGCACAATAGAATACTTGACGTCAGAAACCCGAAGCAGGCAAGGGTAAGCAAAACCTCCTTCCCTTGAAGCCACAATAGCTTCTTACAAGGTTTTTGCTCAATTATTTTGTCCTCCTTCAGCATCTGATGGGTCGTTAGCGTTGATGTCATGGTAGAGGTCACTGTCATATCCAGAAGGTTTTCAGTGGAAGAGTAGTAACTCGACATTATTTGACAAAGGAGTTACTTTCCAAGTGATATTCAAAGCTTTTATCCACCCAAAGCGGCGTGATTAAGCATAGATAGCTTTGTCAAATCACGACGAACACCCCATAAAGTGTGCCCTATGTGAGTGCAGTGTAAGACACCCCTGCATGAAGGAAGTACAGATACATCAGTGATTATAATTTTCTTGTAATTCTCCCAGCAGATGTTACCTGCCAAAATTAACAGATGCGGTCTGTCTTCTACCAAATAATTTCCATAAAACCTCTTCCTCTTCATGGGGTTTAAAAGTTTATTTTAAACTGCCTATGCACTTTGCATTCCTGGTTGTAAAAATGCAAATACACAATTGGGATACTTCTGAAAGACAGACCAACAAGTCCTCTCTCTCTCTCTCTCTCTCTCTCTCTCTCTCTCTCTCTCTCTCTCTCTCTCTCTCTCTCTCTCTCTCTCTCTCTCTCTCTCTCTCTCTCTCTCTCTCTCTCTCTCTCTCTCTCTCTCTCTCTCTCTCTCTCTCTCTCTCTCTCTCTCTCTCTCTCTCTCTCTCTCTCTCTCTCTCTCTCTCTCTCTCTCTCTCGTCTAAAACGTAAGTCATTGCCTGTAGAAGCATGGAAACCAACGCAATCATTGTGTTTAAGAATGAAGCAAGCACAAATACTGGAATATAAATATCTCCCGAAGGGGAACAAATAATTACTTTACCAAGGTGAGCATCAGAGCATGTTGAATATGGCATCATATTTTTGTTTCTGCTTCTTCCTGGTTGCGATGGCCTATCGAGAAACTGCGAGACTTTGTGATCATCACGCTTTCCTTCTAAATAAAAGTGAATTTTGTTGCCCACAGGTAAGAGTTAAAAGTGACCTATTCACACCTGGAAAATAATGTCAATGAGATTCTTTCTTTGAACCATTGCGCAGGAAACTTAAAGGGGTACTGCGGTGATAATTTACAATTTTTGAGTTGTTTCATATATTAAATGTGACCCAATATCAGAAAATGCAAACTTTATTCCCAACTGGATAAGTAGATATCAAGGTTTCTTAGATATGTAAATGAGGGGTTGTGATGTCATCTGGGCTAACTGCTACAGCTAATGCAATGACAGCCGAGTAAAACTTTGACAAAAACATGGAACCCTGACCAAGTACACATATTCCACTTTTACTATGGATGAAGCAGTGTGTATAGATATAATCAAATTTACTAAACTGAGATATTTACTCATTTAATGAGGATTAATGAGGAAAGAAAAATGCAGAAATCAATATACACAAGCTAACAGCTCCTGAGGTTGTGTAATCAACTACTGAAGCAGGTGTCAACTAATATACCACACTGATAAGATCAAAGGGGGTGATTAACACAGTACACAAGTCATTATGATATGCCTGCTAATGTTGTGTATCTCAGCTTGGTGCCCCTCAAGGTTTGTGTATTATATATGGAGGGTAGCCCAGGTGACATCACACATCAGAACACCTACTGGAAATAAAAAATAGCTCTAACTAAATACCTGTTTGAGAAAAAATGTTGAAAATTTGTCACATGAACACCTAAAATGACCATTAATGACTAAAAAAAGTAAAAACTTTCACTGCTGTTCCCCTTTAAATATCAGTGCTATATTTGTTTCAAGACCTTTACTCCTGTACTTTTCACAATATGTAAAAATGGGTAGAACAGCGTGTTTGCTTTTCAAATATTTAGTTATGTTCATCAGCATCCACTCGAATTCTAATGAAAGCATAATGCATTACCTGAATGATATTTTGTCAAAAAATCCAATGGCTCTGACAGGAGAGGTTATGTGGCTATTGTTTTACTTGTGAACAGAGTATGAGGTGGCGGTAAAGTTATTGATTTAATTGTGCAGCATTGCTGTATAAGATTTGCCAACGTGGAGTTGAACTTTTACCTTCCGTAATTATATTGTATTTGTGTCTTTTTCTCCTGACCCAGTTATTCATAGTCATTACCTTATCCCGCGGTCCGAACACTTTGTTCTCCATAAGCTAACCTGTCACTGTCTAACCTATACACATGTGGTAGTTCTATTGTCCGTATCGCACATGTTCTTCTGTAGAATTTTGACATAGGCTGAAAAACGCAAATAAATGAAGGGGTCTTCAGCGGATAACTACCCAGAACATGTCTCTCTGAGTAGCAGCTTCTTGTCTACGCTAAATATTCAGCAAAGATAACCCACATAAATAATGAATAAATATGAAAGTGGCAAATGATGATTCAGCTAAATACGTGAAGTGTTGCTTATAAATGCAGAGCTCCACTATGAAAGAAAAATAACTGTCAAACCAAACATGATTATTTAATTTGTAAAATACAAATTCAGATAAGAACAATTTGACTTACCCCCGGTATGCAAAGATCGCACATCTGTAAACCACGTGGCCTTGTGACCGCTGCCGCCCTGCAAAGGTGGGGGTAACGATGTATTTTCATAATTCCTATGCGAAGTATGTGATGATAAAACAATTTCATAATTTTGGAAAGCAAGCAGTTTTAATAAGGTATTCAAAGGCATCAAATTTAATACAGCAAGTGACATATTTTAAGATATATATTTGCACAATAGGCACTCCCCTGCATTTCATTTTGTAGAGAAACGTAAATAGATAATGTATGATCGTTCTACATGTATCTCTTGTAAATAGACCTCCTCCAATGTATATACTGTATATAATTGTGTAGGGGAGTTCGGTAACGCCACAAAATAACACGTGATGGTGCTCTCTTGACTTAAACTTACAGATGGAGTCAAACCAACCGATCCGGGGTACGCTGCGGCGTACTTGTTACGTCTACGCGGCTTTGCCCCCCCCCCCCCCCCCCCCCACTCTGCCGAGGATCCCCCAGTTACAAACCTACAAACCCACATCTCCAGGAGCATGTAATAGTGGTGCATTGAAAATCTTGTAACTGACTTGTACATTCATACTGTGGTAATACCTGATTTTTTTTCTTAATGACGCTGGAAGCTATATGTTCTGCATTGTATATGAAACATGTATAATGTACATGTCCTTAGGCTTTCTAGAGTTTTGTCCCAATGAGTGCTTTATCTCTAGTTTTGGTGCGGAGGACATAAATTATTACTTATAGTTACTATATTTATTTTAACATACGAAGATCATTTGATTAACAATAAGGATGCCTGATTATTTGTATATATTTTGGACGCATCATGGAATTTTTCCCGTTCCGTTGGTGCCCTCGCTGTAAAGGGGAAGTTTTCCTAATAAATTATTATTATCATCATCATCATCATCATCATCATCATCATCATTATCATCATCATCATTATTATTATTAATGAATAGGTTAAGATTTGATCACGTATGAGTGGAGAACAAGCCTATTTACGGATAATAGGTCACATGTCTGTAAATCTAAAGACATGATTTGACCAGAATGTGCTTGACGTTTGTTTCGCAGTCGTGACGATATAATCTTAACTTACCTGACAGGCAAAGTTTCCTTTAATAATTTCAGGTTTATTCATCAGGCATCCAAATCCATATTAACATACAAAGTACAATACTTCTGTGACCCAGTATCAGAAGCCCAGGTGTTTAAGGACAGTGCCAATATCATAAGCTGCACGTATTCTAAACGTCTGGGCAGTGAGTTGGTATACAAACATTGCTGTCCAACAGCAAGCCTAAGTGCAAAAACTCGATATTTTGTCCAAAAAGCAGATATAAAGAAAACAATTTTCATTAGATTTTATAGCTGATACAAGCGTTATGTACTATAAAGTCAAAAATAGTCTACTTTTCCAAAAATGTTCTTGATGTATCACATGGCGTGCGCAGGTTGTGATCATGGGCCTTCCAATGATACTGTCTACATCGGCTGATGAACATTTTACCGTGATCATACCCAAACTTTCGACTGCAAGCGACACTGCAACAGTGAAAACAGTCCCACTGGCACTGCCCAAGCGAACAAATACGCCTAGTTTCATCGACATGATGAGTTTCTCATAAAACAACGATATCATTTTAAGTATCAGATCACTTACGCCCGCAATGATCGCCCACTCTGTTTCCTCTTCAAAGCAAGGAATCTTCATATATCAGATTCAACGTGATTGTTCAAAATAAAGGCTTTGTATGCGTACGATTAATTGACAGACCAGTGCAAGCTACTTTAGGTGAATCATCTAAAAAATCCGAGGCAGGAGGTGCAATTACCTTTACCATTAGCTATGTTGCATGTCTGAGGTCATTGTATTCAAACCTGAATCAATCTTATACCATCCTATGTGAAATCATGATTATCGCGCGCATGATTCTTGCATATATCTGAAGAACAGATGTAGCTTTCGTCCATGATATGAACGCAATTTACAAATAATAATTGGTCGAATTAAACCATGTGACGCCATTAAATATTGACCTGGGAGTCAAAATAGTCATATCCACATAAACGTGACAAGACGGCCCTTGTCATAGGCCTATCAAAATATTGCTGAATCCGAGTCTCAAGCTTAAGTTACAATTAATTGATATTCAACGGATATATGCCCATGTTAAATATGTAAACATGTTGTCTTTAATGATTAACTGGAATTGAGTACATAAGGACGCATTGACAAAGTTTTTTTCAACAAACTTATGATGAGGATGATTAACGAAAGAAACCTTATGCCCGCACACACCCCACAAATAGGCCTAAGTCTTCAATACAATAGTGATGTGAAGAGCTTAATTTTTGCAGAGAACATTCAGCCCCCTTTTGCCCTTGCTCAGGCAGGTGTAAATGTGGTCACATAAAACAGATGGCGCTGTGGTGCACGTTGACATTTTGTGTCATTCCAATTTCCTGAAATATCGGATGGCTCGCTGTTACCAGGGTTCATCATCCTCAATGAAAACAAATGTAGGCTTTATGCACATTTGTCCGAGTTGTAACCTCTTGTTTATTAATGGCATGAGCAAAATATGTCGCTGCGCATTAGGAAGAAGAGGTAATAGCTATTATTGAAATTGGATAAATGTTGTCAAGTACTTTGAACAACAGCGGTGATTTTTATTTCAAGCTGAAAAAAGGTAAATCAACAAGCTAAAAAACGACTGAAACCCATTCCGTTGTAGTGAGACAATATGACTGCTGACCCGATTTAATTTTGTTAAATTTGAGAAAATTCATGCCCCTCATCCTTTTACAAGTAAAGTAGGAATAACAGGATCTGTTGGTACATATGTCAAGGTCGAAAATAATTAAAACCTGTTGAGTGCGACCTTAATAGTTGTTATGCTAATGAACATTACCAAGCACCAAGTTTTGGGACTCTAGGATGATCCTAATAATCATTTCCCACATGTAAAAAAATAAGAGATATGAAGAGATCAGTCAATTCTAAATCACTCTACATTGTTGGCCTTTCATTTCTATCCAGTGACTCGTTTCAACTTGCTCCCTATTCGAATATTTAGAGAGACGCGGCAAGGGCCATTCCCAAGGCACTCTTTAGTGTCTGAGATGAAAAGAGGCCCTTGAATTCAGGTATTTGAAGCAATAATTGCCTTGTCTTAACCAAAATTTGAGAAGAAACGTTTGATGTCCCTTGTTGACCTGGCAATTAGATGAGTGTGCTTTGGCATTTTTAGCAACATCACCGTGGCACATTTTTTTTTTCAACCTCTGTACATACTCAACATTAATTCGATGAATGCTACTCCCAGGGCTCATGAACTAAATTATGTGTGATGTACGGTATTGAAATTATTGGCGTACCTTAATTTCTGAGCATCATTCGTATGGCATTATTCTAAAAAGTGGAAATATGAGCTGCTACTCTGGGTAACGTACACTGCAGTAGTCAATCAAAATTGAAAAGCTTTGCTCCGTGGATTCTTATCTGCATACATTCGAGGAGCGATACTGATAAATTCTCTGGCATTTTATTTCAATCTAAAAGAAATAAAGTATCTATTGTAAAGCTTGACGTCAGTCCCAACAGAGGCAGCTTAATGCCGGCTTAATGCCTTTGTCTTCATCTTGAGAACATTTAGTAACTTCTGGTGCGTATCAAAGTGGTGTACATAGAGGATAACAGCAAGGTCAATGCCCTGTCAATTGACATCAGCAAAATGTAGTGCGTACTCATGTTGTGCAGGTTACCTGTATGCAGACGACTCTTTTTATTGCCTTGATAAGACAGGGCCGATGGCACCCTAAAGTGCCAGGCGCGGGAGTTGCTAAGCAACGATACCATGTTGATATGTTTTCACATGTAATCCCTCTTGAACTTCTGTCGAGTAATTTTGTAAGAGCATCAAATTAAATCACAAAAACATATTAAGCAATGACAGTAGACATTCATTTTTTATTGTCCGCCGTTCGGAGCCAAAAGGTGTTAAATTCATATCCTTGGGAAGAGCCAGAATTACTTGCACAGGTATCTTTAAAGGTGAGATAAAACTGGTTCATGAACGAAATACACTTCCTCGGCTTTTTATGGCGGGGGATACGTGACAGATAGAGGATACAATTGATGGATCCTTGTCATAGAACCCATTGACATTAATTCGAGCTCGACCTTTTCCTGCCAGATGGTATTTCCTGCGCGTTGCTATCCAGCACAGTAACCTCATGCATCTTTAAATAACAGCTTAGGTCTGAGTGGGAAAAAGATAGCTGTACGTGGTGTCCAAGGAAAATCCAAAATTCATAATTTGTACCAAAACAGGGCACTCATTTATTATACTGGGTTTGAATAGGCAACACATTGCAAAATATTGTAAGACACAGATTTTTTTATACGATATATTATGAATATGATACAAAGCGGATGGCATTTATACGCTCATTAATTACTCATTGTTGTTGGTTTCCTTTTCAGGACTTTTTTATTTTACTAATGCCAGAAACCAGTGCAATTTGTGGTCTTCTGATCTTACCAATATCTGGTATCAGATAGCTTGATGAAATGTAACACAGCCGTTATAACAGTTCCAGACGTATTCGGCCGTGGGCCTGATAATGCCCAGCTCCCCTCTTTATCGCTCAATCGAATATGATTGTATTTTGATTGCTTAAATGCCACGTTCACTGTCTTCAATATATGTACTTATATTCTTGTTCTTTGATATCTTTCCAGCGAGAGACATAAACAAGTCTTACTCTTCTCTTCGAGGAATAATAATGGAAGCATATTAAAATTTCTCACCGTCAAAAGAGTTCAAAGGTCATGTCTATTCTATGCAGTACACACTCAACCCAACAACCCAACGTGCAGTATAACCAGATAAAAACAAATAAATCCAAATATCTGGTGTCTGACCAAAATATACAATCTGAGTTATACTTCCGTGTCCCCAGGAGAGACAATCGACTTCACCTAATCGATTTGGCAGACTTCAACGCGATCATTTGACATTTCAAATCGAAATGTTCGCAAGCTTTATTCAAAACAACCATAATGGTCAATGTACAGCTTGCTCATACATATCAGTGTTCAGAACTTGCCTTTGGTGGTTCACATCTGTGAGTGCGTGGGGGAATTGACTGTGAAGCCACGTACGGATTCCCGGTCTCCCCTCGAGAGGTAGACGTCATGTCAAGCATGATGGTTCCTTTAAATGACAAACAAATGACCCTTGGCTGCCCCAACTTCGATTTATAATTGGGGAGATCTCCAAGTGTGCTCCAGTTTGTGTTGATATTTGATATTGCGTTTCCAAGTCCTCATGCTTGAGACATTCAGTACGGCTCTTGCCTGAGGCAATTGGCATCGCTTTAGCACGAGACAACATTAAAGTGGCCTGTATCTTCAACAGCGTTTATTTTACCCTTGACCTTTAAAACAAATCGAATTATCTGACGTTTTTCCTTGTTCAAGAGTTCTTATTTATTCCTGATGCGTGTGATGTCACAGACATGAAAGGACAACAAGACAGACTCGGTGACATTGGCTTTTTAATCAATTTAAGACACGAGACGCTGACAAAAGTTCATTATTTATTGATTGCAGTTTGCAAAGAAACTTTCAAAAGATATGGACCTCAAACGCCATGATCAAATCCCACTTATTTTGGTGGTTAGACTCAGACAGAACGAAGCAGGCCCGTTTTGTTTTAAAATTGACGTAATATCAAACAAAAGGTATGATGACGTAGACATTAAGAAAACAACAACGAATAATAACAAAAAAGCAGCACTGAAGTATATGTATAATGATGCATTTGTTTGGTTGCATGCATTAAGTTTTTTTTTTTTTGATGCATGACATGTTTTATAGTGGTGGCAATACAATACCCAGTCAAAGAATCGGCCTTTAAATCTGTAACGCACACTTGAGTTTTGATGAAATTGTCGCTCCTGACTTGTTTACTGCGGGGAAGCTCTCTTACTCACTTGGTCTGACAGTGGAAGCCGGGAAAGTGGCGACATGATTTCTGAGAATGAGAGATATCATTTACCTTTTGGGGATACCAATGCAATACGTGTTTGGGGAAAATTCTATGCCTTTACGGATTTGCTGATAATCATTCACTCAAGGCCTGCATACAGAACACACATGGTTTACAAACAAACAGATAGAACAGAGAGAAAATAGAAAACTTGCTCACTCAGTCATTCTGTGAATCACCTTTCACTCACCTTGCAAAACCACAGAAGGATAAATAATGAAACAACACAGCCTCTGATGCTTTGGATAATAACTCTATTGATAGGTACCAATATAGAAGTTATCCGGCCCTCAGACGCTGTGCTGTCTGAAGAATCTCAGCCAGGACGAAGGTTTTGTTGGAATAACGTAGCATTCTTTTTGCTGAGCCGCCCAAATATGGAAGCGGGCTTAGCTTCTGACTACAGCATGGCAAATCCGGAACCAGAATAATTAATTACAAAATAAGCTTACTCATCCCAAACACAGCTAAGTCATGGCCTTGGTATTTCTTTGTTTCCTTACAATCTTAATGTAACTTCCAATATTATGAAATTAAAACAAGGAATTTTTGAGTGACTTTTTACTTGAAAGGTCTTTATATTTTGCATTACCAAAATAATGAATACTGCCTTATTCAAAACTAAGAGTTTAAACCATAATATAAATATCCATATAAACTAATCATGACAAAATGATTAACTTCTCGACCTCCCAGTGTGCCAGCTGAACGGGAAAATCTCCATGTTTTTCTACTGCGAGTATAGTAATTATGATAAAGGGGTTTGGTAAGTAACTCTCCATTAATTTTTAGAAATTAGAACTCTGTATTCCATCAAATGTGGATCTGAGGTGTCTTAACACGAATGTCTCTGGTTGCTTCATCGCGGTAAATGAGGAATAGTGAGCTCACAGCCGACACGACACGTACATGAACACGTTAACAGAACAAACTTCATGCAATAACACATGAACATTTTACTAACTACATGTAATTACCGCTTATTATTTGTGAGCAAGTGGAATTAAATGAAATTTATCGTCAAAATAATACACACACATGCATATATATATATATATATATATATATATATATATATATATATATATATATATATATATATATATATATATATATATATATATATATATGAACCCATATTACATACCAAAAAAGAACCGCATGTTTGATACTACACAGGATGAATTTACGTTTGGACATTAATTCTACATAGTATGAACTGTCAAAACACCGAGGAACATCCTAATTCAATGTTGTAATCGATACGATTTTTAAGACCTTGTAAAATGCTGTACCGGTGATTAATTGCCATAAAATAAATATTGTGATGGCAAAACACTTCTACACGGAAAAATACTTAATTTAGCTTTAAAACATTTTTCTTTCCCTGACAGGTGCCTCACAGCAAATATTTAGAATGCTGTTTTGCCGGAAACATAAGCGATTATATTTGCATTAGCTTCAAAATCATTCGCACGAAATCAAAAAATTAGTCTTCTGTTAAAATACTATGTCAAGCAGTGAAACGAAATGTAGCAAAGAAACTCTGCGCTAAAAAGTCACAAATCTGAAAATATAGGATAGACTCAATAAAACTTATAGTCACATGCATAGGTAAATTTTGCATATGCTATACAAATTAGACTTTTAATTTAAAAATCGTGACTTTTCCAAAGCAAATGGCAAACTTTCATTGGTAGGTCAGTAATCATGGCAAGTTTGGTGGTTTTGGGAAAAATAGTGTCTGAGAAAAACTCCTAACTAATTTGGGTGCCATGGACGCGAGGAAAAACATTATGTCTGGGTTGTCACCCAGACATAATGATAAAGCACACAGCATCAGGGTAATTTAGAATTACAGTGTACAGGCAGGAAAGAGAATGGTGGTAGCCCTTATAAGGACTCCCAAGAGGGTGATCACGGGAACTGCCTGAGCCTTAGAGGCAGGAACAGGGTGTTTAAGGGAAAGGTTGTTTTCCGAGGGTAGAAGAAAGTACAAGCGATCAGTGATAAGTATAACCGTGACCAGGGGCCCACCACCGCTGTGAGAGAGTGTGTGGTTGACTCTATGTCTCCGCTCCTAACCCGGAAAATATGACAGCACAAGCTGATGAGAATTCTTTAAGAATTATCATGGTTTCCTCCACCTCATCATCCCAGTTATTTTTCATCTTCTCGTAGACCACCTGTCTCGCACAGGACCACGGCAGATACGTGAAGAGCCGCAGAAATATTATTATTATTATTATTATTATTATTATTATTATTATTATTATTATTATTATTATTATTATAATTATTATTATTATTATTATTATTATTATTATTATTATTATTATTATTATTATTATTATTATTATTATTATTATTATCATCATTATCATTATTATTATTATCATTACTGGTAACCAGAATTAAACTTTCATATCTTAACAATTTTAGACCAGTTTCATGGATATCTTAAATCTGCATAGCCTACAGATGATGCTGAACACCAGGAAACATCGTAATCAAATGAAACAGTCTTCTGCAATAATTAATGCTTTTCAATGCTTTCTGTTATACCTCAGTACGTTTCTATGTAAAGTGGATGCAGTTTTTATTGAATGTCCTCTGACTTATAAGAGGAACACAACCCAGGGAGCATGCGCCGCTGAGATGGGTATTTGGCTTTTTGACTGTTGGCGTTGCTGATGGTCACTAAATGAACAAGCCCCAGATAAAAGTCATTAGGCGGCAGGCGTCCGAAGATTAGTGCTAAATAGAATAGACTCAATAAAACTTATAGTCACATGCATAGGTAAATTTTGCATACGCTACACAAATTAGACTTAGCCGGTAATGCATAAACTGTGCAAGTTTAAATTTATGTTGCTTTACTCAGTGCATGCTGAAGGTAAATGACCTTCCTTAAAATACCCTTGTTACTTTTTCTTTAGCATGATAAAATAACATTTGCCTGAGTATATTGGGACAAAAAAGACACAATGGCGAAAATTATATGTGAGCATGGTGACCGCCAACGACTTTTTATTTTATCGTGATAGTTGTGTGAGGAACCAGTGTGGAATATCAATAAAATTCTTTTTGTAAAGTGACATATGCATGCATAAAGTCAATTGAAATCATCGCGATATACGTGTTTTATATTACTCATGAAAACACTGAAAGACACATTTTATGTTCCATTTTTCAACTAGGCCTCCATTTATGTTGCTAGAAACGGCCCTTGAGCGTCTGATTTGAAAGTGCAGCTTAGTAAATAGTTCAGAAAAACATCACCCATATTTATATATTTCAACCAAACAATGATACCAAAGAAATTCGAGAGTAACCAAAACATCAACATTCATTTTCCAATACCAATGTGAAGAAATAAATTCCACTCCTCACATGAGACAAGCAGTGGCATTCCTCCTCGTGCGTTTGACGTCATGCTGAACACGTTCAAGGAAAGACATTGACCTTGACCTTTTCTATCCCTGGAAGAAAAGACACAACGGACATTAATAAAATATCTTACTTGGGAACATTGAGTATGGAATCACTGCGGACTTCTGTGGTGATTAACAGGCAAATGTGTATGCGCTGTTATCATGTTTGAAACGTTTGAGTGGAGATATCGAGCTATAGGTAAAGATTGAATGGCTTAGGTCAACAATTGTCATGAACGTGGCTGTATAGAGATAAGCAGCAGGTTTGTGTCCGAAAGGGTCCTTTAATCGGTTATAAGCTGGACTGAAGGGTTAATCCAGTTGCAATGTTTATCAGTAGCAGTAGGAAGACCCCAGTGTAATATGCAGTGTGCTTCCTTCTATACAGGGTACAACTAAAGGAAATAATTAATTAATGTGATGGTCTCATGTTGCTGTGCGTAATCGTTTATCTGTGGCAAATTTCGCATCATAGGTGTATGCTTATTTCCCAATGCACGATTCAAGTCTGCCCCCCCCCTTTCCTAGAGCTGTTTCGTTTTGCTATCGATGGTATTTTTCCAAGCAACACGCATGTATAATGACATGATATTTATCATATTTCTATTAGAAAATAAACCCAGCATAATCAGAACTATTGAGTTGTTCCTGGAACTAAATTGAAATTATTTCATTCTTAATATGTTAAGATATTTCATCTAACAGTCCACATTGTCTTGTAGGCAGTTATAATTATGTAAATAAAGAAGTAGAATCCTTAACATTCATTGCCGCTTCTCTAAAGTTTTTTTTTTGGGGGGGGGGGATAGGAGGTGGGGGGTGGGGGCATTCAGTTGATAATGAAATTATTAATAGGATTTTTTTTTATTACTATATAAAATGGATGGTCCGAATGAATTCAAGCTCGAACGATTTCCAGTTACAAAAACAGAGAAATCGAAGTATTAATAATAAAGTTAAATAGCATTGTACGGGACCAAATATTTCTAAACATGTACAATACACAACATGACCATCGCCGTAATTGTTAAACAACACTGTCATCTACGCAAAACCTGATATATAAATAACACGTAAAAACTTCTGTGTTGGTCACCTAGGTGCTTGTAGATGCTAAGTGAGGCGCCTGAGGCACTGTCAGTCCCGATAAAACTTTATTCTGTGTGTATTATGATTTATAATTTTCATTCGGGTTAGCTCCTTGCCATGTGTGACTTTGCTGGGTGTTAAATTAGATATTAAAAAATTCACCATTGACTCAAATATCACGTGACACTAAGCCAAGTTGGTATCTCACCCAACCGAGAGACAGGCTGATTGAGGTCAAAAGTAACTCAACACCGGAAGCATCCTTCGCTTATTCAACTTCAAGTTGTTAAGTTATAGGATCAACGGGATCCGGAGATGTGTTGCAGAATCAGAAATATTGAAGTTAAAATAGCAGTTGAGCAGATGCGATTACGCAACGCTCCAGGACCAGATGATATCTTGACGGAATTCTTAAAGAGAGGGCCAGAGGAAATTGAAGATGGTATACAGTTGTTTTTCAATTGAGTTTGTGATAATAAACAAGTACCAAAGCAATGGAATAAACTTAGGATTTCATATATTTAAAGGAAGGGCCCAAGAGGCACATTGGACCAGTGTAGGGCCATCGCCATTTTTTCAAATATGGGATAAATATTCAGTATGATAATGTAGCAGAGACTGTGTAAAATGGTTGGAAAACTCGGTCTTCTGGGGGAAATTCAGAATGAATGTACGGGCTCAAATTTTTCCTTCGCTCTGAATGGCCGCCAGCGAATAAATTTGTATTTTCGTTTACTCTATTATTTTCTAACGGATGTGTAGACAATTTAGCGAATAAAGTAAAGCTGGTAAGTAAACGAGAACACAGATTTTTCCACCGACGGCCAATCAGAGCAAAGGAGAAATTTGAGTCCGTACGCGGGGGTCACTTCCGTTCTGCGAAGAGTGGCTCATTTGGAATCGAGAGGCTTTTTGAGAAATAAAGTGGCCAAAGTGGGCTAAAATACCTCTGACCACTCAATTATTATGCAGGGATTGAGAGGATAGATTGCGACAAATCTTTTGATATATAGATTATACTCGTCGGGACAACAGAAGGTGTTCAAAACAGGTAAACAGCGTGGGGGGGGGGGGGCTCTGTTTTTGTTTTTGTTTTTTTTTGGGGGGGGGCAGGGGTTCGCTTGTTTATTCCCTTCTAACCCTGGTTAGTATTTTCGATGAACAGAGACTTCGGCAGTCAGAATGAATGGTTTCCGATCGACCACAATATGATAACAACCATTCTGCTGGTTGCCCCTGTGAGGTATAGGGACAGGTGACCACATCTTCACATTGACCCAGGTGTTCGAACTGCCAAGACAAAAGCGGAAGAAAGTCTTCATGGGTTTCTTGGACGTGAGGGAAGCTTATGGCTGGGTACGGATCGACGCCCTTTAGGAAAAAGGAAGTGGACTACGATTTGGTGGAAATTTTCTTGAAATACTGAAAGCATTGTATGAAGATATAGACTGTATGCTTTTATTAGGAAAGATAAAAGTAGAGAGTGCACGTCTGGATATAGGCCTAAAGCAGGGATGTATGCTTTTGTTTGCACTGTATGTTAAGGAGTTGGAGTGTGATAAGGGAATAAAAGTAGGCGATCTCAAAATCCTAGACTTATTTTTGCAGTTGAGATTGTACTCATGGCAGAGTCTCAGAAAGAACTACAATATATATGCTTAACATAGCAAGAGAGTATGGGAATAAATGGAGGTTAGAATTCAGTAAGGGTAAGAGTAAAGAAAAGAAACCGGATGGGAATAAGAAATGCAGACTTGGGCAGTTCCATATTCCATAAAGTAAAAAACAGTTGATCCAAATTGGGGAGGTCTATGAGTATGAATATCTAGGCTTTAAGATAAAATCTACAGGTAAAGGCATGTGCAGGTGTCAGGTGGAGAAGATAAAGTAGAAAGTGAATCGTACAAATGGAATGATCAAAGCTACGGCACTGAACTGTTTCAACAAAGCATACACAGTGAGGTTATTATGGAATAGAATTGCTATACCAGGAATGATGTATGGCTTAGATGTGATTTCAGTAAGTGAGGTAGATATGCAGGGGATGGAGAAAGCACAGCATGAGATGAGGAAATGGATGCCGGGAGCACCACCATTTACAGCAACAGAAGCAGTCCTGGGAGAGTTTTAGGATGGAATAAAATCACAGACAGGATTGCCAAAGCAAAGTTAAACTAATGGAGTATCTACAAGCAGCAAGTGAAGACAAGTGGTGCAGGAAAGTTTACAGTGAAGTGGTAAAGGAACAGACAACATGGGTCAAAGATATAGAGAAGTTAGCAGAAAGATATGGATTGAAATAATATAATGAGGTTGATGATTGGAAGGTGTATATAGGTAAGAATGTTACAGAGGGCTGGAAAGAAGGCTGGAAAAGAGGAGTCAGGGAAAAGAGTATATTATAAGCATACAAGATATTAGAAAAGCCAAAGAAAGTGTATGTTGGGATGGAGGGAAGGGATCCAAGTTTCCTTTTCAAAGCAGAGCAGGAGTAATCAATCATGAGAGGAGGAAACAGAAGTGTACAACAGGTAGTAATGGAAAACGTAAGGTGTGTAGACACAAGTCAGATGAGACAGTGGATCATTGGCTGTGGTGGTGTGGTGCGTATAGACAGATAAGGGAAGATTTTTAGCAGAAAGTGGCACAGGGCATAGTCTAAGAGAGGTTCGGTGTTTAGAGGAAGAGGAACATGTAGCATTGGTTTTAGGTTTGAAGGGTTACTTTCTGGGAGGCAGGAAAGGTATTAAATGTGTACAAGACTACCAGGTAGGATTCTGGGAAAAAAGAAATGAAACTAGAAAAGAAGATTTGCTTCACAGCAAATCTGTCCGTGTGCCTTCAAAATGAGAACAGTTTAAAATGGTACACTTCGCCATTGTCAACATAATCTAAATTTCGTGTATTACCCGAATTTTTATAAAGTAAAATGCTTCAACTTTGGTTTTTAGATCATTGGATGTGGCCATTTCGCAAACTTACAAAATGAAGTTTGAATAAAACTACTATATAAAATAGTTTGAAGCTATTCAACATTTTAATTTTGTGTATTTGCCTAATTTGCATAAATTGAAAGCCTACAACTTTGGTTCATGGTTCATCGGATGGGGCTTTGCTACACACCCATAAATTGAAGTAGTAATGGTACATATATTGATATTAGTTTTGAATCTATTCAAGATTTATATTTTGCATCTAATTTGCATAAACTAAAATCCTACAACTTTAGCTCATGGCTCATTGGATGCGGCTTTGCCACAGGCCTATAAATTGAAGTTCGAATGGTATGTTTATGTATAATAGTTTTGGAGATATTCAACTTTGACATTTTTCAAAGCCCCTTAATAGCATAATTTGAAATTCTATTACTTATATTTTCCATTATATTGGCAGGTGTCACAAACATATATATGTTCATTGAAAATATTGAGTATCTGCAATAGTTTGGACGATATGGAGCTTTTAAACGTTTTATTTGCCCCTAATTTGCATACTTTTAAACATCATGACTTTTTAAAATGAGATGCAAAATTTCGTTGGTTAGTTCAGTCACCATAGCAAGTTTGGTGATTTTCGAAAAAATAGTGCTTGATGAAATCTCCAGACCAACTTGGTCGTGAAGAAGAAAGAAAAGAAAAAGGAAGAAAGAAAACAGAAAGAAATTCACAATTCCAGTGTTTTCCTATACAGCCGAACCTCTCTACAGTGGGCACCCTTGTGACCAGAGAAAAGTCACCCCTGGGACCAGAGAAAAGAGCCCACTCCTGAGAGTGTCAGCCTTGTGTATTGTTGGGAAATTCAGTGCATTTAGCACACATCAAAATTCACCAACTTTTGTTTGCATGCGATTGGATTTGCCAGATGTCTCAAACCGGTATGTGTAAGTTAGAACTTTGTGTCTATCTGCAACAGTTTGGAAGATATGGAGCTTTTAAAATTTTAATTGCCCTCAATTGCATAATTTAAAAATCGTGACTTTTCCAAAGCAAATGGCAAACTTTCATTGGTAGGTCAGTAATCATGACAAGTTTGGTGGTTTTGGGAAAAATAGTGTCTGAGAAAAACTCCTAACTAATTTGGGTGCCATGGACGCGAGGAAAAACATTATGTCTGGGTTGTCACCCAGACATAATGATAAAGCACACAGCATCAGGGTAATTTAGAATTACAGAGTACAGGCAGGAAAGAGAATGGTGGTAGCCCTTATAAGGACTCCCAAGAGGGTGATCACGGGAACTGCCTGAGCCTTAGAGGCAGGAATAGGGTGTTTAAGGGAAAGGTTGTTTTCCGAGGGCAGAAGAAAGTACAAGCGATCAGTGATAAGTATAACCGTGACCAGGGGCCCACCACCGCTGTGAGAGAGTGTGTGGTTGACTCTATGTCTCCGCTCCTAACCCGGAAAATATGACAGCACAAGCTGATGAGAATTCTTTAAGAATTATCATGGTTTCCTCCACCTCATCATCCCAGTTATTTTTCATCTTCTCGTAGACCAGCTGTCTCGCACAGCACCACGGCAGATACGTGAAGAGCCGCAGAAATATTATTATTATTATTATTATTATTATTATTATTATTATTATTATTATTATTATTATTATTATTATTATTATTATTATTATTATTATTATTATTATTATTATTATTATTATTATTATTGTTATTATTATTATTATTATTATTATTATTATTATTATTATTATTAAAGCTTTCTGTTATACCTCAGTACGTTTCTATGTTAAGTGAATGCAGTTTTTATTGAATGGCCTGTGACTTATAAGAGGAACACAACCCAGGGAGCATGCGCCGCTGAGATGGGTATTTGGCTTTTTGACTGTTGGCGTTGCTAGTGGTCGCTAAATGAACAAGCCCCAGATAAAAGCCATTAGGCTGCAAGCGTCCGAAGATTAGTGCTAAATGATAAATTGGTGCAGGGTGGCCGCCAATACGAGTGACAATCCGACAATGGTATTTCTCCTCGTCATATTTGTTTTTCATTTTTGACTACCTATGATATCCATGCCCAGCAGATATATCACGGAAGTATGCACCTGTGACAGCTTAAAACGTGTACATCAATGTTTCAAAGACACGCTGGATTAAAGTGAGACAATTTTCAATCTTTCTCGCAAAGGATGGCGCCAAATACATCGGCTGGATGGCATGACACCATTATGCATGTGCACACACACGCATATATATATATATGTATATATGTATGATGTTTTTTTCGTATGCAACCAAAGGTAATATTTTCTGCGCAAATCATAGGTTTGGAGCTCATCATATCAATCTGAAAATGCATCACGTGAAATGTATCCTCATTCCCCAGGCAGACAAGCATACTTTCTCAAATATCATGAAATCCATCTATAAATCCTTAGAGAGACAGATATATGTAAAATATAATGTCTCAGCGCATCCCCAGAAGACAGACAGCACGCTATCTCAAATATCATCGAATTCATTCACACATACACAGATCGATACAACATTTTGAATCCAATTATTTAAAAGTGTACAGATCTCCTGGGAGTTTATTATTGTGGTAATTTCACTGAAACTTTAATTTGTTCCTCTATTGTACTGTTTCATTCCAATCTGTGTCTGAGACTTTTTTCATTGTAATTTAATTTTTACGGTTTTTTTTTATCACAGATAGATATTTTCCCAAAATGAACGACAACAATATGTTACTGTATTTCAAATCTGATACCACAAAATGAAACCACATGAAAATGGCTTTTATCGTATTTCAAAGCGTGGCCTACAACATTTCTGAACTGTATCAGCAAACATGTACTGCATATTCGAATATGATTACGCCTAAGGAGTACCATAAACGATCAAAAACTTTACTCCTGAAAAATTTTTGGGAAGAATTCTATGTCTAAGAATTATGATCCAATGGTTTGAATCGAGTGCGCTGGATGTAAAAGCTTTTAGAAGCAGAATCTGCCAAATACGCCAAATACTACTTTTCGCCTAAAAATGTCATGCCTAAGTCTAAACACGCAAGTTTTATACTCGACACCAAGTCTGACATTAATGAATTTCTCTGTCTTGTCCTCTTCCTTTTAGCTTATTCTTGGGACCCACGCCATGCATTGACATGATCTTCATTTCTAGACTCAACGGCAACGTGCAGAGGCTCAGAGATAATGAATGTTTATAATTGTAGCGTTTATTCAGAATTCCAGAACAGTTTGATTTGTTGTAGGTTTCTTAAAAAGTATATTGTGGACAAATCTCGACTTGACGCCCTGCTGTATGAGGCTGACATAGACCTTGCTCATGAAAACATACATGTCCATATTGTCAGCCCCTAGCCGTTGTCGGCGTCCAAACTGGGTGAACTATGGCATGCCACTGCATGTGGCAATTTAACGGCTCCCGAATATGTAGAAATATCTTGCATTTTAGTTGTTTTCTGTTATAATATTTTCGCCACAGGATAGTAAAATATCAGCTTCATATTAGTCTTCGAAATTGTTGTATTTTGTGGACGACAGTATAGAATGTTATTTGAGACTACTGTATTTTCTGCGGTGTTAGCATTAACTATTTCCTGATAAGTATAAGACCCAACATAAGTCAACGGGTTTCCTTGGCAAGGGTTGTGCACAATACGCGCAACCCACATCGAGAAAAACTATTGACCTGGGACATATTATGGTGATCGGTCTTATTTATAATTCCTCCATGAAGCTGTTTCTGTTAGCGCGAAATTTTAGTATTGAAGCAGACAGTTATTTTGGGCCGAGCTGAGCAGGAAAAGGGTTCATATACGCTAATGTTTGCTGCTTCAGCTAACCTTTCAAAACCAGGATTTAACTACAGCAATTGTCAAAAATCATTTCACTTCCGATCAAATGCCTGAACCCCATATATCATATCAAATAATAGAAAACTTTGTCATACCCCAGCCTTAATAACAATTGTCAGAAATCAGTTCACCTCCGACCAAAGACAATTTACCTGAACGTTTTCCTATATCAAATACCTTAAAATACGTTCCTACACATGTCTACCGTTTCAGGTATATCCACATATAAAATCAAAAGTAGCCTAGCAAGCATGCACACAGGGCAACAGGCACATTTTAAAAAGAAATGACAATTTATGGAAACGTAGCTGCAGATTTCTTTCATATTTCATATCAGCTTACAGGCCGCTAAAATTATTAAAAGCTGTAGAAAATGAAGCGTTTTGATATGGTTGTAGTAAAAACAGCCTTATATATAAATAAATAAATAAATAAATAAATAAATAAATAAATAAATAAATGAATGAATATATATATATATATATATATATATATATATATATATATATATATAAAAGGTTTTAATTATCCCATAAAGTCTCAGTTGCAAAGCACCGTTTACATACTTATTTTGGCGGGTTTTATTTGCATTTCAGGCATTTGACTGTAATTCAAATTTCACCATTTTGGAGGTATTTTCTATCACACCTATGTTTAAATGCTATTCCACTGTTCGTTGTTTTTCACGGCCCTGTGTCCTCAGCAATAAGAGCAAAAATGAATATATATAGCGAAATTAGGAGAATTTGCTGAACGTGACACCAGAGCACAGTGATGTAGGCTACATGATAAAGGCAGTCAGAAATAGCTGTGCGGCAAGATTAAATTCCCAATATCACGTTTGTAGCAACAATGCGACGGGGGATAATATCCTGGGAACAATGTGTACCGTGGGACAAGGTACAGATGGCACTGTAGGCCTTATACATGGAAAATATTGTTTTACATGTAAGTTCTTTGATCTGACAGTTTTCTTTAGATACACAGTTTTGCACTTTGTTTTCTAATATTTTGAGTCCTTTAATGGACAACTACAGGAGATCAAACCATAAAATTTTATGATTGAAATTCAATACGTATGATTAGAGAATGGCAATTTGTTGAATATCTGTCATACCTTTGAAGTACAATTGAAAATAAAGTCATAATTCCAGAAGCGCAGAGAAAATGAAGACAAAAATCATGATCCGAGGAATGCATTCATAACATTAGGTGATGTAGAACTATAATGACAACATGCACTGCGTGGTTTTCGGCGTAACAACAAATACATATATATACCAGGGTAACCTAGATCTACTAGAGATACCACAACTGTTTTAGAATACAAATACGCTTTTGTTAGAAATAAGCATAGTGTACATATAAAAGTGCAAAGCAATAATTTGACCTCTCTTCGTCAATGCATACGATACCAAAATGAACACGTAAACATCAATTTGAAAACAATGCTGATGCATATGAGGGAATGATGATTGTAACTGGCGAAAAATTAGGTATAGAAAACAAAAGTACATAACAGCAAATCTATACCAGATAATCTATAATTGGTTAACAAACTTGTTGACCAAGTTGTACGTTCAAAAACCGCCGTATGACCACACGCATATCAGCAGTAACTGCATTCTGATGATTGTTTGAAACGATTCGGGTGTACCAGAAGTGGTGATACAACGTTAACCAGTTTGCTTGGCACAAGGTGTGTGGCGCGACTGAAAGAAATAAAAGAATTACGTAAGCAGAAGCAGACACAATCACACACATTGTGAGAAGAAGTTTAGTAGGAAACTTAAATTCGCGATTTGGGCTGTTTGGATTTTTGTGGTAATGGTTTGCTTGACAGATTATCTATCCTTGGTTAAAATTAAGAATCGCCATCTAAGTTATAGAGTGAAAGAAAAATGAAAATGAAAATATAAGTTGGATTTGCCAACTTTACAGCCAACGTACGTTTGTTCAGAGACGGTGCTCAGCAAACTGAAACAAAGCCTGGCAAGCAATTAGTCAATCGGTCTAATTTGGCACCCGCTGCTGGGGATCTAGCGGACACTCGTTTATTTATTTATTTATTTATTTATTTATTTATTTATTTATTTATTTATTTATTTATTTATTTATTTATTTATTTATTTATTTAATTATTTAATTATTTATTTATTTATTTATTTATTTATTTATTTATTTATTTATTTATTTATTTATTTATTTAATATATTTATACAGCGTGACCCGTTCAGCCATAGGCTGTTCTTCCACGGGGCACTGTGACAGAGTAAAAGATTCAATTGACAATTGATCAAAACAAATCAAGGATACATATAAAGTTACAAGTATATATATACATACAAAATATGTATGATAAAAGTTCACATTGCAACACCTTGTTCAATTAAATTAATATTGTTTAAGTCCATTTTTAAAATCTTCAATATTATTAATCTCCTTTAAAAAGTCGGGAAGATTGTTACACAACATAGCATCATGATAAACAAAATATTTCTTAAAACTCTCCTTACGCGGAAAGGGAATAAAAATATTGAGCCTATTTGACAATCTTGTGTTATAGCTGCCGATGTCTTTGACTAGCGTAATTTGGTCACATAGGTAGTTTGGGGCTAAACCATTGACACATTTATACATTAAAACCGTCGTGTGAAATCTTTGCCGCTCTTCCATAGTTGGCCATTTTAATTGTTTAACTAATTGTTCCCTTCTTACATTCATGTATTCATAATTCTTTTTAATTACTCGAGCAGCAGCGTTTTGTAGTCTTTGAGCAATTTTCAATCCCTTGACACATGATCCCCATACAGTGATAGCATATTCAATACTAGGTATTGAATATGCTATCAATATGCTATCGTTCGGATCAGTGTCACTTTTGATGATAAGGAGTAGTCAACTAGAATATTATAGTATGGTTTTACGATTCTTACAAATTCATCTCTGCAATGTTGTTACAAAGTCGCCCCATTTTTGTTGTGTACATTTGACGATGGCGACTGTTGGCCATTATAACAGATCAAAACATCTGACGATTGCCATGGGAAGCAGCATCGGCAGGAGGCCCTGCTAATCGTAAGACCGGTTTCCCTGAGCAACCCCCCTCCCCCTTAAAAAACAAAAACAAAAACAAAAAAGAAAAAAAAAACCATATGAATGTTTTTCTTTTTTGTTCTATAAAAAGTTGGAATAGAACAAATTGATACAACGACAAAGCCTAGATTTACGAAGTGACGTCAATACGTACATACTCACCATCATGGTGGCACGGGTTTACGTTGTGGGTATCACAATGACCCACAGTATCGCCGGGTCAGAAAAAGCAGTCGCGCAAGTCATGGGGACAAATTTGAACTGACAGCGACTACATACCTACCCTGTCCCACAAATGAGTTGCAGGCATCTATCAAATTTTCCACCATCATTAATTAGTACTAACATGAGCAATGTCAATGCTCATCATCCAGTGCTAAATTTTACCTATCAAACGTTATCGGAAATCCCCTACCACTTTAATGATGTCTTTGTGCTTTCTTTCTTTCTTTCTTTCTTTCTTTCTTTCTTTCTTTCTTTCTTTCTTTCTTTCTTTCTTTCTTTCTTTCTTTCTTTCTTTCTTTCTTTCTTTCTTTCTTTCTTTCTTTCTTTCTTTCTTTCTTTCTTTCTTTCTTTCTTTCTTTTCTGTTCTTTTTTCGAAAATCCCCTACTACCAAAAACATATCTCTATACAAACACAGGTTTTCTTTCTTTCTTTCTTTCTTTCTTTCTTTCTTTCTTTCTTTCTTTCTTTCTTTCTTTCTTTCTTTCTTTCTTTCTTTCTTTCTTTCTTTCTTTCTTTCTGCCTGCCTGCCTGCCTGCCTGCCTGTCTTTCTTTCTTTCTTTTTTCTTTCTTCTGGGGAACTGCTATAGCTAGGACTCCGAGCTGATGCATCACCATGACACTACTACTGAAATTTGTCCCTCTGATTTGGAATGGTTATTATTTTCAAAATCAGGCAAATTATAGGCATTTGAAATTTTAATAAAATCTTTCATATCTTTAAAAATTATTCTAGATAGAGGTGCCATTCCCAGCTCAATGTATGGATTGGTGACATGGGAAATTTGTACAGCATGCAAACAAAACTTGAGGTATTTCATGCTAAATTCACTTAATGTCCCCCACAATATACATTCCCTTCTACCTCGACTTGTACATGCTGGTGACTGTTATCTACATTCATTCTGTTATGCAACCATTTGGAATGCATAGTAAACTAGCCTGCACTGCTAAAACCTGTCCGCTGGCAACTTATCATCCATAGTACAATTGACTGTCTTCTTTGAACTGCAAGACAAGACAAGACAAGACAAGACAAGACAAGACAAGACAAGACAAGACAAGACAAGACAAGACAAGACAAGACAAGACAAGACAAGACAAGACAAGACAAGACAAGACAAGACAAGACAAGACAAGACAAGACAAGACAAGACAAGACAAGACAAGACAAGACAAGACAAGACAAGACAAGACAAGACAAGACAAGACAAGACAAGACAAGACAGAAAGAAAGAAAGAAAGAAAGAAAGAAAGAAAGAAGGAAAGAAAAGAAAAGAAAAGAACCGTATAATAACTTACGTTCTCAATATAATACAAAGAATCTCTTACCGATCCTGCTGAGCAGATCTATAAGGCCCAAAGCATCTAAGTGGCCTCATCACAATGTTGCCAGTTTCCTATCTATAGTGCGAAGAAGCATTGTGATTAGGGCATCAGAGCCAGCCCTTGATCCCAAAAGATCTCTAGGTAAAACCACGTAATGTTATATCCCCCATCACAAACAGTACATGCGTGGACGCGTTGACCTGACCGCTCAGATCATTACAGTCTTGCAGTCCGCAATGACTGTTTTGACAACTTTATGGCTTTCATAACCACGGAATGGAGTGTGGCCTGGATCAGTGTCATCCCAGTGATCTGCTGAGGCCCGCAGTGGCAGACTTTTGATGGTTCTTTTTGTTGTTGCAAACTGTCAGAGGAGACCTGTTATTCATAGGTACTGATCAGATCTTGTATCAGTTTTTATTTCTTCTTCTCTTTATGTGCTAAAGAAGCAACGGCAGTTATGTTTTACATGCAATTATTTCCCCCTGAATTATAATGTCATGTATACTAGTACATTGTATGTGGATGCAGCAATAATGTTTCTTTCTACATGTACATACTCATCCATACATTAAAAGGGAGGTCCTTTCTGGAGAAGACACCTCCCTACAATGCGCACTTTTTACGAGTCCTAAGGGTGCCCTCGACAGACAGGTTTCACTGCACAAATAAACCTTGGAATTGTGTGCACATGTATATCTCTGTGTGTAACCTCTGATGATATTCTTAAAATGTGAAATGCCGCTAATTAACATTAGTTTTGATACTGCAAGTTTATATCCTTCATCAGATGCACCAAACGGCATATATGTATCAGTAGCAGTTTGAATAGGAGATATGCATAATAATTTCCCGCCACAACTGCATACTTGATTGCCTAGTCTCGCTATGACGAGAAATGGGTCGGTACCTGTGAGGCAGGCGGGACACTATTAATATTTTGCAAATAAAGAATACTTATTAAAGGCACATGGAAATTTTTCTTTATGTATGGTTTGGGAAGTACTAAATGAATACCAGTTTGGCATTTGTGAACTTAATTTCTCAAAAAACTGCTCATTTTGTGAGAAATGAACATATGGCCCTGTCTGTGACAGTGATGTGACCCGCACGTCCCCGTGATCGTCTGGCGCCAAACCCGTGCTTTGTGGTGGGACATTAATATACATACGGCGTAATTCCCCTACTGCTATAGGTTTAAAGATATTCAAAATTTAAAGTTTGTAATACGCCAATGAAGTCAGTGTATGATTAATAGTAATATCTTACCTAATATCCCCAATTACTGATTTGTTTAAGTTATTTAATTTCTAGAATTATTACAGATACAGGTGTCAGCCCCACTGTATTTTAGGTATGTGCTATAGGCCTAGGTGCGTCCAATAAAATAAAAGTGAAGAATGCAAAATTTGAATTTATGCCCGTCAGGCATAGTTCTGAACTTTAAATGCTGACTTGAATACCTTCACACGTATTGTAGAAGGAGATGTCAAGATCGACATCAATTCATCGGTTTGTAGTGCAGGGGCGTCCAATGGAATGAAAAAAGTTGTAAAAATTTACCCAAAAAAAGTTTATCCAATAAGGCACACTTAGAAGAATTCAATGTTCACCAGATTACACCTATTAAAGATGAAGGGGCAATTGAAATTCAAAAGATTATGGTCAAGATATATTATAATTATGGAACAAACTTTTAAAACATTTCAAATTTTATTAATTTTCAAGGCACACAGATAAATTTGCTGTATAACAATTATCATTATTATTATTATTATTATTATTATTATTATTATTATTATTATTATTATTATTATTATTATCACCCTCATCATCATTATCAGTAGTAGTAGTGTTGCATACATCATCAAATGTAAGCACTTCCAGCCCGGATTTGATACTTGTTACAGCACGTTACTTTTTCCTTTCTTCTTTTCCGATGTAGGGCCTACTTGTGGGACAAAGCCAGCAAGAGACAATCTGCTTTCAAGAACAATTCGAAATCTAAACAGGCCATGGTTTCAGTCAGAGTTCACCAACGGTCATAAGCGCATGGCGTCCATTGTGACGTCACGCTGAAACCACGAGCGGCTTCGTGCTTGGTTGTGAACTGAAGTTGGCTGACACGGAGATGTCACAAATAGCATTTGATTCGACATTTCACAACTTCAACAGGGGAAAAACTGACAGTTTGTTTTATAAACAAGTACATCAAGCAGTCATTACATGGCTAGAAATAATCCTGCTCAGTTAACGAGGTTTTGAAGATGACCCTACCACTGACCGGGAAATACAGCTAGTTACCTATCAGACTGGACGCGGTCGACTGGCAGGTACGTGACAGGGGGCTTTCTGCCTCACACGAGTCATAGGCCTACCCAACGCCCTAATCCCAGAATTGGTGATGTGAGCGTCGAAGGACGTTCACCTTAAAGAGACGGTCTCTTTAGATATGGCAGAATTACCTCATCATTAGGTAGAGCCAGTGAAACTGCGTCTGAATCATTGGCCTTTTCTGACACTCATTCTATCAGATCAATAGATTCTGATGGGATCCGAAATCCTTCAGAAACTGTCAGAAAAACACTTTGGGTGGCGTTCCAGAGAGATAAAACCGTAACGACCAGTGCTACACATCATTCTGGTAGGTTTAAAGGAGCAGCTGAACCTAACACACATTTATTCTTCTGAAGAATTCATCCAAACACTGATATTTTAGATTTGAGGGCTCATTTTATAGATGCGGGGTTTGATGCATTTCCCACCCAAAAGCGAAATAATAATTCGCCGCTCTGTCCCTGAGTCACAGTTTGCGGATGTGTTCGATGAATGTCTTTGGCCATCAGGGGTACGAGTCCGCAAATATATCCCTCCAGCTCAGCTATGAGGATAACCATTAATAATGTACAAAATAGCATTTTATTTGCTTGCCACACTGTTCACGATGTCTTATCTTAAACTTTGACCAGAATGTTGATGGAATTATACTAGGACTCCGAAAGAGCCGACTTTAATACTGATTTTCGACGTCGTGGTTCAGAACGGAATTGCACCTTGGGGGAGTTTCTGCACAGTGAAAGTTTTAAATGTGTCTGTAGACATGAAACTGCCCTTGTGGATGACACATACGAGAGTAAGATAATTCACGTCAGGTCCATTATTGATCATTTTATCATAGGCCTAACTCCCAGTTAATTCAAAAGCGTCTATGAATAGAGTTCTTTGCATGCCAGTGACAATTTTTCGGACCATTGTGCTGTGTTCCTGGAATATCCATTCAAACTGAATACTCTAATGAAGGTGTAACGTGGAGTGGGTCCCCTAAATGGACTGACATATCTGGCAAATAAAATTTATCATTATCAACATAATCTTGATTCATTACTTGGTGAAATTAACATTCCTTGGGATGCTATTTGTTGTAAACATTATTATTATTATTATTATTATTATTATTATTATTATTATTATTATTATTATTATTATTATTATTATTATTATTATTATTATTATTGCTATTATTATTATTATTATAATTATTATTATTATTATTATTTTTATTATTGTTGTTGTTATTTGGTCAAAATACAAGTTTTTATGCCGTTTTTGATAAAAGCTTGTGCGTCATACGGGGATCATGCTACACCTCCATCTGGTACATTTAAAAGCGAAAACACGTCCCTGGTTGGAATGAATATGCTGCAGAGCATCGGCAAAGGGAACTTTTTGGGCATAACATTTCCAAGGAAAATAACGTGCCTGGACATCGCTTAATTGCAGATATCGAGCGTAGTTCTCGCGGCATATCACCATACTGTCCCCTGCGGGAAAAAAAATAAAATAAAAGAAACACCAAAGAAAAAGAAAGCAAAAACACCCCCCCCCCCCCAAAAAAAAGGGGAAAGAAAGAAAAAATAGACGTAGATCAGGATTAACTGATGAAAGTCGCCGCTTTTGGAACGAAGTAAACAAAATTAGAGGTAAATCATCTTCTCGTGTTGATGATTTTATTGGAAATAAATAAATAGGGAACTAATTCTCTGAGAAATATGGAAGATTACACAACAGTTTGTCAGGTGGCAAAATGATATGTCTCACCTGAAGGTTGTTCAGAATGAAGTGTGTGAGTCTTGTAACTTATGTCACAATGATAAATGCTATAACTGTCTACGTCTTAGCACACGGTGGTGACAATGCAATCGAGTCACTTAATAATTGTAAATCTGATGGTGATACTGGGCAGCACACAGACTATCCAAAGTATCGGACCAAACGGCTTTTTTATATAGCATTCCCCAGAACCTGCATCATTCGTCACAGTTTATGTCGGTGGTTTATATCTTTCTACCATTGTTCCTCTTCCAAAAAAGCACGGAAATCGTTACGTGTCTCAGATAACTGCTGGGGCATTGCTCTATGTAAAGTATTTGGTAAGTTGTGGGATAGGGTTATTCTACATAAAAATTGTGATATTCTGAGAACATGCAATTTACGATTGCCAAGTAAAATGATTGTTCAACAACACAGTGCACTTTTCTGGCTAATAAAGGAATTCAATATTACCGTATGGTGGGTCGTGTATAACTTACTACTGGACGCAAGTGAAGCTTTTGATTGGGTTGAATATGTTAAACGTTTTCAATTAATAATCTGGAAGGGCCTCTGTCCACTTACCATTCGCTTCATGGCGGTTTATACTAGTACCAATTTACCAAAGTGAGACGGACTGATACTGATTCTTTCTGTGTAATCAATTGTGTCAAACAGGGCTGGGGTGCTGTGTCACGATTTATACACTATTGATTATAATGAACTCCTTGTTAAATTGAAGAGCAGTGAATTCGTTTGTCACATCGCAAACACATTCCTTGATGCACTTAGTCGTGCTGATGATGTCATTCTCTTGGCTCCAACCAAAGCATCTCTAGGGAAAATGGTGTCGATTTGTTGTGAATTTAGTAAAGAATTCAAAGTATCTTTCGAGTCTTTAAAAAGTTAATTAGCCATAGGATTGTCAAGAAATTTGTGGCCGATTGCACGGTACAGTTTGATCACGAAAAAAACAACTCGAATATGTAAAACTCGATATGTACACATTGGTAAAAAATTTGGAATGACATACAGAAAAGCCAAATAGAGTGCTCTATTGGGGACATGCACCACAGATGTAATTTGTAGTTAGACCTATTTAGTAAAGCATTTCAAATATAAATTATCGTCGGTTGTAATCATTGTGTATGTCGTTGTGTGGGGGTGTACTTTGGGGCTTTTCGGGTGGATATGCCAAAACGTTTTGTAATTCCTAGCATGAATGTGTTCTTTGTGCAAGAGGGCTTTATATAGGGCTTTGGCCTGTTTCCCAATTGTATCTTTACAGAAATAAAAACATGTTTAAACCAATGTGTTCGACGTATTGTCAATTTTACCGTACAATACTCATTCCAGTCTTCTAAGCCTTCTCTGCAAGGACATACCGATCGAATCTCAACCATATTTAAGATTACTGGAATTTTCTAATCGATGTGTAAACAGTAATAATGCTTGCCTGCAATTCTGCAGCAGATTGGCCCTGGATGCCAGCAGAGTAAATATATGCAATAGTCTGAATTTCCTATGTAACAGTATTCCCAAATATTTACCCGCATCCCTTGATAAGCCCGACACCATGACGCGTTTGTACACATCTGCCCCCAATGTCAGAAACCAAATTGATCTCATCTCAGCAACAATTTTGCAAAATAAGATTGAGATGAGAGATCAAAATGATTTTTTGTGTTATCCAGCAAGCCGTAGATGCAGTTTATTAGTACACCATGATTATAATGTTAAATGTAATCTTTGATATCGGGAACTAGTATAGCACCACTTTAGTTGTTCCTGGACAGTTTTTGAATTGTAGTGCTCTGTATGTAACTGATCTCGACTGTATTCTTTAAAACTGATACTGTGTTTTTTTTTTCTCTTCGTGTGTGTGTGTGCTGTTATGCACGACTCAAGATCTTCATGTTAACCTAAACAAATTCTATTGTGAAATAAAGTCGATCTAAGAGCTAAGAAGTTCGTTGAACTTTTATTTCTCTGGATGTACCTGTGGGTGGGAAAGAAACTTGCCACGGCTATTCCTCGATTTATATTACTCAGATTCTCATCGAACGTAGACTCACATAAACATGAAATACTTGAAAACCGAAACATATCAGCGTTTCTTTTTAACGAATTTCTGCGGACGATATCGACATGCAAGAATGGAGAAGTTACTTTCAATCGGCACCATCAAAACATAGGCCAATCGACAACTTTGCTCTCTTGTCTCGGAAGAACGGAGATCTTGAATAAAAATCATTGAATTGTTTTTTAAGTTTATTATACAATGATTTATATTTTCAAGAATGAATGTTTTTATCATATAGTTTTCTAGATATGTCACGTTTGTACAAATCACGTGATCACATGACCTCCATATGTGGCACTATATACCTATTAAGGCAAAACAATGTATTTCTGACTTACAATAATAAAGCTTGTTGGCGGTGGTGGTGGTGGTAATGGTTGTGGTGCTCATGTTGTTGTTGTTGTTGTGGCTTTTCTGGGTAACCCGTGTTTCTTCAGCTTATTTAGTAGCCCTAGCCTAAAGTTTCAAAACTTGTTTCATTTATGCACGTTGGATTATTATAATGCAAATAATAGAAGGAAAAGGAAGGTCATATTTGAAGAAAACTATACATAGGTTAGATATTGCAGGTAGGTAAACGTAGTATTATGGCCCAAATCATCCGTGCTGCCAGAAAAGTCCCAGCTTAAATATTTTGCAGATGAGCTGATCACGTGACAAATATTTAAAATGCATGGTTCCCATGCCAGAACACAAGATGGCTGTCACAAACACATTGCTTCTGTTTACATTGCATGCTGGTTACATAATGTCAAATATGTAAACTATGTTTTCTGCTATAAAATAAAAAAATCCTTCTTAAATGAACATGATAACGCAACATAGTTCATCATTTAGTGGCCTAAAACAATATGACTGCCATTCTTGTTGATTATGTCGCCCTCTGCCAATGTAATATGCCCATTACCACCAACAAATTGCAAACTGGAGAACACACCACACCATGAACCAGGCAGAAATGAAAAAAGAAAAAATAGAAACAAAAACAAGTATGTCATACATAATCTTGTAAACAATTAAAAAAAGTATAAACCTGTATCTTTTTACATGGATGGCGAAACAGGCCAAGCCTATATTAATCACTCTCCATGGCACAGACGGTGGCGTATACTTTCCTACCTATTTGTAAAGAATTAAGTGAGCATTTTGAAAATGCGTAAGTGGCATCATATGTGACCTTATATGGAATGATATGGGCCCATTATAGATGGTACCCAACAGTATTCCAGATGTAAGATTTAAGGTCGGACGATAAACCAGGGTAACATACCCCGGCACCTAATAATGCATGCATGGCTCTTCTAGCTTTTGATAATCTATTAGCGACATGTAGATCTGATTTCATATCACTAGAAAAGGTAACACCCAACATTTCAAAGATATTAACAAACTGAAGAAGAAACTTGTCTAAACAAAGAACTGGCTCAACAATAAAATTGCAGTTACCCACTGTAGACCATATTGACTTACTGGTATTAAAAGATAAGCGCCATCTATGAGCACACGACTGACAGATATTTACCAGAGACTGAAGTTCAGTAACAGAACTAGAGGGCAACGTGACATCGTCAGCGTACAGACAGTTAGTGTTTGATCTTCTGTTCACCTTAGTGCCTGACAATGGTGTCATCAAAGTTCAGTATTCGCCATGTTGATTTCCATGAAGCGTGACGCCGCCTATAAAGATGTTCCATATCCAACATAAAGGAATGCCAGGGTAACTGTGCTCATAATTAAATATCACAATGTTGGATCTTTACTTGCGCAGCCTTCATATTACCTGTGCATGAAGACTCGGGATATTTGACGGACGGACGGACGGGCGGACAGACAGACATAGATAGACAGACAAATGGATAGATAGATAGATAGATAGATAGATAGATAGATAGATAGATAGATAGATAGATAGATAGATAGATAGATAGATAGATAGATAGATAGATAGATAGATAGATAGATAGATAGATAGATAGATAGATAGATAGATAGATAGATAGATAGATAGATAGATAGATAGATAGATAGATAGATAGATAGATAGATAGATAGATAGATAGATAGCGATTGAATGTGCAATCACAAGGCAACTGTGAATCGTTTTGTTTCTTTACATTTCTGAATCACTCTGACTAACTACTGCTGAAAGTGGTACCTCCGATGATAAAATACAGTCCCGCATCCTGTCTTTATGAAAATGTGGTAAATGTCACCCAGTCTGAATTATTTGATTCATTATTACTGCAGAAATGGGGATAACATGTCACGCAGACAAGCCACCCATGGTTGCGTGGTTCTTCATGTAACCGCCTCTGTGCATCAGCACCATGTAACAGCAGTCCAGTTACGGTATATAGTCCTGTCGGGCTGCGGTCATCAGTTCCAGGCCTATATTTCACTGCAATCAGTTGATCAAACTGGCGGTCTGTTACTTTATCCCAAGATGCACAATGAGATACGGGTAAATAGCAGTCAATAAGAAATCCTCATTGGCAGTTTTCTCACTTTCTTGCACAACTTGAGATCATGGATGCAAAGACACCTGCAAAGGCTGAGATATTCAACGCAAACAATATTATATTTCAACGACAGAAGAAACACCTTCATCTAAATCTGATAGCCTTAACCGTTAACAGTGAACTCAAATGTGCAACGATGTGTCCGGATATATGGTTTGGATAAATGGATAAATGGATAAATGGCAAACAATTTCAATCATTTTACAATGTTTCAAGTTGTAAAACGTTTGTACCTTGAGAATGAAGTAATGACCCTAAAAACAAAGTGAGGGTTACCAATAAAATAGATCAATCCGATATTGAAAAATTAGGTCGCATGCCTGTCGTAATACTATATATATGTATATATATATATATATGTATATATATATATATTATATATATATATATATATATATATATATATATATATATATATATATATATATATATATATATATATATATATTATAATATACATACCCACTTTACTCTTTGCAGGTGACATTGTTCTCAAAGCGTATCCGAATTATATAAAAAAAACTTTTTCTGAAAACTTTGTTAAGTAGGGGAAAAATTAATGGCACAGAGTCAACGGTGGTGGTTATCAGTCAAAATGATTTGAGCAAGAAATGTTATCTAGGAAACAATACACAAGAACGATTCTTCGATTTTCTTCATATTAACCCACATTTAAAGCCTTTAAAGCCGAAATTTTGTAACTTAAATGAATAGATGTGTTGCAACTTATCTTGCCGTGTAAATATCAAGAGTCACTATTGCCGAAAGTTTTTGGAATTGTTAAATTGTGTCCTCTTTGTAACTTCTGTGTGTGGTGTGCTTGTATAACACATGGGGAAATCATGACGTAATTTGTGTACATTCATCTCAATTCGATCGGCTTTTTGCCAGACTCAACACCATAAAGTCAGAGGTCGATCAGGATATAAACTACTAAATATAGATCATACAATGCGACAGTAATCATAATAGTACTTCCTATCATTGACTCTGGATATGCGAAGTCCACCGGTAACAGTGCCATATCATCGTGTAATTCTGAAGCACGAAAAAGCACAATCCCATCTCTCTACGCTCCGAAACCAATCCAGTCACTGTATAATGTAAACCCATATTGTCATGCTAGATGCAAAAATTTTCAAAATACGAGGCTTCAACAGCCAAATAAATTTATCGAGGGGTCATGAGCGGGAAATCATCGAACATGTTTCGCAGCCTTAAACACTTTGAAATAGCACAATTTTATGGATCATTGAATGACATATCCGATCTCACCATAAATTTAAGGAATACATTTTTTATCACCGCTTGGCCGCTCCAAACATGTCTCATGGTAAACATTTCGGAGGCGCTAAAAATCTTGAAGCTTCAATAGCATTCTGGACACATAATTATATGTAACATGCAATTTATTAATGCTGGAACTCTTAAAATTCTGCCAAATTGTAGAGTACGAAATGAAACACAACAAGTTTGAAACAGTCCAACTGTAACAGACTCAGTACATAAACAAAATCTGCGTATCACCACTTACCCAGAGAATAATAATAGTTCACATCGTTCCGTAACAAAGAGGGCAGAGAGATATGCTCGTTCTGTAAGCACTATTTTAACAAAAACAAATCACTGCCACCATAATGGCAACAGAGGAGAACTTTTGCCGGTTACCATCTTAGACAAGCAAAAGATAGAATACTTTGGTCGCCTTACTTACAATGTTAGAGCATCCGGTCTATGTTGAAGGGTACTACAAGATTTAGCTGATAACTTTTATGCGGGCTCTAAACCCAACTGGTCATAAATGTCAAAGATACACTCTTTCACTGCCATCTGCCACAGAGGTCGAACTACTGAAGACAAACGTGTCTGAATTACCGAATGCATACGGCATTAATATTTTTTTGTGAAAAGGCCTTTCATTCAAGTACCAGCATGCCTATAGTCCCATAGAATATGAAATTCCAGGTAAATATATTTCTTGGCGCGCTTCGGGCGCAATGCGTCCAAAGCGCGCTGATGACTTGTTGACTCAGTCAAAAACTTTGGCACTGAAAAAGTTAAAAACATGTCAACAGAAGCAGGATAAGACCGTGCAATCCGATGACGTCATAGCAGCTGCATTGTCCCAGTTTGTAAATGTATCAATACATTGTACATAAACCAATTTTTGTGGGATTTGATGACTAAACCTCTCTTCAGGGTACCAGGGTTCTAAAAAATTCAGATGAATTTTTCTTATGAGTAAGTTCAAAGGCATTATGTAGAATTAACGGTCGTCGTCATCATCATCATCATCATCATCATCATCATCATCATCATCATCATCATCATCATCATCATCATCATGGATGAAGATGTTATTTTTTTCCAATGGTAAGATTATCATTTTTTTTTCAATGGCAAGAACAGAAAAGGGCAAAAGATAGCTTGTAAACATTTTACATTCACAACAACAGGTTAAAAATTGTACCATAGTTTGGACAAATGCCGTGATTTCTCCACATTAAAGCCACGTGTTCTAAATATGGAAGTGGTCTTCGTAGGGAATAAAATTTAAGTAAAGATAAGCAAAAGCAGGACTCTATATTGGTAGTCTTAACATAAATATGATCTCTTTTCGGTGATCGTTTAATATAAACCCCACTCTACTTCAAACATACAACCGACAAAACCGTAATATAAATATAACTTGCGGCCAGGCACCACCTGGTAACTTACTGTTCTGTTACAGCTAGCAAAGGTCAATTCCACAGAAAGACAGCAGTCATCATTTGTTCACCACGATTGTTAGTTGATATAATTACAACAATAGGATGAAAGAGCAGACTTTAATTTTTATGACCATGACGCTGGACTAGATGTTTGAAATTGAAACTCCAGTTATAGTTGGTAGAAATACTGTTTGCATTTTCATACATCTCTTTACAATTATCAGGTGCATGTTTCTTATTTGCATCATAAAAGTTCATGTCATAGCTTTAACTATATTGAGCATTGACAGTTTAAAATCCGCTTGATTTGTTATTTGTGTAATTTTCGACATCTGGAGCAGTTAAAAATTGATGCACAGTTTTACCTTTAGGGTTATATTCATGTCAAATTTAGAGTATTGGTATGACATTTTCAGAGAAAAACTCTAGAAAAAAGACAGCATAAAAGGAAGTAACTCCGACAGACAAAGAAACAAACGAAGAAGACAGAAAGAAAATACCTGTGTTCACACACAAAATAAGTTTATCATCACATTTGTGGTTCCGCCCTAACACACGACACACAGTGTCTTTTAATTTGAGGGACCTAATGTCGATGTATCTGCAAGCAACGTTTCCCATCAAATGTCTATTTGCTGAACAGTTGTTTGCTAATGAACATACTTGTCAAGGTTACACATGTAACGCGTAGGAAAACATGCCTAAACTCCGGGAAATGTCCTTAAAGCTAGAAAATTAATTACGAGGCCCCTGAGGCAAGAAAAATAAATACCAATGAAACGACGCAAGCGCCTTGTACTGCCACAGAACAGAGTAAGCTCTATTTTATGCCCCGCAAGAAGAACAAACTCATGACAACACCAATAATATAGGCATACTTATACTTCTTGCAGCGCTCCTTTAACGGCCAACGCCCTTGCGGCGTCTTAGACACAGACAAAACCCTACTTATAAAACTGCAAAGGTTTATATATTACTGGACCACCTACAGGAAGAATTTTAAAATGTCACATATTCGTACCTCAACCCATAAAATTGTCAAATGCAACCAATCGTACGAGGGCTGGCTCAAAAGTTCTACGCCTAAGTGGGATATCTCAATCAGATTGAAACACACTTTTGCCACCAACAAGTACAATCATGTAATGAATCATAGACATAAGAAATAAAACTGTAGTATGATTAGTGTCTTTGTACAAGTCAATCTTGTGGCCACCAGAAATGGACAAAACTGGCTATAGGACAGTCATCAAGTACCCGCAGCTGAAAGCTAACTCCAACACATATACATGCACACATGGTCTCTACTTTGGGCGATAATGCCTCTTCCTTTTCCACTTTTAAAAGTGGGCTGTGGAATTGAAGCGTGACAGAGAGGGCATTGACGATGACACGCGTCCAGGAAGGCCGTCAACAGCAACCATTCCTGAAAACATTACCCGAGTGTATGATGTGGTGATGGCTGATGGACGACTGACCACTCGACATATTGTCAGTGTTCTAGGCATCTCTCATGAGAGGGTTGAGCACATTATCACCAAGGAGGTTTGAATGGAAAAAGCTTCTGCAAGATGGGTGCCAAAGCTCTTGACAGCGGATCAGAAAAGTGTCAGATTCCTGGCGTCTCGTGACTTTTTATGCCGTTTTGAAGCAGATCCCAATGATTTTTTGGCCCGATTTTAAACCATTGATGAGACCTGGATTCATCACTTTGAACCAGAAACCAAAATTCAGTCTAAACAGTGCAAGCATCCAGGACCCCCCCCCCCATAAAAAAAGCCATGTCGGTTCCTTTTACCGGAAAAGTGATGACCTCAGTCTTTTAGGATTCCAAGGGTATTATTCTGATTTACTATCTTGAAAAAAGCTAGACTGCCAGTGGAAGATATTATGCTGACCCACTGAGACAGTTGCGTGTAGCTATCAAAGGTAAGCAAAGGGGAATGCTCCCTAAAGGATTCCTGTTCCACCAACACAATGTTTCTGCACACAAATCGGTGGTTGCCGTGTCAGCGATTCATGATTGCGACTTCGAACTCATTGACCATCCCCCTTATTCACCCGATTTAGCCCAGTCAGAATTCCACATGTTTCCCAAAATGAAAAAAAAAACAGCCAGCCAGCATTTTCCTAGTAATGATGACGTTTTTTGTTCTGCTGCAAATTACTTTTTGAAGGTGGCTGAAGAAAATTTCTTCTTGACCGGTATCCAGGCCTTGCAACATCGCTGGCAAAAGTTTGTAAACCTGGAGAGGGACTATGTAGACAAATAAATGGAAACCATCGACTTTGTACGTGTCTTTCACAGCTGGGCTTACAACTTTTCAGCCAGCCCTCGTTCATGTACATCCAACTACATCTACACATACTTATACATAAATACACCCACAAGTATGTATGTATGTATATATATATATATATATATATATATATATATATATATATATATATATATATATATATATATATATATATATATATATACATATATATAAATATATGGAGAGCGAGCGAGAGGCTTGAAAATATTGGTCACCATAATTGGACGCTAACCTGAAACATTACTGAACGTTCCCAACAAAAGAATGGAGAATTTCACATAGATACGCACATGCATAGAAATTGCATGCAATGTATTTGATATTACAGTTAAAGAAAAATATTATATTATGCACAATCGATGAAATACAGCTGTCATACGTTTGAAAGACGTCTGGTAATCAAACATAACTGACATACCCCATTTAGCACAAATCTTGTCATACTTTGACAAATAGCTCCAAGCAAAGGTCATGACAGTACGCTAATATGGAGACGGGATTTAAAATATCACGGTAAATTTTGGGAGGCTTCCTATGAAAAAACCGGCGTAAGATTCAGCAATAAGGAAATACTTTGAAATGTGACGATATGTGCACATGAAAATATTTTACCATGCTACTGCTGAACTTTGCTTAGCATCGCGAAACAAGTGTCATGTATACAATATCATTATCTATGCAAATAGAAACTATTTGATTGAATATGACTCTAGTCTGTCACCATATTTACAAATTAGTTATTATTTGACGTTGACAATTTCATGTAAAGCGGATTATCCATTTAAATCAGAACTGGTGAACAAAACTTGAACTGATGATTTTTGGCATATTAGGTTTGTTAATTAAACAATTGGAAAACATAGGCGGCATATATAGAGTCACGCATTTGTGTCTGTGCCAAACAAAAATCATAAAGTAAACCCCAGACAAATTAGAGAATAGATACTGGATTCCAGATGAAGACATAACAAATATTAGGGTTAACTTGCACTTTTGTTCATATCTACACATCTTAGTATCCAATACTATATATATATATATATATATATATATATATATATATATATATATATATATATATATATATATATATATATATATATATATATATATATATATGTATATATATATATATATATATATATATATATATATATATATATATATATGTATATATATATATATATATATATATATATATATATATATATATATATATAAGATTGTATTCAAATGTACTGATAGAGAGCTTTCAATTAATCTGATTTATTCTTTTTCTCTATGCTATTGAGGGTTTGTTTCTTTACTTACAACACTTTTAAAGGCTGCTACTTTGCTGAGTCACAATAGTGACAAAGGGGAACTCGAAATGATACAAAGGTATGATTAAGACTGAAAATGCCCTGCTTCACCATCATGATATAGGTTATATCATTGACGACGTCCTTTTTGTCGTGTAGCTTGAAAAAAAGACTGCATGACTTGAAACTATAGTTCAAAGTTAGAACAGTTCTATCTCCAGGAATCACGACACAAAACTTCTGAGTCACAAGTTGAGTTGATGTTTTATTCCATTGGGATCAAGAGTAAATTATCTGTTTTTATCATTTGAATTAAATAGTCCTAAATAAAACATGCATGATATATTAGGGATTGCTTTAAAGCTTTAAGAAGCTTATAGGTTATCTACTGATCACAGTTATATGTTGTTACTTTTTTGTGTATCGTAAAGCATGATTTTCTAATCATCGTTTTCTCTGCTTTCATTGATTGCTCCTTTGTCGTCTAGCTGCATTCCCTTTTGAAATTTAGGTGAACCAAATCCTGAGAAAATCTGTCGGTCTTGATGAAGTGTTATCTTGGTTTGATCTACATGTGTACCTCTTTGTTAGTTCGTTATTTGTATTTCAAAAAAAAACGCAGTGACCTCCACAGTGTGAACGACGGTTATAAATTTTAAAGGAAAGTACTGTTAGATATAGCAGAGAATGCTGTAATCAGCCTATGCAACGACACAAGCTTACTTTGTTTTGGCAAAAGGAGATGGAAGAGTCTAAGATTAAATCGCTCTGGAGCAGCGGTTGTCTTTGTCAAACTTTACCAGTGAGTCTATGCAAGCCAAGTCCTGAGAGAAGCTAAGTTTTTTACCGGTTTTATGGCCCAAAACTATCTATACTTCATGTTACTGCCAAAGTGCAACGTTTACGCGTAAAGTATGCATCTTGAAATACGCATTAGGTACTGTCAGAAACCTGAATACTTTTTCGCTCTGTCCCCAATTTTAATCCTACTGGCGGGCGACATTCATGCTATTCTTGGACCCGCGCAACAAGATATATGCTGTCATTTCAATGTACTTAGTCTGCCTCAAGACAAACTAAGACGTATTTGCTCAGACCGTGCTGACCATTTTGATAATATATCTATGTTGGAAATATTTTTTCGTCCAATAATGCTTTGGACGAAAATTTTTCATTATAATTATTTCAGCCGATTTTACGTCATGACCGGCCTAATGGTGGTGGGGGGAAGAAATGCACTCTTTTGGCCAGTTGCGCACGTGTATGTTAAACCTGCGGTTGACTCCACGTTAGAATGGACAACCTGGCGTTCTGGCGTTCTGAATCTGCAAAGTTAACTACATGTTAACTCCAGGTTGAGCAACCACAAGTTGGTTTGCACAGGGTTATGTCAAGTACAGTTGATACAACCTCAGGTTGAAACCACTTGCTATGCTCCTTGACTTACAACAATATTTCGCTTGAAAAATACTTAGTACCGGCGCTAGTCGCTGCAGCGCAACGATCGTTACCCAGTGTCCTTGGCGACAGGTGGGACAGCTATTCCAGAGCCGCCATTGTTGCCATTGCCACAGCGTAGAACAGCGCACACCTCTGAAGTGATTCCAAAGTTTTTAACTGTTTATTGCTAACACAAGGGAAAATGCCTCTTTACCATAGTTCAGTTCCAGGCTGCACGGCAGATTCAACGAAATTGAAAAATCGTAAGAAATAATCATGAATAGAAGGCATAACTTCCTGGAGCTTTCCCTCAGCGGGTGTCGGTGATGAGAGCACCGCGGGAAAGCGCATGCCATTCAGCAACATTAACTGGACCAAAGGCCATCAGTGCTCATGCGTGTGATCGTCGCGCTACACTTTCTGGTAGCATGAACCGCCGGTTCTAAGTTTAAAATCCCAGGGAACTATGTACTGTTTGCAATTTCATTGTGTGTATGCGTACTCCACATACTCATATGCCCAGTTTTCCTTCACTGAATAATGTTATAGACATGTTAGTTAAATTCATGGAGACTGGTGTTTTATGCTGGACCTTTTTACATATTCATGTCCACTGGTCACCAGTGCACCAGCGTGGGCTTCAAATTAAGGTCAACTTCACTCATCTGCAGAAAGAAACTTCGTCGGAATTGGTCGAGGCACCTCGGTATACAATAGAGAGTAAAAATAATGATGGACGAATGATCAACAAAACACACACACACACACACACCATCGCCCCGCAGTTTAATTCGAGGCACCGGATAACTGACAGAACAAAAAAAACTGAAGTGCATATGACAAAATGTGAAGCGTACTGCCAAAAAAAAAAAAAAAAAAAAAAAAAAAAGAAGAGAAAGAAATTGCAAAAGAAAAACAAGAAAAGAGAAAAATCGGAGGAGGAAAGAAAGAGGGGACTCTTCGCTCAATATCCCAGAAGGTGACCGACATACTTCCACAGCAAATGTTAGCTTAAGGAACCCATATGATGACGATGATGAATACAATGGAGAGGGATCGCCAGATATATATATATATATATATCCTACATGGTAATCAGGGAGGTTGCTCCTTTTTATCTGCATGTGAATATGAATGTTTTAAATTTCATTCATTTTGTAACAAATTCCTCTGAAATAATTTTGGTCACATGCACAAGTTGACTCATCAAATGAAGAAGGTGCTATTTTTGTAAAAAAAGGGATTTTTTTCACACTAATGCATAGGTGTCACAGTACCCCAACCCCATGTTAACCATGACTTGGGGCAATGTTAAAATGAAACCATATTGTAACTTCAGGTTAAGGTGTTTTTGAACTTGTGCAACCCAACCTGTCTGTTAACTCGACGTTAACTCCAGCATAACCTGAAGTTAGCACACACATCTACAAATTGCCATCTGTATCTCGGTCTATATTAGTCACCCGACGTGCCGATATTGAAATGTTACGGAGCGAAATAAGGCTCCACAACAGTAACTTTCTATTTAGGGTGATTTACAGACCTCCTAATTCCAACACTGCTTTCTGGGACAAATTGCAAGAGAGTATTGATTTAACAAATGCTGCCAATGTCAATAACATTATATTGCGGGCGAGTTTTTGCCATTTACAGCTACAAACGTTTTGACATTACATGTAAACGAACCAATGCGAATAACTGAAACCTCTGCAACTTGTCTGGATCAAACTATAAGCAACATCCCTGATGATATAACTAATTATATAAATAATGTTCACGTTCTTCCCATAATTCCAGATTGCGATCACTGCAAAGTCGGCACAAATCTGGTATTTCGACGGAAAAGTGAGCCTGTATATTCCAGACATGTCTATAATTACAATGAAGCCAACTTTGATAGCTTTAGAAACTATCTAGACAGCTTGAATTGGGAAACATCTTTTTTTTTTTTCGATAACATCGATATTTGTTATAACGTATGGTCGCAAATGTTTTTGGAGGCTTCAAAGTTTTGTATCGCCAATCACTATGTTGTTGAAATCTGCCCCTCTGACCTACAATGGTATAATTCCCATCTTCGTTCTCTCCGTCGTAAGGCACACAGAGCACATGCTAAGGTTAAATCTAACGGGCGCCGCCATGACGCCGCTTCCTGGTCTTCATACTGTCATCTTCGCAATTATCAAGATCAACTAAAAATTGCAGGACAAGAATATCACGATAAAGTTCGAGCGGAATAAATACTTCAACTCAGAAAGGAAAATACTGGTGGCGAACGGTGAAACATTTTCTCAACCGAAATCATAATGGCACCAATTCCGTCTCTTTTGGACGAAGGCAGGCACGTAACCGGCCACTTGTAGAAGGCCGAAGCTCTTAATACTTTTTTCCTTAATCCATTCAAACTTGTTGAAAGTTCTGCTAGTCTCCCGTTCATCCTAATGATAGCTCTCTCTCTCTCTCTCTCTCTCTCTCTCTCTCTCTCTCTCTCTCTCTCTCTCTCTCTCTCTCTCTCTCTCTCTCTCTCTCTCTCTCTCAGATAAAGAAGTGCTTGACACCTTACTCTGTCTAGATTCCTCAAAGGCATCTGGCCCTGATTGTATCAGTAATGAATTCCTAAAAAAGTGGCTCCTTTTGTTTTCAAGTTCCTTGCCAAACTGCACAATCTTTCCCCGGGTAAAAATACAATTTCCTTCGTTATGGAAAGAAGGTAATGTTATCTCGATTTGCGAAAAAGGCATAGAAAACTCATGTAACAACTATAGAGCAATATCTGTGTTAAGTTGTGTTGTGTAAAATATTCGAGAAAGTGGTCTTTATACATGTTTTTAACTTTTTCAGAGATAATCTATTAACATTAGTACAACAGTCCGGTACACCGGGCGATTCCACGGTTGATCAATTTCTTGGCATATACCATGAATTATGCTTGGCCAAAGACTATCAATAAAAAGTACGCCTTGTTTTTTCTTGATATAAGCAAGGCTTTTGATAAGGTTTGGTACACTGGCTTGCTGTTCAAACGTAACAAGAATGACATCTGAGGTTCATTGCTAAATTGGTTTTCTGATCATCGAAGTTGTCGTTGTCAATCGTCCAGTTGAGAAAAAGTCCAAACTGGTGTACCCCAAGGGTCAGCATTGGGACGACTGTAGTCTTTTACCTACACTAACGACATTGTTAACATTGTCCGTTCCAATATTAAACTTTTAACTTACGACATTTTTTATATTTAGCTGTAGATTTTCCTGGTCATGCTGCCGAAATTATGAACTCTAGATCTGGCCTTGTCATCATTGACAAATAATCAGATGATTGGCTTGTGACTTTTAATGCTCTTAAAACCGACAACATGCTGAGCTTTCTTAAAATTAACCATCCAGACCATCCTCCTCGCTTTCCAGGGTCATGCTTTGGAAAATGTCAACAGTCACAAGCATCTTAGTCTAACTTTGAGTTCCACCTTGAGATCACATAGGCGATATTACTTCTAAAACATTAAAATTAGATAACATTATGAAAAGTTTTGAATACCACATTGATTGCCATACATTAGAAACTATTTACATGTATTTTATACGACCAATTCTTAAATATGGAAGTGCCGTGTGGGATGGATGTATAATAGCTACAGAAGAAAAACTAGAAAGGGTTCAACTGGTTGCTGCAAGAATAGTTACTGGAGCTTTCACTGGTACAGCCAATGCAGAGTTGTATGAAGAACTCGGATGGCAAAGCTTGGCTAAACGAAGAGAAAATGCCAAATTGATACAAATGTTTAAGATAATGAACAATCTAGTCCGAAATACTCTCAATCGATAATTCATGAAAATAAAATTCCAGAAATACCAACATATAATACATGGCAATCATCTGACCCTCCTCGATTTAGAACAAGACCAGATCTATTCAGGAAATCATTTTTCCTTCGATTGTAAGACTGTGGAATGCAGTTCCACTTGATATGTGGAATTCTCCATCCCTAGCACAATTTAAATCTAAACTTAGAAATATTCCCCCTCGACCCGTATTTTTACCCAACTTTATAACTTCGGAAGTACATTTTAATCAATTTCCAGCACAAGATTACAGCCATATAACTCCTGTCTATTTAAATTAGTAATTAAACATGCTGCCTCTTGTAACTGCAGTTCAGCAAATGAGGATACTTGGCATGATTTTTCCATATGTCTTAGGCATACAAAAGCAAGATCGAAGTTACATACCACTATTTTTAACATGCTTTTTTCACCATGCTCACAATATTTTATATATGGTTCACCGAAATGAAGATATCACGAAAACATGCAAATTTTTTCAGCGGTTCAGGATCACATTATTACTACATCTAGGTTCTCAAATACGGGTATTTGCTACAGAGGGCCCGTCTCTGCCGCGGTGTGTGTGTGTGTGTGTGTGGTGTGTGTGTGTGTGTGTGTGTGTGTGTGTGTGTGTGTGTGTGTGTGTGTGTGTGTGTGTGTGTGTGTGTGTGTGTGTGTGTGTGTCTGGCGGGCGGGCGGGCGGGTGGGATGGGTGCGGGCGCCTATTTTCTTTCATTGGGCTTTTTGCATCTATTTGCTCTGCATGCACGCTCCGCGGAACAGATGGAATTTTTTTTAGTGCAAGTAAATGCGGGTTGTCTTGGAGAATAAGCTATTGAATATCATATATATATATATATATATATATATATATATATATATATATATATATATATATATGTGTGTGTGTGTGTGTGTGTGTGTGTGTCTCTCTCTCTCTCTCTCTCTGTGTGTGTGTGTGTGTGTGTGTGTGTGTGTGTGTGTGTGCGTGAAGTATGAATGTTCAATTTGGGGCAGCCCCATTATCTATCTGTGTTTACCGTGGGCGTTCTCTTCTGTTTGTTATCGTTGCATGGTCGGGCACGCATCACCCTGAACTGGCTGCTCATGCAGCAGTCATGTTTATTCGATTTCCTATTCTTTGCAAGAGAATTTAATAGAGCGCCTGGCCCTCCTCCACAATTGTCACTAGCAATAGGAACTCACGAATATAAGGAGAAATAAACAATATGCTTAAATCAATACTATCTACGTAGACCCTGGTAATGGTACAACTGCTCAAGACATTTTATAGTGATGGCTAATTTCTGATAATGTGCTGATCCCACACAAAATCAAAGCAATGAGGAGTGCTTGTACCAGAGACCAAATTATCGGAAAGTCTAATGACAATCCAACCATCTTACGGCTACATGCAAATCGTGTGCAGATGCTCTCGAAAATTATACTACATGCGTGCATGTAAATACCAAACTTATTGCCAAAGAACAGTTTGCTTACAATTCTGAATGAACCAAGAAAGCATTTCTTAACACACGTGCATATCTTCGAAATTTATACATATATATATATATATATATATATATATATATATATATATATATATATATATATATATATATATATATATATATATATATATATATATATATATGTATATAACCTGTATATCGTAATATGACAATAAAACGTTACTGGGCCATCTTTGATAACAAAACATTACTGAACTAGTAGCTGAAGTACGTTGTCCTTTATAGTAGGAGTTGCCTTCATAATTTTGTTTTCGCTTCAGTCGTGGCCACTGGAGATCAGGTCCATAGATTATATGATTCATACTTTTCAGCACGTACGATGTGCCAGACTGTTTCTGTATTGTTGGCTTCTTGAAGGCACGTCTGTTGACTGTTGAAATCAAAGCTGTTTTCAGCTTAGTCCACCGACAAGTCAGCTAAGCTTATATGTATCTTTAATTTTCTGCTGTCGTCACCATTGTCGTCTGCAGCTATTCAAATTAATCATCAGCTGTAGACACAGTACGTTGGGCAGAACCTCTTTAAATTTGGTGAATGGGTATCTAAGCTGAGTTTCTACTACGTTTGTTTAAAAGAAGTCTCTCTCTCTCTCTCTCTCTCTCTCTCTCTCTCTCTCTCTCTCTCTCTCTATATATATATATATATATATATATATATATATATATATATATATATATATATATATATATAAACATATATATGGTTTTTACTCAAAGGCTTTCTCTACTATTTGGATAGTTGCTTCGAAATTATAGAGGAACATATTTGGGTGCCTCTATAGCTTAATTTGTCGGAGTGTAAGTTTGCCTTTTCTTCATTTTATTTTATATCATCTCATCTCATTTCATATTATTTTATTTTCCTGTGTGTGTGTGTATCAAATTTTTAAATATTTCTCCTTCAAAACCGATAGATGGAAGGATACCGTCATCTAGGTTAAGTAAAATGCACTAAGTAACACCATTATCATTTTCCGATTTTTAACAAACTTCTGAAATTGCAAATAGAAGTGTCTTGTTTGGCGCCTTACTAGATTGCTCATACTAATGATGTTTTTCGTTCTCAGGGAGTATGTTTAAACTGTAACTTTCAACCTAGTGGTTCAAAATAACCCATTGGCACATTGTGGCGCCTCTGGTTCCCAATTTCTCTATATGGGTCACCCTGATCAAATCCCCGTGGAAACTTGGATAATTTTAGTATTTTCACTGTAACACAATATTTGCTTTGTTGCCTGAACGAGCTTGATGGTTTTGATTACATGTGCTAGCTTGGAAGTGTATTTCAATAGACATGACCTCTACCTTTGAAGGTCTTATTGTTATACTTGCGAATTTCGTTGCAATATGACAACACCCCAGCCGTGAGGGCTACAGAAGGCTTAGACTTACACGTTGTAGTCCCCTTTAAGGATCAGGTTGAGACTACCCATGAGTGGCCTTGACCAGATTACCGAGGTCACAGCACAATGGGGAATGCTTAGGGAGGTAAAATGTAAGTAAACATACTTAATTCCTCTATATTACCTAATAGTACATTGAATATTCTAAACAGGAGGTTTTCTAGACATTCAGACGCAATTCTATATACAAGACAAACAGGACTTACAAAATAAAAAGATATGGAAACACTATAAAACAAATGGCTATAAAAGACAGACAAAGAATCCACTAGATACATAAACACCTTACATTAAATACTGAAGGTTTACATAGGTGTGGCCCTAACACCACGAACACCATACGTTTTGGGAATAAAGGTGCGGCTCACATTTAATTTAGCGGGACCTACACCAGGGAAATATAAATAACTAAATCTGCTGAGTAGGACAATGTAATCTTACAACAAAGTAAAAATTGTTTCGTTTACTTCCTTTGGCTGATGCAACATTCCATACAAAAGCATTTCCACAAAGTGGTGTTGATCTAATTGGTAAATCTTTTGGGTGAACTTCTGGGACTAAGTTATTGCATGTGACACTACTTCTTGTCGAACTAAAATATATGTGATACCACTTCCGTTGCACATCCAATAGCCAATCAGTGAGGCTGGATTTAGCTATCTGACAGCTGGCTCTGCTTGCAAGATATTAGATATCAACCCAAGACACCATGGGTGCTATCTAGTGGCGATTGCATTTTAGTTCTATTGACCTAATTTATTAAGACATGGGGTTACTGCTGAATTCAGGGTTTGAGTATTAGTTTGAGCTGTTTTAGGTAGTAGTTGAACATAACACAGTATTGTGCTTGGGGATGACTGTGTAAACTTCAAGTCAAGGTGGCATACTTTGACGTTGATCCTGATCCCTTGGTCCCAGGACACGCGTTTTTGTATTTTTTTTAATTGAATCAACCGTCTACATTCCTTTATACCCTGACGAGAAAAGAATATACACAAGGAAAATAGCAATGGCAGTTTAGCCGAAAACACACACACACACACACACACACACACACACACACACACACACACACACGAATTGAATTATTTTTTCGTAACGAGTACCAGTCTGTGCATGCTAGGTAAGTTTATCATACAATTGCCACAGTCCTCCTAATTCTCTCTATGCTGCCAAATGTAGGTACAGCTTATCCAGCAACAGAGTTAATAAATAGACCTAACACTCCATAAGGAACACAAGATGTCATAAAGCAGCAATAAAAGTGGAATATTTGTAGACATTTGACATTGCAAACAAGCTGACACCAACATTACTTCCACTTGATCGTAGCGTAGGTGGGATCATTCAGTTCCACCAGCATGCACTTACCTTCCCTTTATAATGCTCAACATATTATCAATCATACTCCTAATAAAATACCTTTCTCTTGAATCAGTAGGTCCAGAGTGTCCAGGTTTATAGTTTTTTTTTGGGGGGGGGTGCTTTTTGTTTTCTGTTTTTGTTTTTGTTGTTGTTTTTCTTGTTTTTTTTGTTTTGTTTTTTGTTTGTTTGTTTGTTTGTTTTGTTTTGTTTTTTTTGCCGTATGCAATATAAGTGGGCTGAGGAATGCTGCTTTCTCTTTCAGCGCAGGTTGTAACAATAGTATATATGTATAGTATTTTCATTGACATAACGAGACCACATTTCTATTCTTTATAAACACACATTTTATTCAAGTACCAACATTCCTACAGTTACCAAAAGAGAGCTGAGACCATATGAATGGTGCGATTCAACAGTTTTCTTTGTGCTTTGTGGACGTTGTGCCCAAAGCACCTCGAAGAAAGCTGTTGACTAAGTCAAAACTAAAAGTGTTAACTCGGTCAACAGTCCAGTTCTGCAAAGGTTAAATGGCTTTGCACATAGGGACAATTACTCTGTGATTGTGACATAGATATTTTACCGGTTCATCTTTATGGCCCATTACAATCACACATAGGTAAATTAATGTTGCATCACCAATTGGCCCTGTCCAACTACATTAGAACAATCGCAGCTGGAGGCATTCCCAATGCACAACTTAAATTTCAACAGTCACGCAAGCATGTATCTTTGTAGTATTTGTGGTTATGGAGCTTCTGTTGTGCAGAAGTCTACTTAAGGGCTAAGGAATCCAGATGCACTGGTGAAAAATTTGCTTTACAGCAGATCTATGTTCTTACAAAAGGAGGAGTTTCAAGGATCTGCAACGGCTTTAAATATTAAAAGCGTGTAAATGATAGGGAATTGTATTTTGAATGACACTACTTGTTTGTTTGTTTGTTCTGTAACGGAATAATTTTTATCCCGCGGTTAAACTTTGCCCGAATGGTATTTTCATCAAGTCCTCGTGCATCAGTCCGTCCGTTCGTCCATCCGATGACAATTTAAGAATGCACAGAACTGCCTAAACGAACTTTTTTGTGTTTACCCGTTTCATAAATAGTGGATTCCATATCAGCAACCTTGACGTTCTTTCAAGGTCACAGGGACCAACTTTGTCAGTTTTATAGCATCTTCATTCTCCATAACGTAATAATTAAAAGAGCTAACTCAACCAAATTTGGTGTGTAAATCTATGATTACATATATGCTAACATTTGAGCGGACTTTGACCTTGGAACAAGGTCACAGAAGTCAAGTTTGTTAACTGCAGCAATTTTATTATAAAGTTAACGTGAAAATGGAATGAATTTCTGAAAGAAAACGTTATGCATGTATTCCTTCTATGGAGTGTTTTGGATAACATGGCACATGGGTAATCCTGACCTTAGTTCAAGGTCACATAGGTTAACTTTATTAAAGATTATGACCACACACACAACCTGTTTCAGACTACAAAAGCTGATATTAAATATACAAACCTAGTTGCATAATATGGAGTACTTTAGAAGGGGCTTGGTTTGATTGTGTATTTGAAAACCTAACCATCCACTAAAACCTTGATTTAGCCTATGTTTCACTCTGACGGGGTGCGTAGATATTATTCCATGAGTAACCTTGCCCTTAGCAAACAACAAAACACTAAAATTTGGTATATACCGTTATTGCATGAGATTGCACGTAGGACTGTGTCATTTTTACGAAGGCAAGGCCTCAGCCGCTTGCCATCGGCAGAGTTGTAAAAAGGAGAAGAACATTGGCCGAAGGGGCATATAAGGCGCACACCGGTTATTCAGTGAGTCTGTTAACCATTATTTTAAATTAAACAAACATCGATAAATTTCCATGGCTGAAAATATACCGCTACCCCCTTAAGTATTAGAGTGGAAATTCACACATTGTCACTATTTAAAGTGGCACCCAAATCCGTATTCGTGTGAAGATGATCTAACTACGAAAACCACTTATACATACACTTATATAAAAACGAAAATATTTAGTGCCAGAGAGACTGATCTCATTACATTCCCTTCTATGTTTAGGCTTAGATTTATACTTTCTTGTAGCAGATGCAGCACTTTGCTGTTTGTTATTCTCTCCATGAGTGTTGTACTATTTATATTTGGATACTTTTGCGGCTCTTCTTGCCTATCTTTTACGCTTTGCGCAATGTTTCACGGGTTTTGTGTCCTTTAATGGCTTTTGGGGGGGGGGCAAATTTTCTCTTTTTTTGCACTGCAGGCAAACATACAATATGTTCCTTTCTTATTATATTCACTTGTTTTTGTTTTCCTCTGTAGTTATGGCAAACATCTAGCGTCAACAGACACATTTCTGGGATTTCAGCACCACATGGCATCTGTATTCGAACAGCTATTTTGTTCTGATGAAGGTTTGTTCACCTTTCCTAATCCCTTTCTTTCTTAATCGATTTGTCCCTGTAATGTTCTGTTTTAATTTTTCCTTGACATTGCTCAACAAACTATCGAAATACAAACTTGCACTGTTGTTGCTGTAACTGCTAATGCGCTTCAAAAAATTTCTTCTAGCTTAAAACAATTCAATTTACAGAGCCGTGCCCAATTGTCGGACGTGCCCAATTCTCGGAAACTGACGATAGTTTTTGCTATTCATTGACATAATGTGTAAAAAAATATTAATTTAATAACCACAGAGAGACTGATGTTGGATCAAAGACAAGTTGACATATTTTGGACACAATGTCAGCTTTTATACAGAAGATATCTATTATAGTCGGTAAGTGTTATTCAACAACCATGCGACGCAGTTTGCAAACATTATGTTTTAAATCTTATATGTGTGTTACCATACAGAGGTTCTCACCTCAACACCTGTAGTATAATTTCTAGCTAGAAGGTAAACAAAAATAACGTGCAGCCAAATACCTTCACATGTCCGACATTTGGGCACACCTTACATGGCAGGATTTTCTCGATCATCTCTTGTAAAATGTGTGCGCGTTCGCTATCCAAAGAATGTGGTTTGCCAAGGAACATACGCAAAAAATTCACAGTGTTTGATCTCTTCAGCGGCACTGCCAAACTATATCACGAAATGTAATTTAAATTTCAGTTTGGCAATCAACGCAACCTAGGGCTAAGCTGTCCGACATCTGGGCACCGCAGTGTACGTTATTCCAAAATAAGCAATGTTCCTGTACAAATTTCTACTTGCATTTCATAAATTCTCTGCGGAAGGCAGTCTACTAGGAAAATACCATAATCTGCATGTATCTAAATTAATGCAAGAAAAGACATTGCCGCACATGCACACATCGATACCCCCCCCCCCCCACACACACACACGCACACTTGCTTTTAAGCAGTGTAGATTAGTTATCTATAGATTTGGATTTTTGGTTTGTTTGTTTTTTGATTGGAACACATTTATTTAGCCTGCGCGTGCCTGGAGTACAATAGGAGGCCAATATATTGGTTTATACAATTAGCAATATGTTCCCATCCTCATATTTCTGTTTGAGCAGTTCATCCGAGTTATCTTCATTTGTTCAATCCACATTAGCGGTAGGGTATTGTACGAGGGCTGGCTGAAAGGTTCTAAGTCCAAATGTAAAAGACCCGTACAAAGTCGATGGTTTTCATTTATTTCTCTACGTAGCCCCCTTCCAGGTTTACACACTTTTGCCAGCGATGCTGCAAGGCCTGGATACCGGTCAAGAAGAAATTTTCTTCAGCCACCTTCAAAAATCATTCACAGCAGATATAGCGACCGCCTAGTTCCTTTTCCATTTTGGGGGAAAGTTGGAAGTCTGAATGGGTTAAATCGGGTATGTAAGGGGGATGGTCAATGAGTTCGAAGCCACAAGCATGGATCGCTGACATGGCAACCACCGATTTGTGAACAGGAGGAACTTGGCGGAACAGGACTCCCTTATTGATCATTCCCGGTCGCTTATCCTTGATAGCTCCATGCAACTGTCTTAGTGGGTCAGCATGATATCTTCCATTGATGGTCTGGCCTTTTTCAAGATGGTCAATCGGCAGAATATCCTTGGAATCACATAAGACTGAAGCCATCACCTTCCCAGTAGAAGAAACCGACTTGCCTTTTTTTTGGGGGGGGGGGGGAGCTTCCATTGTTTAGACTGAATTTTGGTTTCTGGTTCAAAGTGATGAATCCAGGTCTCATCCATGGTTACAAATAGGGCCAAAAAATCACCAGGATCTGCTTCAAAACGGCATAAATTGTCATGGGACGCCAGGAATCTGACACTTTTTTGATCCGCTATCAAGAGCTTTGGCACCCATCTTGCAGAAATGTTTGTCATTCCCAACTCCCTGCTGTTAATGTGCTCAACTCTCTCCTGAGAGATGCCCACAACGCTGGCAATATGTCGAGTGGTCAATCTTCCATCAGCCATCACCATGTCATGCAATGTTTTCGGGAATGGTTGCTGTTGAAGGCCTTCTTGTACCTGCGTCATTGTCAGTGCACAGTTTTCAATTCCGCAGCCCACTTCTTAGCAACAGTGGAATAGGATGGGGGTATTACTCCCTACAGTGGAACCATGTCGGCATGTATCTGTGTTGGAGTTATCCCTTTAAATTGCTGGCACTTGATGTCTGTCCTATAGCCAGTTTTGTCCATTTCTGGTGATTTCAATAGGTTAGTTCACAAGATGGTCTGGTACAAAGACACTAATCACTACAGTTGCAGTTCTTATGTCAATGATTCATTAAATGAATGTACTGGTTGGTGGCAAAGGTCTGTTTCACTCCGACTGAGATACATCATTTACGCTTAGAACTTTTCAACCAGCCCTCGCACAATACCTAGTTATTTTCTTTTACATAAAACATCACTTTAGTGAACTTGGTTTCTGCAGTGTAACTCAGAATGTAAGATATGACTTCAATATTGCACATGATAATAGTACTGAATTAGGGCTTGGTGGGCTTAGAAGATGAATGACCTTGACTAAATTCCAAAGGTCACCAGGTTGGTCAGTCTGTCGGCAGAGAGTCTGTTGTTTCTGCACCATAACTCCAATTTTCAGATAGGACTTTAATAGTGCCCATATTGTACTCCTTCATAAGGGATAGGTGAAATATGAAGGTGGTTGACCCTAAGTGAATTGCGACCACAGCATATATCATATCATTATTGATACTCTAAAATATTTTTAAAATTTATAATTTTTGTTTTATATGTTATGACTGCCCCAAGATCTTTCGAATACTACTATCCTCATTTAACAAACCATTGGGTGCGGACTCCACAATTTTCAAAATGGCAACCAGTGTGAGTTAGTCCCGATTCGATATTTTGAAGAGGTAGTATCCAACATTAATGTGTGATTAGTGTTAACGGAAGGTTAATTTGTCGAATGAATGTAACGTAAAATATAAAATGGGACACTTCCAGTGTGAGCATTACCTGAAAATACAAATACAACGGCTTGAAATTGCCAGTTTTTGATGGCGGTGGCCCCCAGAATTGGGATATTGTATCATATACTAAAGTCGCCCAAGGCAATGAATTAAGTGGCACCACACGGCACAGCAGTTGAGAGCCCCGTTGAGCCAAAGACGGAGCTTAGTAGAGAATGTTTTCCCGATAGTGGATACAGGTACAAAAGTACCGGCGGGTTTTTATATAAATGGTAACAACAAATTATCTTCAAGAGTGTACCCTTATGTATCGCATGTTGATTTTAAAATGTGTTATTTTGAAATCTACAAATTAGAAATAAACCCATGCTGTGGAATACTAGATATATTTCAATTGTTGCACCTTGTATGTACGGTTTACATGTGACAACGATAACCCTATACCTACAATTATGCTAATATATATGAAAATAATTCATCACACTGATTACCATTATTCAATGCAACAGCCCAGTACAACATTGAATTTGGAAAACATTTTTAATGCACCCACCTTGACACTCGGCCACGAAAAGAATTTCATTTTTGAAAATGAATTAGTTAGGCTAGTTTACGGCAGGGTTAATCTAAGGATGAGGCTTCTTTGTGGGACTCGTCTGTGTTTTCTGGCTTTGTACACTTTTAATTGTCAAACATGTACCTATAATTGGGAAATGAAAAAGGCCTGATACCTAAATTCTTGCACTTAGTAACGTACAGGCCTATTTTGGTCATTGAATTTATCTTGCGCACATAGAGATAAGTAGACAATATACTGTATGCACATATGATTGTCTAGACCTCATCATGCCGGAATGATGATCGATACAAAGAGGAAATCTGTCTTTATGACTAACATTTTGCTGTGCTTCCTGGACCAACAGAGAAGTACATATAGCCACCATGAAGGAATGCAATATGTTTGAAGTTGAAGTAAATGATACAGCTTTTATCCGGGGCTATCACGCCCACATACAAGCATTGCTACGAAAACATCCCTGCTCCAGCGTAAACCAGCGTGACACTCACCTTAAGGTGGAAGCATGACACTCACCTTAAGGTGGAGGCTGTGAAGCTAGTGAGCAGTGAGACTGGCAACTTTGGATCGCAATTACCCATTTATTTTTTTCACAAGTACATTAAACCTATATATTTTCTGATTACTATATGTCCATAGATTTGTATCCATAGCTTTTTTTGCAGCATCGGAATTTTTTGGGATTTTATAGCATTTTTTCTGACTTAATAGGATTTTCACATTTTCACGCAGAAGTCACACAAAATTGTTTTGTTTTCCAGTTGAAATCAGAAGAAAGTTAAAATATATATCTGTGTCCAAGATCATATTCAATAGTTATTCCTGAAAAAACATAAACAATAAGTTATAGAATTTTTAATTTAGTCCTGAAAGGTTGTTCATTTTCCTTCTTTAAATTGCTCCAAAAGTCACGGAAGGGGTTGTCAGAAAAAAAAATCCTGGGAACTTTAAATGTCCGTTGATTTTAATGTGATAGGGCAATTCATACGTTTGTGAGGCGAGATACAAATTGCAGAGCTTGAGCAAAACACAGTTCCGAGAAGTCGCTTTGAAAGAAAAAATTGCCAATTCTTACGCTTTTGTGGCTGTAATATGACACATACTCATTTCTTCTGTTCTGTGTTTTTTTATTGTGTGAAATGAACTTGTAGCTTTACCTCTGTGATGTTGTCATTTAGCAAATGTATATTTTGTGGCTTAAATCTCGACTTCCTTTAACTTTGGAACACCACATTTTGCTTGTTTGGGTGTGGGTTCACATGGGGCTTACCATATTTGGGGATCAGTAAGTCGATTGTGCTAATTTGTTTTTACGTCAAAAAATAATTTCAAAGTAATCAGAACAATGGTAGTGATTAGTCTGAAGTGGCCCATTCTTATATCCACAGATAATGGTTTCCTGTGAGTGACCCTAGTCAATTGGTTTCCAGGGGTCATGGACTAATGACTGTGCAAACAATGACATGGTTAGTTAACATGCCCATGCAAACAAACCCATGTGCCCCGCACTGATTAAACTTTTCATTGTCAACAAAAGTTTTGAGATAAAATATCTCATATGAATATTATGTTCACACATCTGAGTTTTCGGGAGCATCTTGTTTAAGTATCAGACTATCCAAAATATGAAAAAGAGATTAGAGGTTATCCAAAGGTGGCAGCTTCAGATCTTCCACCTAAAATCGCTGGCTCTCTTGCAGTGTCAGTCAAGCCAACCTATATGATTATGAGTATGTGTAAACAACACTGCGCGTGACTACACCTACGGATGGCATTTCTTTCAAATCTCGGGCTCTGAAACAATGTACTTAGCATATGTTTCAATTGCTACGAATTTGGCAGAATTGATGATGATGATGATGATGATGATGATGATGATGATGATGATGATGATGATGATGATGATGATGATGATGATGATGATGATGATGATGATATCGTGTTTTGTATAGTGTAATATCCATGGTAAAACATGCTCTAAAATGCTGTATACAAACAAGATGACAGGCAATAAAATTACGGATAGCATTGGTAAAGTGCAGTCTAGCAATAAATCTGTTTAAAGCATTTTGCACTAAAAGGGCACACTGGGTATATCAATTATCACTGTCACTGATAATGCACATTGTTCCTTTTCTTCAAATAAGCTTTAAAAAGATAAGTCTTTTGGCTGCTTCTTGAATGATGACAAACTAGGCAAGGTTCTTCCGTTAATGGCAAGTTTTCCATAATTTAAGACCAGTATTATTACCATTAGATATACGTTGCGTATAAACATACTTGAGTGTCAATGTACAAGCCACACCTGCTATGACATCACCCTGGGTCCTCGGTCAACCTTTTTGGGGTTGCCCCGATGGCCTAGAGGTTAGCGTGTTCGACTTTACATTTGGCTAGGCGAGTGTGCCAAAGGTAGTGGGTTCGAATTCCGTACAGGTCTACATAAAATTTATCGTATTTTTCACTTGTATTGTTTCTAATCATTTTTCTGTTTTTCATTTATTAATATTTCTAAAATATTCGGCAATTTAAGTTCCGATTGCATATGATTTGCATACTTTGGTCGCGGCAAACTTGGCCACATTTCCATTAGATAGTGAACCATTTTTTATGTATGCACAGCACTTAGAATCACATCTATCTATCTATCTATCTATCTATCTATCTATCTATCTATCTATCTATCTATCTATCTATCTGTCTGTCTGTCTGTCTGTCTGTCTGTCTGTCTGTCTGTCTGTCTATCTATCTATCTATCTATCTGTCTGTCTGTCTAACTATCTATCTATCTATCTATCTATCTATCTATCTATCTATCTATAATATTGAAGGTATTAAGCATTTAAAATTGTAACAACCTAACTTGCATTAGTTTGAACTTACTAACTTCATCAATATCAGATGATCGACGCTTGCTGATAGGACTTTATTCATACGAATTATGCAGATACAGTTCTAGCGAATGCAGAGAAAACTTTAAAACCACGAGTGATGGAAAAGAAAAAAGACTAAATATATTATATAAAGAATATTGAGAACTATTAAATTTTGTTTATACACTCGCATAAAAACAGTTATACTCTATTTATGCGCTGTTGAACTTAATATAACATCAAATGACTTAATGTTGTCTGATCGTCCTAGATCAAACCTGGCAAATGTCTTGTAAAATGGACAGAGTTGAGCGCAATTTTAATGTTAACTGCTGAAAACCTATCAAGGTAACCAGCCTTTGCTCAATGGTCAGGAATAAGTTTATGTTTGAAACCAATGAATTATGGCCTCATTCCATACCCAGGAAACAAGTCCTGACTATATATCAAATTAGCTAGTCTTCGATGCCCATGAAGTACTGTTAGCCCTTGCTCACTATCCACGATAATATTGTTGATCAATACATGATAATAAACTTTTACTAGAAGCCAAAACTTCTTCGCGATTTTGGTTCTGGACATTTGAAAGTGCTAGGATGAAAATGTTTTTGACTTCGTGCTTCTTTCAACTCAAAATTTAAAATATGTGATTGATAATAGTGTTCTAGAGAAATTAAGATTAAGGTACGTTAACATTTATTCCGTATAGCAAATAAACGACTAGCCGGGACAATTAATTTGAATCTCCAAAAAAAAAAAAAAAAAATCAGTTTTTATTTTAAGAAAACTTCATATAGTTAGACGATTTAAGATTATTATTCTGAATTATCCACGTTTGATACTATTACCTTTCCTTTACATGTGTTACAGCAATCTACGTTCAAATCCTCGTGATATTTTGAAAAGAAATGTTTTTATAATTTATGTGCAAATTCGTAAATGTTAATGCTTTCGCCCAGTAATGCCCGAGAACAATTACTTTGTTTTTCTTTAAGGTGTGTGGGGCATAGGTGTATTTCTTTTTTGGAAATTCCACCAATAGTGTGTACAAAGGTTGTGACGCGGTGTTTTACGAACGTAATTTCGCATTACAAGTAAAACAATGCTACGCAAGTTTCAAAATTACGTAGCTTATTGTTTCTTACATTTACCACATGTGTGATATTAGAAATTAGCTATCAAGTACAAAAAGGTCACTCTGAGAAACAAAAGCTGCACATCCTGATGCCAACCATTAACGTCTGGTCAAGTCTGCTTATAAATCAATTATACCAAAGTTGACACATAGAAAGGGTTTTTCGCGACAGCAACGGTTTTTTTTTCTTCTTCATAATGCATGTTCTGCGTTTAAATAAATACATGAGGGTAAAATTATGACAAGCCAACAAGAGGTGTTCAGTATCTTCACGAAGACACGAACAGGCACAAATTGCACCAAGCTATGTACTTGTTAATTGAATATTGTTATATAGTAGAACTAGCTTCATTGTAAATTTCATTATTTGGACAACCGCTGTTGTAGCCTGGAAAATAGCGTCTTCGCTATCACATGAGTGAAACAGATTTACATAAAGGTTTACAGACAGAGAAATTGTAAAAGAGTTCAGCATATATTTTAAGGGCCAATAAGAACATTTATGTCAGACTAAGACTCGAAAATAGTGTTTCCAGTTTATATGTTTATAGAATAGAGCGTCTGTTATCAGGAATGCCCCCCCCCCCGATACTTCTTAAAATCCTTAAATTGACCTGTCGACAGTCACCAGCATGCGAGATGGAAACGTTCTCACAAAGGATATAGCATCCTAGATACATACATTTGTTCCTAGGTATCAAGTGCGTGCATTAACGTCACGACATCTGCCAAGAACATCTAACATTAGTAAGAATTGAAACTGTACGCGTACACATCACTACATCAGGCACCAGTAACACACATTCGTATTCACGAATTGAAAACGTTTGCTTTTACTTAATCACATCAGTGATGAGTACCTTACATACCTACTCACGAATTAACAACGTGCACGTACACGTCACCACATCTGCCACGAGTGCCTTTTATTTGTTGTGACGAATTGCGTACGTACTTGCCTGCTAAACATCCGTTCTTGGCGGTCTACTACCCCCCAGCGAAATTTGGCCAACATAGTGTATCGCCCCAAGAAAGTCTGCTTAGGAGGCAACGTACGTACAAGTAACCACCACATTTGGAGTGCACACTCTACATTTATTTTTTGAAAGTCTGGTACGTATGCGTATCACCACTGTATAACCCTCGCTATAATCGTCGGAGGATGGATCTCTTACAGTATATATATATATACGTGTATATATATATATATATATATATATATATATATATATATATATATATATATATATATATATATATATATATATATATATATATATACAGTGACACCTGTTTGATACGGACCCCGTTAGGACCGAGGAAAAGTTTCCCTATTAGCAAGGTGTCCTTACTATCAAGGTGCGGCACTGGAAGTGCTAATTGGGGATGCTTGCACATGTATCTGTGCCAAATAAAACAAGCTTAGGTTGACCATTAGACACCTGTACACACATGTGCATTCCCATAATTATCGTAAGTAAAAAAGCTAAGAAAATACCATAAAATGCCTACCTTATCACAAGTTTATTGTATTTGCTTTAGGCTTACAGTTAATTACAGGGGACTAAACTGCTAACTGAAAGTGGTGCTTTCATCTCAATAGCCTTTGATTATGATTGAGCATTGATGCGCTTATCCAAGCATTTCAGGTGCGTCCTAAAGAATAGCTAGCATGACTGGCAAGTGCCAGATCAAAAACAGTTTAATTCATTGACCTGTGACTGTGGATTGACAAGTGTCTTCGGGTAGGAGAAGCAGCTGTGTACACAAATCCTTAAAACAGTAAATCAGGGGTCTGTTGGTTTTTTTCTGTAACAGGTGCGTGAATAAAAAGTAAAACTGAATCAATGAGAAAAAGCATAGATTGTTCCCATGAAAAAAGGTATAGCATGACCCCATTTGAGAGGTAAAGTTACCACTGGGGTTGAGATAAGTGTCCACCTATTTTTCGATGTGTTCTTATTGTTAGGTTTTACTCTGTGTGTGTGTATATATATATATATATATATATATATATATATATATATATATATATATATATATATATATGACGCAATCATCCAATCGGGGCCATTTGGGCTGCGTGCGCATGCCTACAAGTGACACAGCCTCGCTTACACGTGCCCTATGCGTGACACAGCTACTTACATGAATACCACTCCGAGGATCAACAGAGACCCCCTGTGGAACTCTCGGGAAATGATTTCCCAGGACATAAACTGGGCTATTTGTATAGCCGTCTCTCTATATACATACATACATACATACATACATACATACATACATACATACATACATACATACATACATACATACATACACACATACATACATACATACCAATTGCAGAGTTTTAGAAGGAGTTTAGTATTGTACTATTAGATAAGCGAGAATATTATTACTGTTAACATTTCTGCATTCTTTAACGACACAATAGTTTGAATTATTTGCATTTTGGGATTGAATACGATCGTGTGCAAACTTGGGTACATTTGATTATGTTCAGTCTGTATGGTGATCAAGTCGAAGCAAAACTGTCGCGTGGACCGTGTCTACGATGGTTCGGCTGTCGACTGCACCATGTATGGTTATCAAGTTGAAGCAAAAATTGATGGATATAGTGATTTATTAAGACTTGCTACATACGTATATGTTTCACTAATGGCGACTTACTTAGGAACAACAAAAAAAAAGGATAGGCACGGAACGGAAACATCTACGGGCCTGGGCAAAACAAGAATTCTCCTGGAACGTCTTGTTGGCACATAAAACTATACAACACAGTCCACATCGGTCATTTTTTGTCCATTCAAATCGCAAACAGTACTGAAAACACCTGGCCACGATTGACTTTTATATCCAAATCAAATGTACTTTTGTGCGACTGTCCCAAAATGCATTGCGCCATGTTCAAAATCGCGCTCCCCAATACGTGCAGGACTTGCCAGGGTATTGTGTCGCATTTGGATTTTTAACTACAGATGAAAACTGCTTCAGACACAACCGATTGGGCAGATATAAAGTTAGTGTAGTAACTCCTGTTTCAAAATACTTTAAAGAGCGTTTGCTGTGTAAACTCGGAGAACGGACACCTGGAACCTAGCAAAATATTATGACAACGATCACCGAACAACTATGGCTGTGCAGCTGTGCTGTTTCCCCGGGCCAAGGTTAAGTTAACCTTCCAGACAAGTTGACATAAAATGCTGTGTTTGAATCGACTTTCCTGCAAAATAATGGCCACTTTCTCGATAAAATCTTTAAGGGCCGATCAATTTTTATTAGGGAAGGGCCGCTTGAAGCCTTTTTTATGTGTCAAAAATTATTCAGAGTTGGACCTTTTCAGTAGGGTCGGTCGGGTTATCGGAAACCACATATATACTTTTGTTAGGCCTTACGTAACTTGGACATTTGTTGAAACATGTTTTAAATGGATGCTCTTTCTCCTTTTACACATTACCTCCTTGATGCCAATTTAATTTGTTACTAGGGCACAGGTAATTGTATTTATAAAAAAATATATTGTATTTATAAAAAATCTGGTAACGTTTCACATATAATGAGATCACAATGGTACCAGATTCGTCATTTCTTTCCAAACATTTTACATGATATTTCCATCAAAAGTTTAACAAAAATCACAGTTGCAGTTCTGAATTTGGAGTTCCATCTCTCCTATAGACAGATTCTGCAAAGCCCTATGGTCAATTGAGTATGTAAGTTTATTATGTTCATAATGTATCTGTCTGATATATTTAGCATACAAGTAGTGACTTTGCCCGGTAGTACTTCAAGGAGTCAATATATCATTCAAAAAGCACAACCTTTATATTCCATGAAGCTGGTCAGTCCCTAAATATACTGTATTTGATACGTGTTGGGAACCGAGTTGCAGGCCGTAAATTGATGAAACTTTGAAGTCTATATTATCAGTGAAGGAGTAAGGCGACAACACCCAGAGAATAAGCCTAATCTAAGTGAGTGTACAGATATGTAGTTCTGTAAATTAGAAAATCATCTATATGCATGTGTGTCATATCAAAATTATTCCTTAATGGAAATTGTGGTGTTCAAATAGACATTTTGTCTCCAATCCAATCATGACCTGGTGGTAATACAAATCGGTGACAGCCCCAGCTAAATGAATTTGGTGGAACTGAAGCCATTGACCTTTACTCCCACAAGCGGCACCAAATTTACAACTCCGCGGTACACCGAAAAGTGTTCCAGGGCCAGGAAGGAAAGGTAAAAAAAATATTTTCAGGCAACGCCCAAAGGGTCCTTTAAGTCCGCTAAGTACAATAATGATTGAGTATTTGGGTCCTTACTTCTTAGTGCAGTTTTACGCGTGCTAGTTTAATAACTGCTTTTAAGCAGAAATACTCAACCTTCATTGCAAATTAACGTGTATGGCTAGTACTCTTTGTTTACTTTGAACGCATTCTCACAACGGCTCCGTGCTATTTGATGTTTTTTCCAATTAAAAATTCATATATATATATATATATATATATATATATATATATATATATATATATATATATATATATATATATATATATATATGTATATATATATATATATGTATATATATAAATATATATATATATATATATATATATATATATATATATATATATATAGTGTGTGTGTGTGTGTGTATGTGTATGCAAATTCATTCTCGACAATGATTATTTTCTCTTTCATTGTGTTTTTCAGACCATTAAAACATTGTAAAAATTCTTAACTTTTCCGAATAAAGTTATGAACGCTGATTGTTTTCATTTTTAAACTGCTTTGGCTCTTACAATAACTCATTCGCGTATGTTTAATAAGCTGAAAATCGGTGGACAGCTTTACTTGGCTCACAATATGCAGTCAAACTCTTCCTTGTAGACAGATCATCATTATAGATACCTCGCCAATGAAGCGTTTTGCTTAGAACCGGATATTTCTTGTTATTTTCATAAGGATTTTACCTATCTGCCGTGGACACTTTTCATGGTATCAAATGTGAAAGCAACCTGTCTTTTTTGGACGCAACACAAGGGCAAGAATGCAGGTGTAGCTTGTTTTCAGATTAAGTCAGCAGACGGTGTGCCAAGCCAGAACGCAAATTGCTTATCTTCTGGCACAAACGTATTTACTTTTCCTTTGCGACTCAACATACTACTTCCGATATCTTCGCTACGGGTTCCCGGTTCCTAGTTCCTTATTCTCAAGGGACTAGTCATTATTTACCAAGAACATTTTTATTTCATTTTTTCTTATATATATTGGAGCACTATCACTTGTCAAACTTTCCAATGTATATACCAACTCAATTATTGCAATATAAGGAACAAACACCCATTAGAACTATGAACTGGAAACAAGCAACAGTCACCAAAGATGAAAGACTGCCTTTACAACTGGGAACCAAAAAACCTGTTTTGCATATTTTTTTCGATGACTGCATTTTGAGTTGAGGCAAAATGTCCTGGTTTACGTTTTGCGTTCAGGTTATATTATGGGCTTTCAACTCTTTGAGCCAGTATCCACATTTTGCGTTAACACAAAATGTAAATGTCTAAATTATTGCGTTGTTTTTCTCTATGTTTTGCGGCTGCACATGAGTGGCCTAACGAATGTTGCCATTATCAACATCAGCCCATAGAGCTAACCTTATATCCCGACACACAAAATTACCGTTCAGCAGAGGAGTAAAATCACACGGGGCCAACCCTTTCGGGTTACTGTAATCTGGGTGGAGATCGAGAGTGGTTTTGTGGTGGTAGTCTTCTACCATACATAGTTAGGGTAACTCTGAGTGAAGACCTTATCCGTCCCGGATTGGCTGCAACGCGCTATAGAAAAGGCGTTCACGTGAACATGTTTTGATGATGGGTCCCTCATTTTCAATCCTTACCAATTATATATCCTGTGAACGAGAAATACAAGTAAAAACCGTTGCAGCAGATCATTGGCACCCGTATGTAATGTCACGTATATATAACCGATAGATTGACTTTTTGTCATAGTAACAGAAATTAAAAAGCAAAAATAAAAGCTAAAACTTGTTCGCAGTATGTCAAAAGTTTAAAATGTGCAACTTGACAAAGGTATGATATCAGTTTCTTTTTAATATATGCAAGCCCACCAGAACCAAAGAAGGTGTTGATATATATATATATATATATATATATATATATATATATATATATATATATATATATATATATATATAAAGGGATCCCATTTGCCTATTGCATTTTAGACCACTTTATAACACCCTGTTACAAGTCACTCCTGTAAAAAGAAATAAAATATAGAAGCTTTGAAGTTATCTAGGCTGATGTATGTATGTGCATAAAGACAAACCTACAAAATTCACGATTTCTTGACACTGTGATGCAAAATACATCAGGTTATCACAGGAACCATTACCGAAATGCAAGAGAGACCAAAGATGCAGAATAATGTACAGTGTACATAAGAAATTGGCAATTTATCCGTCGTTTTTTACTATTATGAGATCCGATTTTGCCATTATGCTGATTTTGTGTCTGATCTAATGCTGAATAGCACATTTTCATGCTTGTGAGCATCTTTATTTTATGTATTTGCCATGCATCATACTGGTTTTACAGTAGATCTCAGAGCTACCCGTGAAGAATGATCATATAATCTTACGTGACTGTCGCTTGAAATCATCAAGTCTCACCGACTGACACATTAGATGAACAGCAAATAGTCCTCTAGTACATTTGCAATGTAACAGGTCAAACTCTTGCATTTATATTTCCTTTGCGTTCACTGTATGCATATTACATTATGTGTCACATCCACCTAAAGGGAATTTTTCAATCATACTTTTGCGTAAAAACGTTTATAAACTGTTTAAGTCGATTTTTTGCACCAATGTTTGTCATTTAATGATTAATGTCCATATTTGGCAAGACAAGATGATCAACATATCACCAATGCAATTTATACTTGATGTCAAATTTCAACGCAATTTATACTTGATGTCAAATTTCAACGTATCGAGACTTTCTCATTTTATCAAACAAGTCTGGTTATAAATGACGTGGAATCAAAGCTTTGGGATAAATATAATAAAATAACACAAACGCCACTAAGTAACTTTATTTAACATACCATATATTTGTAAATCATATTTAAATCCCGTTACATATGTCAACACTTAACAACGTGGAATTTAGGTCCCCTGAGGTAAATTTCACCTCTTGGGAGCAAATATTACATACAGTGGCGTAACTTTGCATAAATAGATGGTAACTGGGACAATATGGGTGACCACGACGGATGGCAAACTAAATAATTCTGATGACGTAATTTGAAATTGCGATTAACTATGACTGCACAGGTTCTGAGCTCTTATATATAATTCTGGAGCGAAAGAATGTTTAATATTGCTTCTAAATGGAGGGGCTTATGTAGAATTTTGGACCGTATTATATCATTATCACAATCAGAATCAACATATGTCTATATCTACGTTATAATGATAGGTAATCCTGTATATGTAGGGCGAGTTTTGTGAAAAGTAAAAGAAACGATAAAGACTGAAAAGGGTTGGTTTTGGTTGGTTTACAATTGTATCTGCTCAGTACATGTAGGTACAGAGTATCTGATCACCGAGGCTATACTTTTGTAGTAAAATTTCTTTTAATTGAGGTTTATGGGGTACACATGAGGGACAGTTTGTATGTAAGGTTTGCATATTTAGCACCATTTATATCAGAGAAAGACGTCCCGTAAATATGAATAAACACCATTATGCTATAAGCTAGTAAAACCTTCATGACATGGTATGAATAAAAAAGCTTTACAACTGATACCTAAGATGATCGAGACAAATGTTGCAGACAGAATCAAATTTCTCTTACAATTTTTGCTGCGATTGGAAGTTGTTCACAACATATGTATGACATTACCAGAGCCATTCGTCTCCACAAGGTATATCAAATTAAAGATATTTGTTATTTATGGGAGGTTTGATATTATCTCGGACAAAACACTTTATATCCTCTACAAAAGGAACAATTTCGACGATATTAACTCTCGAAATCACAAAATCTGATCGGTGTGGAAAAGCGAAGCGTATTCACATGCGACTTTGGACAAAATTGGCCCGAAGATGCTGTTGCACCCTCACGGCGTGTGTTCCAACAGCTTGATCAGCCTCTCTCGTTTCTCATGAATACTGTATATACACCAGAATGGGAAAAATATTCGTGGTCTGTGGGTACTGTTACATAACATCTGCGTAAGATCCAAGTATATCACTGTGTGCAAGTTCAACTGAACAAAGCTCCTTCTGTGCCCATATTGTACAGCGTGGTTCTTCTGTAATATCGAAAGAATGGACACACAGACAATGGATGCTCATTTTTCGCTTCGGCATCCGGATTTTCTATCTTATTTTACCGGGGCCATCCGATAAGTCACATACATAAGAGGAACCACACAACTGATTAAAGAGTATTGTATTTCAATGCCTTTTCAACCTAATTTGCATATTCTGTGGGTAAGGTAGCTGGTGTCAGAAGATTCAACCAATGCTTTTTGCCAAAACGGACTTCACAGTTGTTTGTTGGGCAACTTGTCTTATTTGAGACATGTCGCGGTGTGTACAAAAAAGATTATTTGTATAAAAATATATATCCCTGGGTCAGAAAACCAATACAGGTATATACAGAGACCTTGGATTCAAAATACACATTTCGTGACAGGCTATTTTTGTAATGTCTATGACAGATCATGTCAACTCCATATGAAACATATAGTCGATATGTTTTCCACATCTATTAAAATAATCGAAAGCAAATACTTTCCGTGTAACATATTACTTGCACAATTCATAATGAAATAATCCATCGGCATCCCAGAAACCGCTGAACGCACACGTTTTTGTAAAGCTCAGCAATCATATGGTGATAAATCCAAAAAATATAGATCATGATATTGGTAAATAGCCCAGTAAACGTGTATATAATCTTTTACCTTTTTCTAGCAGCATATAAGCGCTTATTGGTGCGTCTTCTGTGCTCTTTTCTGTTAATATAACAATAATAAGACACAATGCCAAGTAAAATTATAACTCCAGCGATGATTCCTACAATGACAAAAATGACATATGTTGGCAAACCACTTGTAGACTTGTGACTTCCATCAGGGGAGTGCTTTGATTTGCGGTGCGAACGCACAGAGTTTGTAGGTATCTTCCGAGTGGTAGTATCGCTCCTTTTACGGGTATCTGATTGTACCGTCGTTTTGGGGCATCTCCAGTCCTGTACTATCTTGATTGATTCTTTATTACCTGAAAGTAAAAGGTAATGCCAATTTAAATAAAGTTTAGGCCTTCATGCAATCGAGTTCAATACAAAATATATTTGGTAGAAAACAAGACATTATATTCCGTGAGTGTCTGTACTGTGATGAAAGAAAACCCCTGATCCGTTATTCGTGCTTAAACAAAGCATACCGTCCAATGCATCAGCTCAAAAGTGTGCCGCATCGACAATTTACATAATACGTGCTCCCGTTTAGTTGGAAAGGACAAATTATCGGAAGCAAAGTCCAAGTAGATAAACCCAGAGTATGTGACTCCCTAGAGCGCATCACTGGTCAAGAAGGATCACCTGAATCTTCTCTCATGTAACTACTCAGAAATTACCAGATGATCTCTTTAGACTAGTAGTCCCTCTGGTAAAGAGTCTATAAATCCATCAGCTGAAACCTCTTCTGTCATATAAATACCCAACAATTACAAGATCATCTCTCTTGGCCAGTGTGCAATTACTCGTTCTCGCCACGTCACTTTTAAAAACTGTGGGGCAAAAACTATAGATAGATAGATAGATAGATAGATAGATAGATAGATAGATAGATAGATAGATAGATAGATAGATAGATAGATAGATAGATAGATGGATGGATGGATGGATGGATGGATGGATGGATGGATGGATGGATGGATGGATAAATAAATAAATTAATTAATTAATTAAATAACTACTCAGGAATAATCAGATTATCCCTCTTGGCTAGAAGTCTCTCTGGCAAACACGTCTTTGAAAACATGCAGTGTGATAAACCGTTATTGCAATGACACCGTGAAAACTATGGGGCCAAAAAGGTAAAACAAAAAACAAAAACAAAAAAGAAGATGCGCTTTGATTACATTTTATTTCCATTCAAAATATGCCATTTGTCTTACAGTAGTTTCCTTTGAAATTTTATAAATCATGTGGGCAAGCATATACCATTATAATAATGTTCTTCTTCACGTAAGAGGTATAAGTAGTCGACATCATGTCTATGGCCAAAAAAAGAGCGGATCAAACGTTGTTAAGACAGGTACACACATATGATTATCTGATTGATTTTCCTGAAACAAGGTGTTGTGGAAGCTTCAAGATTCAAGAAGTTCACCAAATGAGACGGCTTTGAAATTCACAGATGTTGTTGACAACAATGCAAGAGATATCATTAATGTAATCAACAATGAAATAGCATACTTCCGGTGTACGCCTGTGCTGGTTGTGTAAGAACATAGAGTTTTAATTTAAGTAGGATAACCAATCAAAGAATACAATTTCACTTGTTCGTAGTGCATACACGGTATAAGATTGATTTCTGACACCTTGCGGGGGGGGGGGGGGTTGATTTATACATGCACCAAAAAAAGAGGAGGTCAGTACACGATGCTTCCAGGACATTAATCAAGTACATAACCGAAAATGGTGAGCCTAATTGTAATTTCCTCATAATTAGCCACTGTAATAAGTTACACTGATCCATGGCGCTATTAGCTAAAAGCCAAAAAAAAAAAATGTGTTCAATTTTCTACTCTTCATGCATGGGGGCTTATTGCTGATGAGGTCTTATGTGCCCTAATTCTAGGGCCAAATGCTCTAATCAAGAGCATCGCTCAGGTTCACCAGTTTGGTTGACTTCTCAGGAACCAGTCAGGCAGGCACTATATTGTCGGTGCAGTGTCCATAATAAGCACCGGGGTTTAGTTCTTGTAATGATTAAAGGGAATGAGAATTGCTACTACCACCAGGTGGCTAGTTGTATGATAATTATATGCATAGGACAGGCTAGTAAACTTAATCTCTTGTCAGCTTAAGAAGCAAGTAAAACCTCAACCAATGGTACCTTGGTCAGCAGGCCTGGCTCACAGAGTTCAAAGATAAGCTCACAACTGTAGAAATACATCACAGCTAAAGAGCCCACCTCGGGAGTAAAAAGTAGCCAAATTTTCTTGCCCATTTCCTATTACCTTAAAACGCATGGTTGTTGGCACTATTTTTGATGATATAATAACCATGCCCTCTCTAAATTCCAGGCAGTGATTCTGCCTTTTAGCTTATGAGTAGTCAGGTTGATTAAGTGTCCTCTTTCTGAAAATGTTAATAAATACTTATGAAATCCTTTTCTCTCGGGCTAAATCGACATTTGAATTTTACTGCTTCTCCCGTTTATTAGCATATAAGCACATATACTAGTTCAAATGCACCAAGTCTTGCCACTCTAAGCAAGAATTTTGTTACATAGTGTTTTATCGATATGCTAGTATTTCAAGTTCATACGTTCTTTAAATTCAGTGGGTTGTCTTTACCAAATATAGAGACAGACACGCAGCCGCCAACTCAAAATAGTTTTTCCTGGAAGTTAAGGCTGCGAAACACGCTTGATGTTGTCCAGCTGGTGATTCGTTTATATGCACCTGCCTGTGAAGGCCTTGAATTTAAAAAAAACTGTGAGTCCAACGTTATAAGATTGAATAATTAAGCTATCGGACATAGGGAGTGACTGGATTCGCCATGGAGCAGAGCGTATAGAGACTGAATTGTGCTTTTTTATTTCTATTTTATTTTTTCTTTCATGTAACTATTTTTTTTATTTGTTCAGAACTATACGGAAACACATGACACTGCTGCTCCTCTCTACATAATAGGGTGATGGTACGGTGTATCGGGAGGAGAGAAATCGCTCCAAATGTTATATTATATTTATGATGTTGTATTTTATTTTGCATTTTTCGTAAATCTATATTACTGTATGGGGCCATAAATTTTCATGTGGAGAGTGAAAATGACCGTTGGATTCGACTGTGGACGCGTGATGATTGGTTTACCATATATATGAGTATCAAAGGAGGACAAACTCACCGTAAATTGCAGTTACTGAATAGTGGCGACAAGGTTGCCAGCTAGATGGCGCTTCATTAAAGTCATAGACGCCACCCACTAATAACTTCCGGGGTGAAGAAATAAATCTTACTCGCTGGCGTTTTGAAGAACAAGGAACCGTTGACCAAGCCACTGGATTTCTCTTCATAAAATAAATCCCAATAACATCTCCTTTCTCTGCAGGTATCATCTTGTGGCCTGGAATTAGGATCTCATTGATTCTTAGTTTCTCAGGGGTAAATGGTGTTTGGCCAATCAGAACGAAAGAATTCTCCTCACGTGCTGTTGGTCGCCATACTTGTAGGAATATATTATGTTCGACGGACATGACTTTGACAAATATACGCCATCCCACAATTAGACCTCCACTTAAAGCTGTCTGTGTAGGGTCTGTTATGATCACGTGATTTGCCACTGTGTCTCTCTGAGGGCGTAGTTTGGCTTCATATCCCAGAGTCCGTGAATCTATGAAGAACAAAAATAATAAAGAATGATGAGCGACGTCTAGAATACAATAGACTTAGCTGAAACACGACGATGACTGGGTGCAAATGGTTTTGCTGAACTTTTCGACCATTTACTGATCACTTCATTTTAGTGCACAAATGACACCAACAAAAGCTTTCCAATGGGCAGAATGCCTTGTTTCGCTCCTTTCATATGTTTTACGTTTATCATTTGGCAAAATGTGCCTATCATTGATGAATTATTAAATGCACAAAATGTAAACAGGTTGAAATAAAAAGATGCTCAGATCAGTTCACGAGACTCTAGCCAATATCCCCATGCTTCAACCAAATTTGAAATTTCGTCAAAAATATTCCCTAGAATCTCGCCAAAGTCATACGCGTGTTTGCCTAACAATAGACATAGTTCTGTTAAAGAGGATGCACTTGAGAATCTAAACCACACGTCTTCAGCACCTTTAGAACATATAATTTGTTCTAATTAGTTTTAGTATTTCATTCTGATGGAATTAAGACAGGGGCAGAGGAACAAGAAATGGGCCCGATCCTCAGCGGCCTCATTACACAAGTCGCATCTTATATCTGAACCATTCCATCTCTTGAGGTCTTCCTTTAGCCCCAAGCAACCTGGACTGGCTTTAAACTTTAGTCTTGTGTCTTGGAAATTGTTTAAATGTGACATATGTTTTTCATCAAAAGTGGATCTTTTCATTGTATGGTACCACTACAGAGACGACTTTTCATCAATATCCTGAAAAAAAAAAAAAAAACGAAAGAGCGTAGCTTTGTAAATTTAGTTTCATTAAAGGTTCTAGCCATGTATGCCTCTCACTTTTGAAGGCATTGTCTAGACCAACATTCTTGAAGACAGTACTTATTTCTGAAAAATAAGGCCAAACTGACCGTGAACCCTCAGAGTTCTTGCCCAGAAGGACCAGAAATACCTGCTTACATAAGCATGTATCTGTTAAGTTGTACTTCATTCTGTGAAAAAAATTGATCCGGAAGTGGTCCAGAATAAGTTCAATCAGGAGCCAACCAAGCTCGCCTAAAACTGCCGTCATAACCGGCGTACTTTTAACTTTCATGATTGCTCTCGCCACTGAATTTTGAATTGATTTCAGAATTGATAATCTCTCTTTAGAGTTGTTTATCCAAACTGAACATCCGTGACACATCGATGGCAAATAAAATATTTTTCCGAATACCGTCGCCAAATTTGACCCTTTTTATATCATCATGAAAAGAAAGAATGCAACACATATAGCCTCTTAGCCGTTCTGCTTGGGACGTCAAATGTGTCTTTATATGAGATGAATCAGATAAAGATTGTGAGAAAATTATATCCAAGTATTCAAATATGTGTTTGAAATCAACAGGCCATGCGGTTTCGCAAAAAAAGTGTTTAAGATTTTGCCAAAACAAACGAACAAACTTCTGAAGTGTGTCAAATTTTGAAGAAATTCGGTAGAATTCTACCCAAAGCAAATCCCCCACCAAGTGTAAGGTGAACAGGGTTAACAGTTTTGGAGAAATTGTCGAAAATGTGAATTTGGGGATGGACACGCGACGGACAACTGACCATCCTATGGGTTCAGCCCACTGATACGTCAGCCGAGCTAAAAGTCTCTGTATAGAATCAGAAGCTCTCCGCAGGTGAATTTACGAACATCTGCAGGTTTGACATGTTATTAGTCAGGCTTAACTACCAAGATAAAATATGGATAGTATGGGGGGGGGCAGAATCAAGGCTAAAAAGCTACCTGGGATAGGAGAAGATATGATACGTGATGTTTAGTGATGGTATCAATATCAGAAGTTTTAAAGACAGCTTTTCCTTATAAAGAATCACCACATGCGGATAGTATGATTTATTTGAGAGTATCAAGGTATATTAGATTAATTTCTGTTCTAAACAAGAAAATGTACAATAGGAATTTTGAAACGGAAATAAGTTGCCTATGTTGTGAGGAAACGACGTTTTATTACTGTGGAACATCTGTATCTAGCACCTTTACCGTTTATGGTGGGTTCATAGCAATCCTTACTTCAACAATCTGGGCACTGTCTGTGGTGCTATTGCATAAATCATTTTGCAAAGCGCAATTGGAACCTCCAGTCTTCTCGGCCAGGCCGGCACCGACATGAAATATGTTTTAATTTATGGCAACTGATGTTTGACTATGTTGAAAAGGATACACGAATATGTATTAACTGTACTTCTTTGTGCTTCCTGTTCGAAAACAGATAATGTAAACCAAGGACGCATAGTATGCCAGACATCCAAACCTTAGGTGACACCACCATAAAAGGATAAGAGTCAAAACGAAATAATTTATTCTCATTCGATTCGGTCACCTTTATTCCACTTAATTAAGTTAAGTTCGATTCAGATCATTCCTGTTAAATTCAATTCAATAATGTTAACAAATTGCCTGCTATTTTAAAATCCATGCATCTTAGTAACAAGCTGATCCATGGGAAAACCGTCAGAAATGTTTTATCGTCTGATCCTTCAAAAATTATTTAATTGATAACGTCTACTGTGTTGACTATGTTGGTATTTCGCAAGGAAGATAGCCACTTAATGTTGCATATGTAATGAATTGCACGCATAATGACCTGCTCTGTATTAAGGTGCCAGGATGGTTTCAGGCGCGTTAGAGACTATGCCTACTTTGACCCCGTCCAGCTCATATAAATTGATCGTTTCACCCATAGAACTATATATTTTCATAATTGTATGGATGTTGAGACTTGTAAAAACAGATCATCGAATTAATTTTGAGATTTTTTAGACGTTTTACGCTATTTTGTGCGCGGGTATAGATTCACAAGTTAATTTCAGCTCGTTCCAACAATATTCAATTTTAAGATCTGCAAACTATCTAAAACGATAATATAGACCATTCCACAGGAAGCAAATTTTTGTCTAGGGGTACAATTGATTGTATACAATTTTGTAGTATTCTGAAGTTGGTACCATGATTTTATACAGTTTCTTCGGGGGGGGGGGGGGTTGAGCTCCAAAAGTCACAGAGGGAAGAGTTGAAAGGAAAAAAAAACGGTTCCTAAATTAGACATTTATCTTGCTTTACCCGTTTATTTTGGGAGGATATATCTATCCGTGCTTGGTTTGTGACATTTTAAAATTTGATTGATCTTGTAAAAATTGACTTCCGAGAAAATCGCTTTCAAAGGTCATGGCTCTGATTTTTACAATGAACGGACCGTTGTGTAAAAGTAACTCATTGCCTGCGATCGAACTTTTCAGTACGAGTGGAGTAAATAAGAACCTTCAACTTTGATGTATTCTTGCAAAGATACATTGTTGTTTTGTGGTATAACAATCAAGTTTTTTATCTCAAATTTTGTAAAGCCAGACACCAATATTGGTTTAGCGCTGTGGTTTCACATGCCGCTTCCAAGGATCAAAGGGAGGATAAAAACCGATTAAAAGGTCACCTGACCATGGTCCTGACAACACACCGTTTCAAAATGGCAGCCGGCAATTGGGTCTACGTGCGGTTTGACAGTGTTTGTTTTGCAATATTATTATTTACTTTTATTGATGTCATTGTGAGTCATTTTATAATTTGTGTATCATTTTGTTCATGTTCAGTTCTGTATCTTTATTTCGATGTATACTTTTTATTTTCCTCGCTTTCACGGGAGTTCAATAAAACATTATTATTATTATTATTATTATTATTATTATTATTATTATTATTATTATTATTATTATTATTATTATTATTATTATTATTATTATTATTATTATTATTATTATTATTATTATTATTATTATTATTACTACTATTATTAGTATTATTTTTATTCACCTGGGTGGCAGGCTTTATAATCTGAGATCGTTCGACCTTGGCCAGGGTGTATGCTGTCAGCGCACGCCCCAAGCAACATGTAGGATTCAACGTGCGAGGGCTTTTTTGTGTCAAGTTTCACTGAAAGTGACCATCAGAAATTTGTCACAAATTACACGATTAATATTGCCGTGCAGTTTCCATGTCAGTTTACCCAAAGGTTAGGCACCCTTGGAGATGTAAAATGTGTAGCCTTTACTTTAGTGCGGTTACAGTTTTTAGAAACAACCTGGGCGGCAAAATACAAGAGTCTGCATGATCACGGGCATGATCTACCGTAACATCCCGTTTTTTTTCTATCATGCGTCATGGATTTTACTCGTATCTGGTTTTGCGTTACAGACATGTTCCATTTGAACTTTTTAATGAAACTCAATTTTAGTTCACTGTTCCAATATTAATGTGTCATGTAGACATATGGCGATCACCCAGAAGGATAACAACACAGTCGTCATTGTATTCGCAGGGGCTTCGTTAATGTGTGGTGATGAATCTACGTATTTTTCTTTTTTGCTCTCGGTCACAACTTTTCACTCGTGCCTTACTCTGCGTTCACAATTTGTTCAATTTAGGTCTTTTCGTGAAACTACAACGTAAAAGGAAATAGGTCCTAGACCCAGTTATTTGTACGTGCAGGCGCCGTGTTCAACCTCTGGGGTCATGCTGGGACCACATGTCATTAGACACATTTGATTGGATGGTGCGTGTCACGTGACTAAATTTACCAATGACGGGCCTCGAAACTTCCCTCAACTAAAACAATGACGAATGTTACGCTAATTTTAAGGGATATACCAGGAATTCTTTATTTTTAACCGATTGGAGAGCTTGTTACACAAGGAGACAAACTCCTGAGCTTTGCAGCAGTACAAAATATCGTGGCGTGCGAAGAGAAACATTGAGGCCGCAAACGGACAAAGTTACCTAGGTTTTTGTGTAAATTTCGGACTTTATCATTCAAATTGCGACAAAAAGGGGCGGTTGTTAGTTTTTTTTATCCGTGTGAGAGGAAAATATTTCTTTAAAACACAAAAAGGAAATAATAACCAGTCGCAAGTATTGAAGTTTGCCTACAATAAAATGTACACGCTTGCAGGTAAATAGACAATACGGGCGAACGGTGAGCTGATGAAAGTTGGCTTGCGGTGCGGTCGAATACACTTGCAAACGATGGCAAATGATTTTTAGAGCATGTTCAAATGTACTCCCTTACAACTTGCTAAGGGTGCTGCTGGGACTTATCAAATCCACTGATTCATTTGAAATTAAGTTGAAATATGTTCCTCAGGTTTCAAAGCTGGTATATAGTTTGAGTGAGTATGCGCGATGTTAAAAGCCCAAAGCGACCGGGCTGCGTAATACACATGCACGGGTTTATTGTCACCCCCCGCTGTCTGCCTATCAGCTAGATCGCTATCAAATAATCCCATTGCCGCCAAGATGATCGACCTGGCGAAAAAGCCAGAGTGGACTCTCCTTTCGCGTAGCCTCCATGGGCAGCCCCCAAAAAAGGCTGAAATCACATATATACCCCAGTGAACATAATCAAATAGATGGCTCACAATAGCTTGGAAAACATTAAATTCATTAGCAAACACGGTAATAATGTCCATTGTTCACTGACGCAAGAATAAACAGTCATTAATCCTGTTAAGTTTTGACAGGCTTTGAAGTCGGAACGATGGAGCCTTGTCAAGTTGACCAGCTGCTGTGACGCAGTTCACGCTCCATTTAGATAAATCAAATCATGCAAAAATACCTCTAGATCACCAATAATGTCATAAGTCACTGTAACAGCAAAAAGAAAGTTGTTAAGCGGCACTAGTTTCTTTGGTGTGTCTCTCTTCGACTGATATGTGCATCGAATCAAGCGTGCCGCCATTTTTTCCCCTGCGGGTACCTGACTTAATCGTTGTCAGGGGCCGGTCAGTACGGCTGATGGCTGTTCAAACGTTGTGGACCATTACATACCAAAGTAAACAGAAGATACACGTGCAATGGTCCTCTGAAAACTGTCATAGTTTTTCATCGATTTTCTCATATAAATATTGATTTTTTTTTCAAACAATGTTTGGTGACCACATACTTTAGGTGTTTATCTTTCAAATAGAGAACAAAAGTCATTTTTTGATTTTTTTCGGCACAGCCGTCATAGACCAAAGCATCCTGGCACCTTAAAACTGAAAAAACCAAAAAAAAAGCAAACGATTTCACATTATTGTAAACTGAACGGTCACACAGTGGCGACGTTTGCGAGTCAGGCGATGTGTTCGATCTCGGTACCTGCCGTACTGATCTTTGCATAACAAGAAAACACGGGAAGCGTTGTCAATGCACACATTGCACGTAGTTCTCTGCTAGCTTTGCACAAAAAAAAACTTATAAAGTGAGTGGGCATACAATGGGTCTTTCTTTGAATTACACATTGTCATTTTTGGTTTGCTCACCTCTCAGATGCGTGGTTACTTGAAGAATAAACTCACAAGGGATAGCAGAAAAAAGTACCCTATGGTACAGGTATCAATAGTGCTAACAGCAGTGGGAGGGTTTGGTGATATCATATCATGGGGATCGATGACATTTTCTACGTCTTAATTAGATATCTTACCATTTGTAGCCGACTCAGACATTTCCAGGGCGTATAGTATCTGACATAACAATTGTCAGATGAATCAATTAATGACAACTTCTCACCTATCTGAAGAAGAAAATCAGCTCCTGATCGTGACATATTTCAGGCACTTAAAACATTAGACATTTTCTGTACGTATATCTAGAAGCATAGTATCATCCAACATTTTAAGAGCCAAAATTTAAGTTGCTTCCTGGCTCAGAAATTAACGCTTCTGTTTAGCACAAATGTATATGAGTATATGTACTGCAAAGATGCGGACATTTATTCCTGAACACAAAGTTGACCTGCACAGCATTTAAAAATCTCTGCCGTCAATTTTGTCAATGAACTCTCTCAACAGAATGGAAAACTCTCTGCAGACAATTTAAGAGTATTTGCAGACTTGGCTTGCCAAGTGATCTATCTAGGCCAGACTCATGCCTGGATGGAGTTTTGTATTACGATGTCGTCTGGAGATTGGTATGTTCTATCCGGTTTCCACCGAATACTGCGCTGTGATATGTGTTTTCCTCACGCTTGATGACATTGCCGCCGAATAAAGTTTTACGCTTCAAGCAAAAGTATTGGCAAATAAACACAGGTGACCATGTAATCTGTTTGCTGATGTACGTTGCATGGAAAGAACGAATGAAAGGTTTGTTGGTGACAGCAAATTGTAGATTTATATCAAACTTAACCTTCTAGCCCCAAATTGGATAGTAACGTTTAAACACACTCTGGGCAATACAGCATTTTTTGTACGTGAACTGAAAAGTTTAAATTTTGCCTGCGCTTACCTGAAGTAATTTACGGAAAATAGGTGGGCTTAAAAGGTGCTGTATTATGGTGAAAACCAATCTCACAAAACGGACAGTAAGATTGCAATTGACCATTTCTAGGTCATGATATAAGAATGAATTCACTGATTTTACAGGGGGTGCTCGGTGTAATTTTTGACTAGGGCATGTTTATCTGATGGGTTTCCTTTTAAACGTTCAGTTAAAACTTTGAAGTAAAGCTCAAAAGAAAGGAAAAAGTGCAGCGCAGACCACTTTTGAACATATTGCTGTATCTCCCGATCATTAGGGTCAAGTAACTGTTTGAGAGGGTGCTGAAGAAATTGATGAAAGACAATTGGTCAAATCCAGTGATACTGTATATTGGCCAAATCGAGAGAGCTGAGTGAACAGCTTGTGCTCAAAATTGGGCATATTAATCTGAATATTTCCCAAACTTCGTCGAGTTCATTGGAATCTTAAATGACCTGAGATGCATAGCAAACCTGAGCTTAGCGGAGCTGAACTCTTAGCTGTTAATAAATGGATATTTCTGGACCAGATAATTGACCCTGTGGCCTATTTTAACTTAGGTAGTGCATTTTAGATCTAGGGTGCGAGGACCTACAAATCGAATAAAAGAAAAAATAGTTTATATGCCCCTCTCAAAAATAAAACGGGTATGACGTCGACCCAGACGCTTGCCCTAGTGACCTAGGTTTACTGCACACCTTGTATGTTATTCTTGTGTGTATGTGAGGTTTCATCAAAAATGAAGCACAGGAAAGTTATAATTCATGGATAATAACTACACCACCGAAATATCACTGTGATCCAGATACATTGCCTGGTAACATAGTTATATTACATCACATAGATATATATATATTTTAGGTCTGATATATGATATGAGATACGAAATGAATGCAAATCCTTTGTCTTTGCAGACCTTCATAACACAATGTTAGAGAACCAATGATCGAAATTCTAATAGTGTATAAAATGTGCCTGTCAGTGGCCGAGGTACTGAACCACATGACCCTGTTTTATTTTGTGGAATGTATTGTAGTCCTGACTGATGCTTGTATCGAGTTTCGTGAAATGCAGTCCAAGACAAAAGAAGGAATATGGTGAAAATAAATAGTATAAGAGTTTATGGCTATGGCATAGTCATTAGACCCAGTGACCTAGTTTTGTGACATCACGCATTTATGCACTATGACGTGTGTGTGTGTGTGTGTGTGTGTGTGTGTGTGTGTGTGTGTGTGTGTGTGTGTGTGTGTGTGTGTGTAAAATTTCGTGAAATCCAGTGCGCGTTCAAAAGAAGTGAAGGCAATTAGAATTGCCTTGTTCACTGCCATTTAAATAGTTACATAATGATAAGGCATTTATTAAACATGATGCTAATTAAAAATTCATTCAAAATCGGAAATCATAGCAGTCCCCCCTGGTGACTGATACCGGTGGAAATTCACTTGATGTACATTGCGACAAAGTTTGAAGAAAATTCAGTCGACAATTTTAAAGAAAAAGTGAAATGTACACTTGTAACCACATTAATGTAATTTAACTGATTATTTTAAAAATTACCTAAAAATCAGGAAATAAGAGGGCCTTGATGGAACCTGAGTCAAGCTATAGTTCTATCATGTTTAAAAAGAATCCTCTGATGTTTGCCAATGGGAAGCCGAAGGTTATAAAACACACAAAAAGCTGCATCGACCATTGTACAAATAGTTATATGGTACCTTGCAATGTTTCAATACAATTTCGAAGCAATTACTATAGGTCTTAATTTTTTTGCGCTACACTTAATTTTGAGCTTTTTGTGCAATAACTGAATACGCTAAATTAAAAATGCAAAAGTTTCTCCAAAAACAAAAACATATTCACGGACGACTACAGACGACGGATAATAGACAACAAGATAAGCTTAGCTGACTGAAAGGTCAGTTGAGCTAATAAAGCAAAGCTACAGCAAATCATACGCAGGCAATCTGCCACATATATTTCAGAACGGTTGTTTGGGCTTGACAGGCAGGGAAAGGCCAAAAAGAACTAAACGATGGAACTTCGCTAATAGTATACGCTTTATCCCAAGTACTACAAATGCCAATTACGGTATCGATAAAATCTTTGCTCTATTCCTTTGTGTTTATTTATGCTAATTAATCTATTAAGAAGAGTCATTTCGCAGTTGGGATCCACTTGATTTCCGGAAACATATGGTGCATAACCACAATGTAGACTTCAGTAAGATTCTGATGATCATATGCCTCATTAGTTAAACTGTTTATCATTGATCTGGTGATATGAAGGTGTCAGAGGGAATTAAATAATATTGCATATAAAATACATGTTTTTTGTTCCAAGTTTTAAATGGACATCACCAGAATGAATTGAATCAAAGAAGCATAAATGGTCACACAAAACTGTCAAAAGGTAGCCCGCTTTTTATGTGCAGATCACGGAATGACCGGGCCTTGCACCAGAAACTTTTGGCACTTGACGTCTGGCCGAAAATGGGAAAAGCACGTATCAACTTGGCCACACCCCCATTCTTTGAAACGGTATAGTTCCGTGGGGGTATATATTGTAAGAATACAATGAACAACACAGTTGACTGCAAATGGAGCAGCATGAAGTACCGCATTCATTATTGTCCAGGAGTGAGGACTGAAGTCCACCAGCATTAAAGGAAAACCTAAAATTATACTTTTCTGTTTTGATCACGGAACGGCATTTATGATCTACCTGCCATTAAAAGATCAGGTGGTTTCATACACATGCCCTGAGAAACGGCCTGGACAAACTCATCGGGGGGGGGGGGGGGGGGTGGTGACTGATACACGAGCGAGGTTTATAACAAAATATCCACACCCAACTTCATAGATGGGCTAGTAATCTGATTAGACGGAAAGATTTAAGGATAATGAAATGAAAGCTGCTGGGTGGATATGATTTAATCACAACGGTACGGGTATTTTGACCCCTTTACACAAAGTGTGTGCAACTGAACACTTCATCATACAAGTCAGACAGTGTCCTCTGGGGCTCCGCTACCTTTCCCGGGCGTCATTCTTCACAAAATCAATCAAAGAATCACATGCAAGTTTGAGGCACTTTTTTATCAGAGCAAAATTAACCCTACTTGGCGGCGTTGATCTCGTCATAGGTTGCAACTAAATACTGCTGTCTTTGAATATTTGATAGACGACCTAGACCAAGAATCTGACAAACTCAGAATGATTGCTTCACCTCAGTGCAAGCTAATCCGAGAGCATATCTCATTCTAGATTAAACCTTTGTTAGAACGCAAGCATAGTCCTCAACTGCACCATGCTGTCACTGTGCTGAGATCAGTTTCTGTCGACCTGGGACAATGAATGGGCAAACGAAAAGCTACTACAGTATATGAGATTTTTCCCTTCAACCTCCATTGGCCTACCGCCTTATAACAACAAGGAAAGCGCCCTGCTACTTCATATTAGCACAGAGGGCCTTCAAGGCCGCCAAAGGTTAGACAATTCCTTTTATTTGCAACATCATGTCGACCTTTGTTTTATCATCAGTTCTCTTCAAGAAGGGAAACACTGAGTTAAGATCACATACCAGTGGTCCAATTCAATTTTCTATTGATTGAGGACATATTGAGGTCTCTTTGGGCTCAGAAAAACTGAACGTTGCTTTGAAAAATCCATCAAGTAATAGAGTTGTGGAAAATGTAATGTTTTCTTTTCCGTCCCGATCCTCCATTAAAGTCCAAAAATGCCTCAGTACACAATGTTATTTGTTTCACGTGAGTTAATGTCACATTTAGTGGAAGCAAAACGCCAGGATAGCACATAAGGAAGACTGATAAGAACGGTACATTGCCCCAGTGTAAAGAAATCGGCGAGGCGACGTCGCGTCTATTATTACCCTGTGCACTGATATCTATGACAGGTTGATATTCAATATGTGATTAATTGCAAATTATATTTTAAACTTCCATGACACGTATCACCAGGACAAAACGCTGAGGCAGCTAGAATGTTTAACCAATTTCCTCTTGGTGACAGCGCAAATCTGATTCGTTATTACCTTTTTGCATATACATCCGTTAATTTCAAAATGTACAAAGCCAAATTAAAACAAAAACTTAACATGTATTAGGAAATCAATCAAGAACAGAACCATTATGATCCAATCACAATAGAAATCAATCAAGGGGAACCAAACTATGATCAATTAAACTGCAGTATTCACGCGTTGGCTTCATGACCGCACAAGCCAATACGGTTAACCACGAGGCCTATGACACAACAGTCAAAGTATCGTTACTGTATCTTCTGACACATACCTTCAGTTTTTGGAACATACTCAAATGTTAAAATATTTATTGGCAAAACCGTTATGTTTTAATAACTTCAATATTACTTGAAGTATGAATTTTGTCATCTGAAATTATATAATGAAGGTATTCTATTTGTACCTCCTGTCACATCCGCTCCCTCCCCCCCCCAAAAAAAAAAACAAAAAAAAACAAAAACCGAAAAGTGGAGAGAGAGAGAGAGAGAGAGAGAGAGAGAGAGAGAGAGAGAGAGAGAGAGAGAGAGAGAGAGAGAGAGAAAATAGTCTGACATTCAGTTTACTTATTGACTTCAACCTCTTCTTTTCATACCGATTAACTCGGTGGGCGCTAAATTGGAAACTGAATCAGTAGCGCTCCTCGGCGCGTTTGGACTCTGGCGTTCCATGCCATCCAGCGCCTGACTGATCATCTTCTTTATCAATTACAGGTAGGCTCTGAATGGAAGTCTTTTACGACTGATCCGAGGGCGATATCATCAATAATAATCAGACGAGCACCAATTTTGTCGTGATTGTCACCGAATTGACATCATTTGCCCCTTTTTCTTCGTAAATACTATACAACCGCACATACAATGTCGCAGATGCTCGAGGAAGGAGTTACCCTCAGCCTCAGACTCAGACACAATAATCCTTTATCCGATCATAAAATTGCACAATTTAAAAAAACATACAAGGTATCATATGCAGTGGTCAGGAGACTCTCATAAGAGCCACCTACTAACCAAATTAATTCTAAAATATAAGTATAAGTGGTCAGTTAAGAGAAAGAAAGTAAAGTAAGAATAACCTTGTAAGCAGTTTGTAATACATTTTGCCAATTTTCATCAAATATTTTGTCTATAATATGCCAGTTAATCAATAATTATTATATACCGGTGGTAGAACCAAAGAATAAACCTTACAAATTAGGAACCATACAGATATAACAATCGGGAATAGAACAAGTAACCACATATTTACTTATATAGTATTTCTTAGCATATGGAGCGCACCCGCTCTTACTACGAGTATGAACCGTGTTAATAATGTGAAGGAGGGTATAATTTAAAGTATTGACAATCACATGTTTGAAACATTTTTCGGTACCGACATTGTTTGCTCTTTCTGTGAAGAAATGTTTTTTCTTTTTGTATTATACCTATGAATTGCAAAAGCTAATTTTATATAATTTTTTTAAGGTTCTCTGGTAAATGATTGTTTGTGTACTTAAAGTAAAATTTCAGGGATGGAGGAAAATGTCATTCATCTTAAGCAGATTTAGACCTTTAAAAGTTGGTTTTGTATGAGCATTAAATTTGCTATGGTTTACTGTTTCTTGCACTCTTTTTCTAAAGTTGTGCAATTCTAGATTTTTTGTGTCCCCGAACCAACACATCATAATTTATGAGGGGGAGCACTAATCAATTGTATATTATTTTTAGTATGTTACTAGGACGATACTCTTTTAGTCTGTACATAATACTTATATACTTTGCTATCTTGGATGAAAATTTGTCAGTGTGACTGTTCCAATTTAAAAGTTTAGCAAGTTGTATTCCTAAGAAATTAAAGTTATCTGCACCCTCAATTCCTGTCTTGTTTATTTTTTATTTCAGACATTTTCTTTTTATGGATTGTGAAAAATAATTAATTTAGTGTTTTCATTTAGAGACAATCTGTCAGATTTGAACCATTTGCTTATTTTATGTAACGCGTCAGTTATATTTAAATTTAAAGGTCGAGTGGTGTCAGACGTGATTAGAGGTTGCAGAGTACTAACTAAAGTAGGGTCATCTGCATATATCAGAATCTTACAAAGGTTGGATGCAGATGGTGAATCATTTATGTAAATAATAAGCCACAAAGCACCTAAAAATGGAGCGTTGTGGAACACCAGTAGTAATATTTATTATAACATATCTGATTTAGTTCCGCTTATTTCCACGTACTATTTGCGACTTGTTAGAAACTTTTCAAGTAAATTTAGTGTAGTAACATTTATACCATAATATTTAAATTTATGTATTATCATCTTATGATATAATATATCAAAGGCTTTTGATAAATCCATAAAGAGACCTAAGTCGACATTTTTAAATGGGGGAGGGGGAACTTTAGCTATTTTCAAGTTATTTGGATTAATCCCTGGGGTGATTGACTGGTTAAATATAAAGGGTTATATAGTATCATTAATTTAGTTTTATGCACTTTAATAGTTCCACAGAAATACTGTCAATGTCACCAGTTGTTTTTTGGTTTTAATGAGTTTATGATTTGTGTCTTCTGTGACAGACAACAAATGAAAAATTGTCACAGGGGCTGCGTAGGTGCTTATGAAATTCATCATTAGTTAAGGGATTAACGTTTGTGTCAAGTTTGGGACCTATTTCCAAAAAAAAAATTTGTTAAATCTATAAACAATTATTTTTTTATCAGTGACAGTCCCCCCCCCCCCATCTTAAAAGAGTCAGGAAAGTTTGACTTTTTTGTTTTCTTTAGTACTTCTTTGATTGTGCTCCATGTATCTTTTATGTTCCATTTATATCTAGTGAAATATGCAGCATAATATCCGTTTGATGGTGTTTTGGTGAGCTGTTCCTCTTTGTTATTGATATTATGATGTCATGAGTGATCCAATAAGTTTTTTTATTTTTATGTTTATTGAATTTTACAACTGTGCCAGGGAAGTAAATTTCCATAGATTCTTTGCAAGCATTTTCTAGTCTGTTACAGTTTTCCGTTGGATTTGCATCAGGATTTTCATCCATTTCATTAATTTTATTTGATACATCAGATGCTCTAACTTCATGACAAAAATAAATGAAAGAGTTTGGATTTTTTTGTCTACTTCTAACATATTTAAGATTTTGTTCATAAACTTTACCACTGTCAAAAGATATAATATACATAGAAAGTGATCAGATATATTCGATGTCAAAATTCCCATGAAAGAGGCGTGTTTTAGGTTCGTTAATTTCATCAAAAAGTTATCAATTAAAGTGTCACATGCTTAAGATAGTCTTGTAGGTAAAGTTATCTGTGGGAAGAGAGACGTGATCGTGTAAAAATGAGCATTTACAAGATTTCTTTCATTAATTGCAAGTAAATCAATATTAAATTCCCCTGTAATTAAAATTTGACTAGTTCTGCTACTCAGGACTTCAAGGACTGGAGTGATTTATTCATGAAAGTTATAATTATCAATTATGTCCCTAGGAGGTCCACCAGGTACCATTTTCCTTTGAAAGAAGTTACTCTCCGTTTCAATGAACTCGCCTTCCCATATGTCTGACACCTAGTGAATAAGTAGTATATATATATATATATATATATATATATATATATATATATATATATATATATATATATATAAATATATATATATATATACATGTATGTATATATATATACATATATATACACATGTATATATATAAACATAACACTCTCTCAAGTAAATAGCTAGTCCACCATGGGATGACCAGATGTAACCTTGACTAATCAAATTGTACCCTTCAAGTTCAGATGGAAACATTTCAACTGAATATTAATGCCCAGTTTTTTTTAATACAAAATTACACTAAATATGCAGTTATTTTCCTTTAAGTGATCAACAAGGACCTTCATTGGATCATATTTTGCATTAAGTGAGGCACAATTCAAGCTTACTATCGAGAACGGGTTGCCTTTTGTTTTTAGACCGTTGGCCAAGTCTTCAATGTTACAATAAGGAGAGGTATTAATTGAAGTTTTCGTCTTCCTCCAAGTTATTTGGACTGAGTTTATGGATAAATGAGTTTAACCCAGTCGTCTTTGATTACAACATGAACAATACACCCCTCTTACACGTGTCCTCCCAAAATGATCTTGGTTTCGAGTTAAGCTCTTGCCTCGACTGGTCTAACCACATAACAAAATGCTGTACGAAAGCCAATCGTGCACTTGGGATCATCAAACGTACATGTGGATACCAAGCACCTCCTGAAACTACCAAGAGGTTATATATTTCAATGGTACGAAGCCATTTAGAGTACGGCAGTGTTGTGTGGAGTGTCGGCACTAAGAAAAACCTAAAGGCTTTAGAATCTATCCAGCGCAGGGCAACTAAGTATATTTTGGGAGTACATTGCGATGACACCTACAAAGCACGACTTATTAAGTGTAATCTTCATCCTCTATCCTATAGGCGTGAAATTCTGGATTTAGTATTCTTATACAAATGTCTACATGGATACTATTCAGTAAATTTACAAGATTTATTTCCACTCCAAACCTATACTTCCGAGCTACGAAATTCCAACAATACTATCCGTTTTGAGGCCACCCGTTGCGGCACAGAAACATTCAGACACTCATATGTCAATCGCACAATCTACAGGTGGAACAACTTGCCACATAACATAAAAGCTTCCACTACAATTGGCATGTTCAAATCCAGACTAAAGCAGCATTACAATAATTTGAGAAACAATTATTTTGATGATTCTAATACATGCACATGGAGAAGTAAATGCTTCTGTGCTAAATGCAGAGGGTAATTTGTGACAGCTTTTATGTACAGTGACAGTATGTATCTGGTGCTACTACAGTGTGTCTATCCAAATATGTGTTTTATTTTTTAACCAATATGTTATCAACTGTGGAGTAAAACCAGCAGAGCCGGTGTCTGCTGCGGTGTTCAAGGAACACCTGCGCGGCTTTGTCCCCCGTCACTCTGCTGGGGGTCCCCAATCTAACCCACTCCACTAGTTGTAATCTGACACACCATCCAAATGATATTAATTGACTATTTTAAGTGGTGCTTTTCTATATATTGTAAATTTCAGATTTTATCATGCCTTTCCAGACATTTTATACATCATTCTAGTGTAGTAAATTGGTTTTATCTCCATGAACATCGTTATTACACAGCACTAGCTGTACTCATTTCATTCATTAGATCACCAACGGGGAGTCAACTTGTATAGGTGTGTTCACCTGTTTGACTCTTCCTAATTGGCAGTATGTTTTATGCAGCAAACATTTTATTGTATCTTATGTCATTTTATGTACTACTGCTGATTGAAGCTTAATAAATAAATAAATAAATGGCCATACCTTCAAATTGCGTCAGAATGTCATCGTTATTGTCCATATTTTGTATCGACTCGGTACAAGGAGAGACTCGTTATGAAGTAACAGCAGCCAAAAATTGCCGACATAGGCACTAAAGATGTGTTTTTTTATACTTGAATCATGAAAAACACGAGTGAAATAAGTATATACTTAAACAGAGAAGGGAAAGGACCCTGAATGAAACATGAAAAAGTCAAGAACAGAGTTCGCACCCATACTTGTGGAATACATCAAAGCGCCAAGACCAATAGTTTTACACTTAATGGTTAATTATGTGTGGAATTAACTTAAAAGTGATGTTACAAGTGTAACGGCCCGGAGCCGTGTTGGAATTGGAGCTATGACTGTTTTTAACAATACGCGTAGGTGTAATATGGATAAAATGAGCGAAGCGGTAAGTTGTGAAACCACCGGGTCAATATGTTCATTTGACGGCAAAAAGAGTGAGATGAGCAGTTAATTTGAATTATATACTTTTTCACTGCTGACTGTTTTAACAATGCATAAAACAGATTCATTTTGTGTTTTATGTGATGTCGAGGTTTGGGAAGGCCTTTCATCAAATCATCAGTTGATTCAAGAAGAGTTTCGGTTTCATTTTTCCTTTTTGTTAAAACCGAGCCGCTCATCGTCCACGTAGTTTTGACCATTGTCTCTTACTTTGCTTTGCGGCCAAAGAAGAATACTTGAGACTGTGCCTTGAATAAATCATCATAAATGGAAACATTTGGCGTCCCTTCGTCCTAATTTCGTGTGTGTCATAAAGAGCTTTCTTTTTCTCCCAATGATCGTCGAAAGGGAACCGAACTGAACGATTTTTTATATCCTTTTCGGACCAATTCGCCCTGCATTGTACGAACACAGCGATATTTCTTCTTTGTAGGATACATTTTTTAAATACCTCTTTAGTGTTCTCATGCTCATTCTCAAGCAAACCCGTAACTACTATGTTATTTAGTTTCCCATTTACAGTCATTTCGTGTTGAACCCTCGTGACTGTTCCAATTTAAAACCCTGTTTCATTTAAATGAGTCTAAAGATCTTATAACCAACGTCGTGACAAGCAAAAATTAATAACAAAACAGCTAAAAAAGAGATGGCTGGATTTAACGTTCACCCTCATGGTAATCTGTCACGAACTCAGGCCACAGTGATTACAGACGCCCTCTGGTGGTGACAAGAGATTGCCAGCGAGATTATGTCATTGGGTATATCAGTCTGTCCGGATTACCTTCATACATTTATTCCAAAGCAATATAAAGGGAAACAAAGAAAATGTGCGTAGTAATCAAGCCTATTGGTCATTGCCCACTGATTTGTTTGTGACAATATTAATAACGCGGAGAACAGAAATATTGAAACAGGGAGCTGAATGTTGCATCCCGATAAACACACATCTTGATACACTACCGGTTTCGTGTGTGTGTGTGTGTGTGTGTGTGTGTGTTGGGGTTTGTGTGTTGCGTTTTTTTTCTGTTTTTTTTTGTTTTTGTTTTTTTTTTTAATTTTTTTTGTTTTTGTTTTTGTTTTGTTTTTGCTTCTCGGTTTTTTCTTCTTTTTGGTTTTGGTTTTGTTTTTTGCCCTGATTGTTTACAATCCTGCCAAAAGAAAATACCATGTTCCCTTCAACAAGATAGACTTTTGACTTTGAGAGTGGCGAAGACAAATAGTTATCACGAAACACGGATTCGACATGCAGTTTCAACTTCCTCAGGAGCAACAGTGCATCAATTGTATAAGCCCAGTGGAAATACCTGCAGTGTTTACGAGCATTGCAATCCCCTTTCGTACATATTACATCGTCCACTTACGTTAATTTTTTTTTCACCTTAAGCAGGGATTATTACTGAACTTACGCACTCGAAAGCTTCGTAAAATGAGCTTTCGTTGAAGTTCAGATTGAGTGAAGTTAGGAATTTTTCTGATTGCTTGATAAGTCACCCTACACCGGTAGCATGACAAGCCATCCTCATCAAGACCTGTAGTAGGGTAGTAGGGTCTTATGAAATGATTCAACAGTTCTTTTGAGAATGAAAGAGGACACGTATGGTATACGGTTGCACATGCATGGGTCAGTTTTGTATGAACTTCCAAACGAAACTTTCTGTTAATTTCATCCCTTAAAATACCAGACAAAAATACATGGCACACAAGCAGCCGTGAGGCATCGCATTAGTAGATACATGATTGCTTTTCGGTCTTAGACAGTATTGGCATTTGCCGCCGGAAATATTTATTACAGCAGGTGTCTTCTCTGAAATTTGCAATAGTCGTCTCCTTTTATTGATAATATGAAGGGGATTCTTTGACATGCTTTTCAGAGCAATTGGTAAATAAATTACGAACTCTTTCCATAAAATATGTCAGGATGGCTCGCTAAAATATTACAGAGTGGTTACGCGTTCTGATTTGCTTGACAGTTAATGGCCAATTTCGTCTTATTTCAAAGGAAATATTAAAGAACGCTATTCTCTCACTTATGTTTTGCCATCTTGTCCGACAGAAACCTTCCCGCAGCAAACGTACATGTAAGTAGCATGTCATTGAGACAGGAAACAAAATTATAATAAAACTGCCCGAGTCACCACTTATAGTCTCCAGACGTACCTGAGTGGTGACCTTATATCTCAAGCCGGATACAGGTGAAAGGTGCGTCGGACGAAGGCCCGTCTACTGACGACTCGGATGCTTTTATTTTTAGAAACAGAAAACATTTTTTCCAGAGGTGCTTGTACAAAAAAAAAGAACTTTTATTTATGAAAACAAGTTCTGTTGATGACCGTACACCTGCCCTTAGTGTAGGATTTTTTTTTTTTTTTTGGACAACTGCCAAAGTTATTAAGTCCTGCAGACAAAGCATACTGCAACACAATGGTGTCACCGTTAAATCGTTGAATTTAGGGAGTAACATCGTCCACTCTAACGTAAAATCTAAGCTCATCTATTCGATGACACTTATATGCCAGAATTGAGGGAGTTTTTAGGTGTTGTTGATGTGGCATGCAAGCGATTTGGATTTAGAAACTAAGGCAGCAATTACCCAACATCCAATCAGAAACTGGCACTCTAATAGGGTCCTTCTGACGCCGACGTCAAAAGTATGGTTATTTTCCAGATAAAACAGGCGCGACTCTACGGAGTCCGGGGAGGATATGAAAGAATAATATTTTTTTATTTAGTTCCCTCACAATAAATATTGCATTCCCACGCAATATTATTTCGTTCCCTCGCCATAAAAACAGATCTGTACAAGGAGCAGTCCAACCTGGCCCAGAAGCGACATAAGAAAATGTTATTTTTATTTCCTTCCCTCGCAATACTATTGGGTTCCTTCGAAATAATTATTTCGATCCCTCGCAATAATAATGCGTTCCCTTGAAATAATTATATCGTTCCGTTGCAATAATATTGCGTTCCTTCTGAAAACTAGTGATTATTTCGTTCCTTCGCAATACTTTTGCGTTCCTGTGGAACAAAATGTTATTGCAATGGAACGAAATAGTCATTTCGAAGGAACGCAATATATATTGTAGTATTGTGAGGGAACGATATATAACTGATAAACTCTTCTGTTTCTGTGGGGGCGCCAAATTACTGCTAGGGGACGTAAGGAAATTAATTTTTTTTATTGCAAGGGAACATAATAATTATCGCGCGGGAACGCAAGCGTTACTGCGAGGGAACGAAATAATATTTCTCATGTCCCCTCCGGGGCTCCGTATGCAAGTACAAAATAAACACATTTCTTTAAACGTGACTGATATTATTTCATACTAGATTTTACAAGGGTCGTGTATACAGCGTGTATTTGCATGTCCCTCATCTAATGACTAATTACGTTCCGCCTTAAAATACATTTGGGGCATATTTTGTTCATGCGTACAGCTCGAACATAATCTAATGCACATCTGTGTTTGGTGACACACGTTTTATGTACATATGCCATGCAACAGTTCAGTTTCAAGTCAGGAAACAAGTTGTAGGCATGCAATCATTATAATTCGTGTGAGAATGGAAATTTCAAGTAGGCAAGATGTCTGTTCATAAGCTGAATTCATCGATCCGCACTGCAGAAATAATGCCATTGAATTCTGAGATTTATCTGCCACGCGGTACTTTTCCATTTGAAGCAAGGTGACGGCACGACATGGACCGACTGATCCTCCCTGACAGGTAATACCAGACATATCTGACCCCCACGTGTTTCTGCCATTATAATGTAAACTCTGAAGAATATACTTTACGCGCTTCTCAAGTGGTTTAAGCTATTTGATCAGTCCTTTATAAGAACCATTTCTTGTTCTGTCACTGAAAAGTTTTCGACCCACGCAGAAGATTACGCGACCAAAGTAGGCGTTTGTGTTCGTGGAAGTACCCTTTTGAAGTGCGGGTCTCCTGTGTCCTTAGTCTGCAAATCACACCCACACCAACATTTTATGAATGTGCCAAGTCGAGGAAAAAAAGTACAGGGGCGGGGAAAATTTGCTGCTGACCTCATTGAAAGGGAAAGCGCTGTTAGCAGAACAACACTGTTCATTCACGCGAACGAAACTTTCATTGGGACTACAGAATAAAAGTTCGAAATATGGATATGGACGTGAGGCAAAAAGATATCAACCCCTCCCCCCCCCCCCCGAGAAATCACGTCAGGGTCGAAGGAATGTTAGCAGATGTCCGATTATACTGAATAACTACTGTATATGGCTCCTGCTCAATGCATTTATGCCAGATGAGACCTGATTATGAAAATTACCCAGTGTAAAAATTCATAAATTTAAAAACTCGAAGGTCCCAGAATTTACACAAATAACGAATTATAATCAGAGCTTTATTCCAGTATGCAGATTTGTCAAACACAATTTTTTTTTTTTGGTCAAACGTATTAATGTACCGGCAATGTCGTGTTCAAAGCTGTAACGGGTGTTCACGAGAAATGTGATGTTCAGATTCATCCAATAAAGCGTGATCCATTCCAATATGGAGTCAAGGAAAATGAGGGATCATAATATCATCATAATACAATGTAGATAGAGGCGATGTAAATAACTCAATGATCGGTCGGAATATTTACGTAAACACAAAATTTGTAGTTTGGGTTCACGAGACTGTTCTTATATATATATATATATATATATATATATATATATATATATATATATATATATATATATATATATATATATATCATCATCATCATCATCAAAATAACAATAAAATATTCTGACAGTGTCTCACTGCTACCAAAATATACAAGAAGCTTTAATAAGTTTTCTTCTGTAAGTGATGTTAATTCACGGCGTCTTCGCTATTGATTTGTAGTCGCAAAACAAAACCTCTTTAACTTGTGAACGACATGCAACGGGGTAGGGTGGTTGGATTTCTGAGTCGCAGTTTCAAGGTAAGTCTTCAGCATAGAATGTTAAATTAAATGCTGGTTACCAATAAAAAGAAACCCGCCGGCAGTTTCGGACTTGATCCACTATCTGGGCAACCTTCTCCGCTAAGCTTCATTTTGGACCGAGCAGGTGATCTGGGCGCCTCGGCCCAGTGCTGCGACTTAATTTATAGCCTGGGGCGACTTCAGTGTCCGATACAATATTCCTATTATGGGGTACACCGCCGCCTACAACTGGTAACTTAAAGGCATTGTATTACGTTTCTGGGTAATGCTCACACTGGAAAAGTCCCATTATATATTGTAAATTACATTCATTCGACAAATTAACCTACCTTTAACACTAATCACACATATATTTTGGATACTACTTCTTCAAAATATCCAATCGAGAATACCCTACACGGACTTGGCTGCCATTTTAAAAAATTGTGGATTCCGCACCCAATAGTTTGTAAATGGGGATAGCAATGGGACGATTGGGGGGTATAATATATAAAACCAAATGTATATATTTCAGAGAATCAATGCTAACATAATATATGCTGTTTTATGGTGTATATTATTTAGGGGGTCTTTTACTTTCTATCAATCCTAGCCAGGAAATATTTGCGAGTCGGATGAAGAATATACATCAATCCTCAGCAAACAATGTAATACCACGTGTCAAACATTTTGAGATCTTGCAAACTTGGGTACATTTGATTATCTTTAGTCCACCTCGTTCATTTTCATCCACGCACATTTAAAACAGTGCTAAACACACGTGGCCGCGATTCACTCTTATATCCAAATCAAATGTATTTTTGTGCAACTGTCCCACAATACATTGGGCCATGACGCTCACCAATATGTGCATGATTCACCATGGTATCGTGTCACATTTGGATTTCTAACTAACGATGATAACTGCCTAAGACACAACCGAGCAGGCAGATTAATGTTAAGATAGTAATTCATGTTTTAAGAATGCTTCAACGACCCTTTGCCCTGGAAACTCGGAGAACAGACATCTGGAACCTAGCAGAATATTACGATAACGATCACAACAACTGTGGATGTGCAGATATGCCGGGGCTATGCTGTTTCACCGAACAACCGTGGCTATGCAGCTATGCCAAGTTAACTCCCCAGACAGGTTGAAATAAAATGTGTGTTTGAGTTGCCTTTACTGCAAAATACGTCACACGACGCGGACGGTCACTTTTTCGATAACATCTTTCATGGTCGATAAATATTTACTAGGGAAGAGCGGCTTGAAAGTTGTTTTTTTTTTAATGTGTCAAAAATTTATTTAGGATCGGGCCTTTTCAGCACAGTCGTCCTGTTACCGGTACCACACATATATTTTGTTAGGCCTTAGGTAACTTGGACATTTGTTGAAACGAGTCAACATTTAACACATTACCTCCTTTAACGTCAGTTAGATCAGTTACCTGGGTACAGCCGGAAGCACTTGTCACAAAGAAAATACCATCCCACCAAGCACAGGTGAGATGCAATATTATATATATATATATATATATATATATATATATATATATATATATATATATATATATAAATATATATATATATATATATATATTTATATATATATAAATATATATATATATATATATATATATATATATATATATATATATATATATATATATATATATATATATATATATATATATATATATATATATATGTATATATATATATATACGGACCACGGAATAAGGACCACCCTGTAACATTACCTGAAAGATAAGTAACCTGAAGTTAAAATGACACTTCACTCAGGAAAGGCCACACCTGCACACCTGCCTCATGTTTTAAAGTATGTTACATTTAGGACCGGTACCAGACAATATATTCGTATGGCTACTTCAGGTGTTCAAAGAGGATGCAATGGTATAGAAAAAAAAACTTAGTAGAAGAATTAAGAAAGACACTGTCAAAAAAATCTTTCATTTTATTTATTAATCAATTTATTTATTTACCTATGTTTGTAATTCTTCTTCTTCTTCTTCTTCTTCTTCTTCTTCTTCTTCTTCTTCTTCTTCTTCTTCTATTATTATTATTATTATTATTATTATTATTATTATTATTATTATTATTATTATTACTATTATTATTATCATCATCATCATCATCATCATCATTATTTTCTGAATTGATGCCATGAACCGTCTGTCGCACGGTAAGCACACAAAATTCTTTTAGTGAACCAAATTCAAGTCATTTCAGGGTGCTTATCCGCTGCCAAGAGGAGCGATTCTGTTATATATGAACAGACAAGTCAATTTTTGGCATGAAAGAGCCTGTGGGATATGACTTGAGCATTCTCATCCTCGCCCTGTTTGGACATGCTATTTGGTACGGTTCAGGGGTGAGGAATTCATTGCGTCTGCAACATCCTACTTGTACATATCTGTTGTACTCGGTTGGTGCCCGTGATTTATCTCCTGCACATTGAACTGGACCTCTGCTACCACAGTTTGCATTACTATATCTCAGGCAGTGATCTGGCCTTTTGATTGGCTAAGCAGGTGGTTAACAGTCTTTCCTATGTGTCTGTACTTTTAGCATATCTGGCTTGGCTTTGACCTCCAAAAGTAGATCCAGATGAACAGATACACGGGGCAAACTAGCACGCCCGGGCAGGTTTGAAAAAAATAATGCTTTATTGTTGATTTCTTGTTCTCCGGTATTATAAAGATAATGGTACCCCCGTCTTTGTGAGACAGACAATTGACCCATTTCTCTATTGGTACCTCCCGGGTAACACATGATCCAGGAATGTTGGACAGCAATACAACTGGTCATTTTGTTCTCGAAGACTAAGCAACAAAACGTTTCCTTTGTAACGTGATGGTTGATTAAGACCCAGTTGGCCAATCTAAAAGCGATGTTTGGCCTCTGGCACTGAGAAGTAACTAGGCTAGATGTGTGAAGAAATTTAGCACAATTTAGAGAAATGGAAGACCTCTACTGGTGCAATACATATGTCTCACCAAATTCCACAGTAAAGAAGTAATCTCACCTATGACCCAACTAATATATCTATTATTCCAATAGACGAACATTATTAGGGACTATTGTTGATATCAGAGCAAACTAGTAAGGGCCAGTGAGCGCACGTTATCTTAGAGTTGACTGTGGTATCTGCACCTTGAAAGCAATGGCATCTTTAAATCGAGGCAAAGTTTTAAACAGCCTGGAGAACAAATGTTGTCTTCAGTGACATAACTGAAAATTGGGCCGAAAACCCCTGATCCCAGATTAAATCTGGTTTCTGACACAAGGAAAGCCTGGAACAGGTGTCCGGTCAACTACTACATGCTAAAAAGACGAAATTTCTCTTTCTTGCCGATGTCGGTTTGGCGAGGATTGCAATAAGTCACGGTTCCTACTTGGGGTGCAGAGGCCAGCTTTATCTCCCACCCCTATGTAAATTCAAAAGATTGAACTGGGGGACGCACTCTTTCTATACCCACTTATGTCAAACAGCAGCCTAAGTTATGTCAATGAAAAAGACAAGAAATAACACCTGTGCGCACATTGCGACAACCTCGACTATCTGCGATTTTGTTTTTAAAAACATTTTATAAACCTTTTGATTTTTGGATGCAATTTCATACAACAACAATTAATTCTTAATACGATTAAAGGGATGTGATTTGCATTATTGTTCGACTGTTTTCCTTCCAACTGCGTCTAAAGTCCAAGTACTTAAGATGACCTTCTCTGAATTTACAGACGGATACTTTTTTAGTATTCTTTGTACAAAGGTCTTTGTTTCATGTACCACGATGCCTTTTGTCCTTTAGAATATAATGGTCTAGGTAACAGCCTTTTTTCTGTGCCCGAAACGCGCCAAAGAAAGCTGTTGACTCAGTTTAAACTTGACATAGAAAGAGCTAAAGATACTGTCAAATTATATCGGGCATCTGCATGCACGGTCACCGGTTTATATTATGAATAATTTAATGTTATCTGCTTTTAAATGGGATTTGATACAGTTGGTTTGTGCGTTTCCCGTTTTCGGCTAGGTGATTAGTGCCGAAGGTTGCTGGTTCGAGACACGGCCGTTCCGTGGTCACAAAACATAATAGAACTCTGTTATCAGCTGGGATACCATAGTTATTTTTCAGCATGGACGACACCTGTTAACATCCTGGCCCCCCTGGGAAAAAGTTCCTGACTCTTGCATATATTCAATATAAGCTTTAAAACAGTGGTCAGGTATTCAAATAATGATAGAGATGTCAGTAAACAATGATATTTATATCTTTACGAGAAAACGACAACATTTATCGAATATTGTAAAACATTTCTGCCGGTGTTGAGGAATATGCCGTTAACGAACCGTGGTTTGAAATGATCGTTGAAAACACCCATGTGCTTTCCCTCTTTTTTTTTTTTTTTTTTTTCGTGACATGGATACACTGTCTTTATCAAACTTATGCCCAAGGATACTTTCCATCTTCTAATAAGCGGTCTTCAGTTCGATGTTACGCATACAAAATTGGTTAAATATGGTATATATGTGATGGTACCGATGAAATTATTTTCATACCTAGATCTAAAAAAAACCCCAGAAAATTTAATGTTCTCTGTAAATTAGCAATGTGCTTTTAAGCTCTATGTTATTACGGCACTCAATTTCCAGTCTTGGATGAGTGTCTTTAATCTCAAGGGTATTTCGTATCTTTATAACATGTGAACAATGTTTTTTTTTCTGCATTTTGTGTAGGATGCATTTCATCTCTATAATACACCGGGGATATTGTTCATATCTGCAACATGTACTGTTGTTTTTTTTTGAAGCGTCATCATGTGTCGGGTGTTCCTTCTATTTGCAGCGTATGCGCAGTGATTCCTGTTACAAGCTTTATACTTCGGAATTATCACAAAAGCAACGGTTAACACTTTCCCGCTCAAATAGCCTATAAATTGTCGTCCGCCGTAACGATTTGACTTAAATTTCTTGTTACTAGAAAATATTTTTGCTGAGATGTGTATGTAAAATCATTCATAATAACAAGCCCTACGTCAAGATCTTTCCATTCAACTCCCGCCAAGAAAACTATATATTGACTCAGTCGTACTCTGACCTGGAATGTGTTAAACTATTTAGTATTTCAAAGGGTTACCAAGCTTATGATATACAGTATTGGAAATGTCTATGTATCTTCTTAATTGAAAGTAACCAGATCAAAGTGATTCATTTCTGTTATGACAAACAACTTTTTGTTGATCCGAAATACACCCAAGTGTGAATGATGAACAAGTGTTTCCTAGAATCCAAGCACAGCTACACATGTGTAGGTCTAGCTGCTATTATAGCCAGACTTCATGAGGGTGCAACATTAGAACTTTCATCGTATCTGGGGCTAGCATATTCTATAGATACACACAAATTAGGAGGTAACCCTTGAGTTCAATAAATTCACTTTGGTCTGGGTGGAACTGTCACTCTGATAATCCATGGACGATGACAGTATCTCGTTGCCCGGAGTTATATTGATTTAATAAATTTAAGATGTGTTGTCATAACAGCCACGTGCAGCTACCGTAGGAACTGTAAGATTTACTGTGTAGTATGTGGCACTGAGTGGCAGTATTTAGCAATGAGAACATGATGATGTCATCATATAGTATTTCAGGCAGAAAATATCATAACTGCCTCCTTCTGGTGGAGGTTCTGATAGTGACGCAATAGACCTCATCAATTTGGAAATCTGGATGTCTGGCCTGTCTGTAGCAAGGATGCATGGGATTGCTTACCAGTGATGAAGCTTCTGAGACACAGTGCCTGGCTGAACATGCAGGACTACACATTTTTTTTTTATTCTTATGTGAAGAGGTAACCACAGCTCTTTTAGGGAAGCACACAATTGAAAATCTAATGAGCAGGAAATCCAAGCTCAGTGAAAAAATTGAAGGGGCACTTTTATAAAATGCTAAATCTGCCATATGTGCTGATTTTTTAAAGAGAACAAGAGACTATTAATCTTTGATACATATATAATTTGATCCTAATTCGTGCTGTTCGTATAAAGTGTTTCTGGACTATATTACAAATACATCCGCTAATACCTTTTTGCGATTGCGCAACTTTTTTTTTTTTTTTTTTTTTTTTTTTTTTTTTTTTTTAGTACTAGCGATAACCACAGAACCCTCCTAATGTCTTGTACGCTTTGGGTATTAGTTTTTCTATGATATTTATTTAGGAGGGAGATGCAATATTGGTTATTGTTTATATTGTTATTGTTTTCATGTGGCCGTTATTAAATGAACTGTAAATAATATGATAACGCATATGAAGAATGTGAGATTTGATGATACAAGTACCCTGTGATGTACCTCATGGAAGTCCTCACACGTTTCGTCGATTTTTTTCCTCACTGCTTGATTAACTGTGCCCTTGATTTGAGCCGGGGGAACTTGAATTACAAATACCGAAGTTTAACGTGTACCCGTAATCAAGACCAAACACTTAAAGTGATGAAACAGTTGATAAACATACTGAAGTATGCTTATGTGGCTGTTACTTATATGAACCACCTGTAATTTGCGTTACTTGAACTGATATACATGTATCCTAAAGTATTGTCTTTAAGTCTGGCGCGTCATTAAGATTAACCAGTTTCGCATTACATACCGATAGCTTTAGAGACTTTGACCATATTTGGGGGGGGGGGTGGTTAGTGTACACAACACAGTCTTATCCTACATATCCTATATACTGCTTCACGAATTTTGAAATTTTGTCTGCAAAACAGGATTTCTCAAAGCCTTTTTGCGTTACGGCCATGTCGTCAGCACAGCAAATGTTTGTCAGCGTTTTATTGATATTTCTAAGCGAGAGTAAGGGACACACATGAATGCTTCACTTTGCTGAAGGACTTTCCGTCGAAGACTTAGAAAATTACCGAAAAAATACCACTACATACACCCCTAAATTAATGGATGGATGGATGGATGGATGGATGGATGGATACATATATATGGATGGATGGATGGATTGATGGATGGGTGGGTGGGTGGGTGAGTTGATAGATAGATAGATAGATAGATAGATAGATAGATAGATAGATAGATAGATAGATAGATAGATAGATAGATAGATAGATAGATAGATAGATAGATAGATAGACTGAATGCCCGGAAAGCCATGGACTTGACCAAAAAAACTGACCAGAACAACTACAACCTCATGTAAAAACAAATCTTGCTTTCAGAACAATCTATCCATTTATGTCTCTTCTGTCCTCCGTGTTAAGTGGATCACCTTCAAATAAATGGACGATAATGCAAGAAGAAGGGACCTAATAGCAACACTAAAGCGGCCGATCAATAGCATCCCGAACTATACGTGCCCTGAAGGAGAGGCCGCTGCAACGATATACTGCGTCGTTAATGGAACCAAGAACCCCTACAAGTACATGTCCATGAAATTCCTAATGCCATTATACAGGAATTAGCTTCAACGTTACAGAGGTTTGATGGCGCGTGCATATATCGCCTCTCGGCCTGGCGGTATAAAGTTCATGTCTGAGCCAATCAGATAGTTTCGCCTCATCACTAGCTTGCACGTTACCTATACAGACAGGTCCGAAGAGAGGCGGCCTGAATAAATCCATTTGTGGCAAGTTAGTCTCGTGGGCTAAGTGTTTGAAATGTTACGTACTTTGCCTGTGTTCTGCAATTATGATCGTATTCCATGAGACAGGCCATTAAGTCTTGCTTCAGCTAAAATAGTAGCACACTCGGACATTGAATGATTTATGCCTGGGTGACTGGAACACAAGACTTTGATCCCGATCAAGCGGCCAGATAAAAAGCCTACATAGTAAGTATTTATCTGGATAATGCGTCATTTAGGCTACCTGAGTGTAGCGCAGCTGGCGAGAGGACATTTATTGAAGATTAACAATTGTTTTAAGACCATTGCTAGAAGAATCGGGAACATCATACAAGGGACTGCTGAAGGCGAGACAAGTCACTCGCAGATATATAAAAGTTAAGATCATTTTATTCTCGTAACAAATCTGTACGGAATCATCAAAGCTGAAGTAAAGTGAACATAAAAATGTATATAGGCCCTTCTGATTCTGCGTTTAAACCAATCATGTTATATCGGCATGAATGTAACATTATAGAGATGAGATTGATGCAATCTGAATTATGTTAACTCTATTTCAGCGCAAGGATACATGTCCAAGAGAACCCCTCCCCTCTCGTCGCAAAACAAATATGCCGCAACGCATCGGTGAAGACATGGCAACATCTTACACCTTATAATCCGTGGATCCTAGTTTTGCACAATTCAACGGCTTTTATTGGTTGCATACAGTAAATAAATTTGGCAAAAGTAGATTTTATCTCAACACAAAATTGCGATATTTTTGTTAGGACGTATGATAGGCCGATTTACCATAAAATACACATTTAAAATATCTGAAATGCAATTACAGGAATCTGATATTTAATTCAAAATACCCCCAATTCAATTACAGGAATCTGATATTTAATTCAAAATACCCCAAATTCAATTTAAAATATCTGAAATTTAATTTTACATATCTTAAATTTAATTTCATACATCTTGAAATGACAAGTATATAAGGCACATTGAATTGCATTTACGATATCTGGAATTTAATTTTAAAGGGCTTAATTGGAATTTGACATAATTTAAAATGAATTAAGATACCCTAAGATCAAATTTTGGATATATTAAATTGGATTTAATAATAAAAAGTGAATATCGTTATACTGCATATCCTGTTCAGTCAAAGACTGTTCTCCCACAGGGCCCACTGGACAGAAAGTTTAAGACATCTTAAATTGAAGTTTCGATATCTGACATTGACTTTAAAATATCTTAAAGTGTATTTACGATATTTGAAATTAAATTAAGATATCTTTAAGTGAATTTAAGATATATGTAATTGAATTTCAGATATCTTCAACAGACTTACTTTTAGGATATCGTAATTTGAATTCAAGATATCTACATTTGAAGTCTAGATATCTTGAATTTTATTAAATATAGCTTGAATTAATTATGGATATACATATCCATCATACGAATTAAGATATCTTGGACATTTTATCGTGGAACATCTTGCAATGAGGACGTTACATTATCATAACTGTTGAGTTATGGTACCAATATTTGTTCCTGGTTGCCTGCAGTCTCCAAAAAGCTATAACGGATATAACCACAACCTGTTGACTTGAGGCATGTTAATTTGACACATCTTCCCTAACCCATGCAACATCACACAATTGTTTTTATATACCAGCCGATTTGGCAGGGAAAGTGTTGAAAGAGCAAGAGACATTTCGTGGCGAAAAATTAGACCAAACGTAAACCTGGAGACAAATTGTACAAATGCATCATGAAAACTCGCAAAAAAACTTTCAAAATGAAAATGTTAATCCCCAGAACATGTAAAAGAGTCGTGAGAACAAATACCCCTTGAGTCAAAGTTTATACATACATGGTTATTGCTGCATAGGACGCTCGACCACCACTTTCATCAAATGAAGTGGGTATTTTGTATCAGTGTAAGCAGTATCAGTTCACACACAGCTACCTGACCCGTCCGGCGGAATAGGACACATTTCAGTAAAACGGGAAATGTTAATATCCATAGGGTTTATTCGACACCATGACAGTATATAATTGCTTATTGAGTATAACGATGTCCACGCAAGATATCTATTGCTGGAGGCGTGGAAATCTGCCATCTGGCTTGCTAATCCGACAACATATTTATCATTTTTGAAAACTTCACGGTACATCCACCTACTTCATTCTAGAAGACTTAAGAAACTCGATCCAGCACCAAGGCGTTGGCAGGCTGGAATATTTCTACTTAATGTTAGTAGTGTCAGAGGTTTTTATCCACAAATCCAAACAGTTTATTTTTGTCTTATATTTATGCCATTTTTGATGAATAAAATCTATTGACGATGTTTTAAAGTAGTGTAGAAAACGTGGCTCGATGCAAATATGGACCGACGGAGGACCAGAATCAATTCTATGCTGGGAACGTTTTTAGAATTGTTTTGTCACAAAATAAGTTTAATTATCTTACTATGGGACTTGTACCTTATATCATAGGTACACTATTCACATTGTACCGCGGGTACCCAATGAAATTTGGTATCAGATCAACACTGTCATTTAAGATTCGACGCAAAAGGAATTTAGGCCTTTTCCTCTCTGACAATTGCCCTCTTTAGAGGACTACCGGTCGGTGACCAGGTCAGTAAGGCCGCCACTCCGACAAACACCAGGCTACGGGGGCAACGAAAAGGCAATACGAAAGTATGCCCCTGCCCATTCTCGCACCTGTTAAGCTGCAAGGCACATTGTGCACACAAAGCTAAAGATACATCCACGGTATCACTTAGAGCTCAGAAAGGCATTGTCCATGATGCTAAAAGGCTGTCATTCTCAAATGAGATAAAAGGTTTGTTGTGCATCTGGTCGATTTTTTACCAGGCCGAGAAAAAAAAATATTTGTAGAAAATGTAACATCACTTCTCTGTATGTTTCGACTTTTCCTTGAGTTCAGATGCATTGAATACAGCCTGGACGCTTTTATATTGTAGAATATTGGCTATTCCGACAAATCTAAAAACAATAGGCTGCTTTGTGGATTTCAATTATGCCTCAATGACAGAGTCTGCAAAATCAAAAGAATACACTGCAGAATATTATAATAACTTAAGACTTGTAATGCAACCAAACTGCACAAAATTGGTCGCATTTACCTCAAATTGAGCCGGGTGCCAGACCTTTTTTAAGCGATCCCCTCAAATTGCATTTAGATTCGTGGAGCCGTAACGTGCACTTAACACAACTATTTCTCTTTTTTTTTTTCAGTCTTGTAATTATAGAAGGTGGCTTCACAAAAGGGAAATGTATGGCGCAAATGCGTGAAAGGTGCATTCACAAAAGGAATACGTCACATAAATATATTGAAGACGGATTCACAAAAGGAATATGCATGACATTAATGTAGTATGTCTAGAAACTAAGAGATATCTTCTATGTCAGAAAAATATGTTGTGGTCTTAAGAAAATATGTGGTACCCACGACAAAATGTCAACAAAGACTACTTATTTGTCTCAAGAAGTCAAATCTCCTGCAACACGTCCATGTAATTCATGCCCGAGACCTGTTTGCCAAGTCATATACTCTCAATGTCCGTTCATGTCACTGCCAATCTCAAAATATAAATGCCAAAAAACATAGACTTTTCTCCCCCCTCGTATATTTTTATATTTTCTTAAGATACGCGCGACAGATACTTTTTGAAAAAGGCCAACCAGTCTGGTGGATGGTGACGGGTTTCGAGCTGGTAACTGTGGGAAAACTGCAATACCCGGACGTGTATTACGCCCAAATTTGCAAAGTCTTCTAAAATGTTAACATAAATTTCACACTTTTAAAAGTAAAACGAATTATCTTTAAACCCTGTCTAGTAATTTACGTAAGCAAACAATCTTAACTTTCTGGAAATTTATGTAAGCAAACGATGTTACTTAAAGGCTATTCAAAGGCACAAGTTGCAAGCTTTCCATGAAACAACCCACCTATATAAAAAAAGAAGTACATTCTTCCTATTCCAGACTGACACGTGAAGCATCGTATTATTATTGTTCCACTAATACTGAAAGTTGACAATGCCACTTGACAAAATACGTTGCAAACTCATAACAATGTGATATTACAAAGATTTCAAAATTGGGCCATCGTAACAATATGGTGTTTAAAAATATGAGAGACGGTTTCTTGTTTTACATCATTGGTACAAAAATTATGAAAAAACTTTTTTTTTTTTTTTTTAAATTCTTAAATTGACGCTTGGGGGAAGTGTATACGACTTACAAAATGCTCATTCAATATTCAATATTTTTGAAATTCGAAAACCATGATTAAACATTCGGGGGTGGGTGACAGAGAGAGAGAGAGAGAGAGAGAGAGAGAGAGAGAGAGAGAGAGAGAGAGAGAGAGAGAGAGAGAGAGAGAGAGAGAGAGAGAGAGAGAGAGAGAGAGAGAGAGAGAGAGAGAGAGAGAAGGCAATGCTCCTTGTATCCCAATTTTTACATTCGCTGCTCAGGAGGTAATGTGTAATTCTAACTTCTAGACCGTGCACGCATCATTCCTTTCAAAGTCCATTGGACGCAAATTGCTACAACCCTGTGTACTGACGTTGGAATGGTATCTGTATGAAAGCTTTATGCCATGAAAGAGTCAAATTTGAAACGTTTCTGATCAACATTGATCATACTGTGATAATTTTAATCCATATTGCATTACACGGGCCATGTCCACCACAGGAGAGGTAGGCCTATGTGTCTGTATCGGGACATCAGAATGGCATGCGTGCATATCTCTCTCTCTCTCTCTCTCTCTCTCTCTCTCTCTCTCTCTCTCTCTCTCTCTCTCTCTCTCTCTCTCTCTCTCTCTCTCTCTCTACTTATTCATTCATTCATTCGTTCATACTTTTATTTATTCATTCATTCATTCATTCAAGATACTGTTTTGAGAACAGATCTAGAACCTCAAATTACATGTAACTGTCCCAATTCAAGACAGAAGTCTACCTCAAAAATGCATTTTTTGTAAAATAGAGGACACAGCCGTAAATATATATCTGAGGCTGCTTCAATTAAATATTCTGTCTCTCTCTCTCTCTCTCTCTCTCTCTCTCTCTCTCTCTCTCTCTCTCTCTCTACTTATTCATTCATTCATTCGTTCATACTTTTATTTATTTATTCATTCATTCATATATCATTCATTCTTTCATTCATTCGTTAGTTCATTCATTCATTCATTTATTCATTTATTTATTTATTTATTTATTTATTTATTTATTTATTTATTTATTTATCATACATTTTTTTTAAATTCAAGCGGGCTGTCTTGACCCAGTAGGTAAATGCAAGCAGCCGCCATCGGAGAAAAGCGTGTCCGGCCCGGGGAATTTAAGACTGTGAAACAGGTTTGATGGTTTTTCGCTAATGACCCGTCTATAAATATATTTGGCTGCTGAATCCTGAATTTTGAACTTTTTCTCCAATATGGTAACATTGATTTATTGAGGTATTGTGATAGATATTCACAGCGACCGGATTGGCGATAAAGCGATAAAGCGAGATGCAATTTTGTTTTTATTTATAATTATCATCATCATCATCATCATCATCGTCATCATCATCATCGTCATCATCATCATCATCATCATCATCATCATCATGATCATGATTCTGTTCAGCGCTGCATGCAAGGTGTGGCACAGTTACTTCTGCTTGTAAAATACAGAGAAAGTTTAAAATTACATCTTGCTATCGTTTTGTGGAAGGCTTTACCAAGCTTAAATGTTCATATAGCTTTATATAACACATCTTCACTATTCAAGACGAGGCACACAGGTTCCCCCCACTAGGATATAGGATATTTCAAGTTTGTCATGTGTAAAATAACACATGAAAAGTTCGCTTATCTTCCAGTTCTTATATTCCTTTCCCTGTCGTCGATCTGTATCTCAGAATGCTGGGACCCGCCCCACCAAATCTGATTAAACTTTTGATCGGCAATAACTTCTTGTTAAGATATGGTTCATTTCTCCAACACTTATCACAGAAAGTACAGCCTCTTCGCATGCTATGTACAGTTTTCATTTTGACATATAATTTTCCATGAAAGAGTTATTAAATTGTTTCTAGACAAAACGTATTCGCATGTTTTATATAACCTTCTTTGATGTCGCTTCAAGAGTTTAGTTCAAGTACTAAGCTCACATTAGGCTCTATGCATTTTCGCTTAAACTGAAATTTGGGGCGCATGTCAAGAAAAAAGTATGTCAGGCACTGCAGCCGCATTAGCAAAATTTATGTTAATAGCATTCGGAAATCTCCAGTGATGTATGGTGCACTTGAGTAACTTTTGGTAAAATGTGGTTGAAATTTGTGGTCACGATAATATACCTCGAGAAAGAAGAATTAAATGCATTCAAACTAATACGAGTCAAACGAATTAAAAAGCTATGATTTGTATCAGTATATTATCATACAAACAAATGTGTACCAGTCTAAACTTGGAATCAACATATTTGAAATTCAATTGACTCCACTTTTCGTTGAATGAATTCCTCGTGACATACGGCGACTCGTCGAGTTGGGAGACTTTGAGTTGTGCAGTAATCTCTATGCGCGCATGTGGATATGATACCAGTGGTCATTATTCTCACACGATACTGACGGAGTTTCTATGGATAGCAATGCACACTATGCAGTTTAAAATAACTCCTTTAAGAAGGACGCTAGCTTCTATTTATATAGAAATAAGCGCTTGCTTTAAGAGGATATTAATACGATTCATACAGTTGTAACCAAGGTACTTTGCTTTGTTGTACATGTTGTATTCAGTTAAATGATCAGCTGGACTCTAAATTGCCTCTCGAATAAGGCCAATTTGGTCCAGTCGTTTGATTCTTGTCCATTTTGGCACTCGAACCCGATAATTGTCTGCTTTTGTATCTCCGTTCTTTTTCAAATGATTTTATTAAATGAATTCAAGTAAATGGCCTGCACATATACAAAGAAGAGTGCTACATCTAAGGAACTGGGGTACGCTAAGCATTTCCTGCGCACACGCCTGATTAAAAAAGCTGAAACAAATTCAGATATATTAATTAAGTCTTCCACTATTAACCCTTACAAGGTAAGAATATGTGTATGTAATCGAACCATAGAGGGAAAGCTGTCGATCTGTTGCAATAAACAAGAATATTGAAGCAGATGACAATTCACATCCGGGCGCTTTTGGTTGATTCATCCGAGAAACGCTCATCCACAGAGAAGGACAAGATTAGCTCTGATAACGAGTCTTTGCATTTCTTGTGCATATATTACCCCGGAGACAAAAGCCTCATTGACGTACAAGTTCCAAAAGTGTTGAATATCTGAATTGCAAAATATTTTATTGCTGGCGTCAATATTGGAATTACCATATGAAACTTGAGTGGACATATTGTGGCACTTATATTGCTTCTGTTTGAATACTAATCTCGTTCATTGTCAGCCTGCATAAAATAAATAATAATTCACCCGTAAAGAAGTTTCGTGAGACTTCAACAAAACTAAAGCAGTAAGTTTCACTTTATTCATCCCTTAACATTTAGAATTAATCCTTCCTACTGAAATTCCTCTTTAGTTGAGAACATTCTCATGGAGTTTATAGATGGGACCTATCAGGACACATTCATATCACGCCCAAGCTCAGCCTTTCTTTTCATCGTGGGTTTGGCTCATTGTTCCAAGCCTGCGCCAATGAAACCTATTGACTATGTATCATACTAAGCAGAAGTGGGTTACACTTGATATCGCAGAACATGATTGTATCCGGTGCAATCGCCTCTTCTTACTCACAAATCGAGCGCAGGAAACTGTGTCTATGACAGTTTTTTTTATTGAAATCCTGTTGGAGTATAGTCAAAAGCAGGCATCAAATATTCAACCTGTCTGCTACATCATACCTGCAATACAAATTTCAAGTCATTTCAATTCCATCCAAACGTAGGCGACCCAACACTTCAAATTTTCTTGCTAGCATAGTCGGAGTCTTCCTTGTCAACCAGCAGTGTTGCGTTTGTGACGTCACAAGCGTTTCGCGGTTTGTGGGTGTCGGAAATGAACGGAAAGCGACCATAGAAGGCGCAGTGGGTTCTTAAAATAAAAATGTGAATAAAAGTATTACTTTCACATCGAATTCTTTTAAAAATTGCACCGTATGGTAGGAACATCCCATGAGTCACCCATGTATCAAATTTGAACATGGTCAATCAAGAGGACCTTTTAACTCATAACCCACATCTTTTCGGAGAAAACTGGAAAGTAGATATATCCAATAAATGTATACAGGGCTCGCAGTATCTTCATCATGTACGGTTTTAAATTGTGTATCATAACTGGAGGTGTCAAGTCCTGTTCTCAAAGTGCAAATTTCCGTTGGCCACGGCCACGCCGCCAAAACGAATGAAAAAGAAAGCACTGCAAATGTGTGTGAGCAACCATGCGATCCATGTTAATATATCAAATCCATTTAAAATCATTGTTGTCAGAAACCTCAGCACAGGGATAAATTTGTAAGTACAGACTTCAAAGGTATGCCTATCCTCCAAGAATCAGAAATTCTATCTTTGTTAGCGATAAATTTGCAAGTATAGACTACATGAGCACGCTCAAAAAAGTGCTATTTCGTAATGACATTACACGCCAAACTTGACTCTTTGGTGCATAATGTAAATATCAATGGATCCAAGGCATTCCTGACTTGAGACAGATGTTAAACTGTAGAGATTAACGACATTTTTAAGTGGACCGCCTCACTTATGAAATAATATTACCACAGACAAAAGGTTTTTTTATTATCAGACCCTTATGAAGCTGAACCCCAACAAATTCAATTCGTCTCTACAATATAACCGTGAACTTGTCGTTAAACTAAAATGGATCAAATCATGTGGTTTGAGATACTTATGCAATGTCTCCAATGCTTCACTTTTCAAATTAATATAAAGAATATGTGCATTTTTCGTTGAAATCATTTCTCGCTGAAACCATGCAGGCGGAAATATTTCGCAGAGAGACGCGCCAATCAAGTCAGAATAATGTGCTACTCATAAACTGTCTTCGCTACATTGTGACTGGAGGAAAAAAATCTCAATCAATTTGGTCTTCTTACAACGAGGCAATTGTAACAAGTCCATTCTAAAAAAGAGAGAGCCCAATGCCTAATTCGTGTGTTGTATCAGGTTATACACATGTAGCACCCTTGGTTGTGTTAATAGTACTGATCTAAAGATATCTGAAGAATAGCGAAAATTTCAGGAAGTGGACTTGAACCATGAATTTTAACCTGTCCTCTGTTGTAGGTACATTGCTCTGACGTGGTCTTAACCCTCAGCAGTGATCATATGGTCGATTTCCGGATTTCTTTGTATCACTGCGCACCTTGTGGTCGGTAGAGTCTGATATGATTCCCTTCTCGGCCAAACAACTCCTGAATACCAATCACCTGGGTTTACTTTCTGCGTTCTGCGTCTTATGTCAGTGGTCTTTGCCTTGTCGGGCATGTCATGTCACGATCACTACTGATGAAGGCCTCACCACTGCAGCATGTAATCGGTTAACCAAAGTTTGGGTGTCTTAGGGTCGTTAATAATATTTTGTATCAATACATTGTAACTGTAAGAAATTGTCATTTTTTTATCACAGTAGAGTACCTTTTGTGACAAACATATGGGGCTAGTGAAAAATTGTCTCAATGGAAGTGGCCCAAATGCGGAATACGATATATTCAGCTTTGTATAAACGGGACTGTAAGACGATCGTTGTAATACGGACTGGTCTAATTATGGATAGGGTCTATTAGTAGATGATTTCACTGTGTACACAGCGATCAATCTAAAGTCTAATTAGCTGCCAATAGCAGCGTTACATAACAACTGGATTTCCATTCGGTATGCCTGCATGCAACTTGACGTCACTCATGTCACTGCCCAACACTGCTACGTAAAACGCCTTATGCATGACAGGATATTTGATTTATTTATGACAGCTTTTGGGCATAAGACTAGACACCTGAAACACGCGCACGCTAAACAAATGCTACAGCAACATCCTTCAATAATTTCCCTCCTGTTACATGTTCCTGGAAAGAATAATCACAGAAACCCTGTCTAGAATATGGGTGCATGATTCATAGTTTGCCATCGCATGCTAATCTACATGATCCAGACGGGAGTCGTGGCGGATCACGCTCCAGCTGTGAAAACGCAAATAAATACATTGACGTTTCGGGCAAGAAATGACATTTTTTGCCATATATCTTCGAAGGTGGACATCGCTGTATAAACCCATCTGAAACAGACTATAGGTCTAGCATGCTAATGTCCTGCTTTTATTGTTTTGAGCATTTTATTTGCATACAGCGTGAAAAATCGCCATGCGCGATTGTTTCCGTGCTTCATCAAAAAGGCTTCAATCACGATGGGTGGGAATGAAATTAAGTGGCAAGCAATGACAAAACTATAATCTTTCGCTATTAACAACACATCATAAAAACTTTTTTTCTAATTAATTTATTTACTTAGTGTGTGTATGTGTGTGTGTGTGTGTGTGTGTGTGTGTGTGTGTGTGTGTGTGTGTGTGTGATCACACACAGCAGCCTCGTTGTGCGGCACCTACTGCATGGTGCCTTTTGTATGTTCTGTTCGCTTTCCTTCAAAATTGCCAAATTCTTCCCTGTTTATTCCACTTGGTATAAGCTTGGGCCTACTTTCAATGCACCACCATAACAGCCAGTAACTCATAGTCCTCTGGTGAGACTTCCGCATTTGACTTTTCAAAAATGTTTCCGCCAGCCCTTGCCCCCCCCCCCCCAAAAAAAAATGAATAAGAATAAGCTAGGACTGTCGTATAGGTGATATAAGTATTTATTGGCCAGTTACATGGTCGTCCCCAGAGATGTACGTGTCATTTGATTAGTAGAAAACACGTAATTCGTCGACAACATGAAAAGGGTGGATCGGGAAGGGTAATAAGAAACGCTATGTTCCACTGCAGAATAAAATGCCTGTCAATCGTAATTAATATGGTATTGGTAATGTCATTTGCCGTGATATCATGTCCCTGTTCACCAAGTAGCGCCTGCATTTGTCTTTCAAATATACCTGTTGCTTCTGACAGCACCCTCAGCAATGTTGACAGAGAAAAGAAGGTAGTCATGTCTTTCACTACAACGAAACGGTTAGTTACGACATGTATTCAACGATCGAATCGAATAGTAGCGATCGCATGCACATCTTCTAATCACAAATAGGCATACGTCACGTGACAGCAGCTTAACTTTGCTAATATACGACTTACAGCCAAGCAGTTTCTCTTTAACTCTTTCGATGCGAAGTTGTTGACTTGAACCGTTCTTATGGTCTAGTATATGTAGGCATTCAGGTACTTGAATGAAAGTCGGCTTACAAGGAATATGAATCTAGTATCGCTACGTCATGGAAATACCATCTCCCCAATAAAAAAAAAAAGTCAGCATAGCCCTCACATTCCACATTTGCGGAATCAGCGACTCTAATGACGTTTTGCGCCATGACGTCAATCACGTTGCACGGCTGCGTGCCGTACAAGATGCAAGACCTGACAGGAGAGTATAGTATAAGCCTATTTCTTCCTGAAGTCTAGAGGTGGGCTTTTATCCCATGTATGTGTAGTCCAGAGTAACCATGGACGGGCCGTTCTACACCATGTAGAATTTATTGCCGATCCACATGCCGTGTAGAACGGTCGCGTGCACGCCCTACTTTTGCACTGCCCAAAATCGCCCACTTTGACAGGCGCGCTCTTTTGGGGTGTTGATTTATAGTCTGCTCTAGTATTTGTCATTGATCGCTGTTACGACACATTACTGTGATTTTTTTTCAGAAAATACTCTGGACACATACATGGGATAAAAATAACACAACACGCTTGCAACTACCTGGCCGTAAATTCTGCACACCACTCGCGTACCTGTGGAGCGGAAGGATACACTCGATGGCCCGCCTGCGGCGGGCTGCATCTCGTGTATGCTTCTGCTCCACCGGAACGCTCGTGCCATGCAGATTCTAAGGCCAGGCATTCACACTAGTGTAGTTTTGTTATTTTCTCACACAAAATTTTAAACTTGAAATTGTACGTTTTGGCTACTGACTTAATATGTAATATCTTACATGATCCCAGGAAAAGGTGCATTCGCCTTTTTCATCGAATTATAGTAGACTCATTTAGGATACAAAGATTATCTCATGACTAATCAGTCTCCTACCCTGTACAGGGCCCCCTAGAGCTATATACAGGCTCTCAGGGGAACTGTGCCGGGTAGCATACTTATTTAGCCATGAGACAGCCTCTAAATTTGTACGTATGTACATACATAATTATATTCGTACAACCACACGTTTATAGTAAAAACAATAACAATACCAACACAGGGACAGACCTACGCCTTAAATATTTGTACCCAAATGGTGAAGTATAACTGTAATTTCTGCATATTCCAACAAAGTTCTAATATAATTCATGGAAAAATAAGTTAGCACATTACGAATTTGTTTACCCAACTCAAAGAAACATTAGCATTTGGTTTATTGAAGAATGGCACAGGCAGTCCCTGAGGCTGAAAAGTATGCAACATGCGATATACAATATAATATTGACGTAGCAGGTAAATGGTAGTTTCAATTTTACTATGAATGTTGAAAAGTAATGGGTAATAAACAAATCAATCAATTGAAGCAAGTGGCGTAATACTATCACCATGCTGTGATAACATGTTGAGTGTTCTGGCGTTTTGCAACTGGCTTCCAGTCATTTGTAGGTTCAGGTGATGCGCGTTTTTTTAAATTGAGATTGATACGATGGGGATGTAGGTTTTTTGTTTTTGTCACGGTTATCATCACCATTATCACAATGTGTATTGTTACCCTCATCACTGTGACTATCATTGTCGTCATCATCATCATCATCATCATCATCATCATCATCATCATCTTCATTATGACCTTCATGACAGTTTTGTCACCATCAATGTGAACATCATCATCATCATCGTCATCACTATAACCATCATCACTGTCATCGCTTTGGCCTTCGTCACTTTTTTTGTCACCACGACCATCATTGTCACCATCATCATCATGATTTTTGTCAGCATCGGCATCCACATTATCATCACCATGACCATCATCATCCCCATCATCACTCATTGTTGTTTCATCTTCATTTTTAGTTGACATTTTCTCACTTAAGTTCTCAGGTGGCAAAGTAGCACATGCACACTTGCTAGCTGTGCGTAACACAGCATGATAATGTACCCCAGTGTTTGCAATGGAAATGTCTGGTACTGGTCGGATAGTGGAAGCTCTTTACAGTATACATTTTTTTTCATTGAAAAGTTCCACCAAATAGACAAAACATACACACTGGATATAATAATGTTGCAATGACGGATATTTCTACATCTGATACCCGACTGGTAATTTTGCCACCTGTGTTGCAAGTGATGATCAAAATTATCCACGTGTGCAAAGAAGGTATCTCTGTGTGACTCCTCATGAATTGACAGGTTTTGAAACGAAGTGCTAGTGTAGTGCTTCCATTTGGACCAAGAAAATATCAACCTAAAAATGCAATTTACATCACCTGTAATACGGAAAATAACTGTATATTCTTTCAACATGGATGGTGAAAGTATATGCCTCTTTTCTAATTTTTTCTACAGCAGTGACCGGCACAGGGGTCAAACTGTGTGACAAGAGATACCTACATGTCTGGTATTTCAGGTTGAAACATGTACACACATTCATGTTAAAAATGTCGAAGCTGTAGAAGAATCAAGTTATGGAAAATAAATGTAAAATGAAACATAGTGAAAGTTGTCAGATTGTGTTTGTAAATCAGTCTTGGACTATATTATGTTCTTCAATTATTTGACGAATTACAAATTGTAATAAAATGTCCTTTGCAAATTTAATATCGTTGTGGAAAATTCAAACATATCAAACGAAATTAATGGATATGGCTCTTTCTCTCGACACTTAATTAATCATGAAATCAGTGCAAAGCACAAGATTATTAACTTCTAATACATGTTGTGTCGTTTATCCAGACCTTTGGAACATTGGTAAGAGATACTTGTCCATTTTGCATTCCCGTCTGCGTATGGGCTGCAGTCAGCTGAATGAACATCTGTGTAAGATAGGCGTAATTGAATCTGCAAGTTGCACATGTGGCGCTACAACCGAAAGCGTTTGGCGCTATTTCTTGACTTGTCCACGATACATCATTGCTCGCGATGTCCTCCACACTTTTGTCAGTTTGGTAGCGCCATTGTCAATTGATACTGTTTTATATGGTCATGATAAATGTTCCCTTCTAGAAAACATCCGTATCTTTTTATCAGTACAAAAATATATTGAAAAAACTAAACGCTTTCAAGGTGAAACAATAACCTAGATTTTTTTTCTCAATTATTACCATTTTGATTATGGCATTATAGCCCCTCTATCTGTGCTCTGTTTAGTCGTGTCTCTCTTCTACCTGCTTCCTCCTTGCGCCTCTCGTCGAGTCCTCGGAAGAGACGAGCGGCGTCAACCTGGAATGTATGTTACGTATGTCTTGTGCTCTTGTCTCTTCCTTACAAGAAGGATTTGTATAGGGCTCTGCCCTCCTTCCTGGTTGTTTTCTTTTGAATAAAATATGTTTTAACCAAATCATGCGGGCCTATACTGCTGTAAAAGCTTCTTAATTGTGATTCAACACAGTGTGGGAAAAATCAGTCAGGGAGTACCATTTTGATATTTTTAGTTAGGGAAAAGTGGGGAAAAAATTAACTACAGAATGTTAGGTTTTCAGCAACACACAGACACCAGTTAATTGAGACAAGCACACTTTGTTCTACTTGAATATGAATTTCAGTTCTCATCCTTCCACTCTAGTTACGACTTGAGACAAACTCCACGCTGGGAAGAAAGGTATAACTCAACAACTTCCATGTTGGGATGGAAGGCGCTTCAACGCTCAGGAAGTGACTGCAGTGTAATATCGTCTGCTAGAACTGAGTTGTGACCTGATGCAGAGAGGGCCGCGCACGTTATACATTTAGGTATAGAGGATCACAAAGGGGATTTTAGTGCTGCGTGTTCGTCAATATCTATCAACACCTGCAAACTGAAAGAGTGTTTATCTTATCTCTGTGAACATTGAAAACTTAAAGCAAGCCGTAATATATATATATATATATATATATATATATATATATATATATATATATATATAGATATATATATATACATATGTATATACATATATATACATATATATACATATATATATACATATATATACATATATATATATATATATATATATATATATATATATATATATATATATATGTGTGTGTGTGTCTGTGTGTCTGTGTCTGTGCCTCCGGCTGCACCCAGGTAACAAATTAAACTGACGTCAAAAGAGGTAATGTGCAAAAGGGGAAAGAACATCCATTTTCAACATGTTTCAACAAATGTCCAAGTTACCCAAGGCCTAACAAAAATATATGTGTGGTTCCAGTAACCTGACAGACCCTACTAAAAAGGCCTAACCCTAAAACTAATGGAACAAAAAAATAAACCTTTAATCTGCCCTTCCCTAATAAATACTGATCGAACCAGGCCAGTGCTACAAACTCAGTCAGAGACCCAAGTGGCCCAAAAAAGTCAGTATTCTTTTCAGTGGCCTAAATGTGACCTACACGTCCCAAAGGGACGAAGGCATGCGGGTAGGGGGGGGTCTGGGGGTATTCCCGCCCCCGCCCCCGGAGAAAAATTTTGAAGGTGAGCATTCAAAATGGGGCATTCTGGGTAATTTTGAGTATCTTGCCTTCACATGGTTGACGAAATAACATTTTAGTCATTATTGTACTGATTTGGCTATTTTCCTCACATTGTACAAAAATCTGATTAAAAAATGGCAAAAATTAGTAAAAAATAAATTTAAAAAACCCATCGTCATGTTATCAATTAAGATAAGACAAATTTTGTATTCATACATGTAAGGCTTTAGAGAATTTTTGCATATATTATGTTTATTAATTCGGGCAAATTTAACAGATAAATTATCCCGCAATTAGTAAGTTGTGTATTTTCTCTACAAAAGCAAGAAGAAAAAAAACAGTAAGATAATCACTATGCCTGAAAGTACTTAACTTTCATCACTGAATGTTCATTGATAATATTTTATCCACACATATGCCAGGATGGTGCAATATTATTGCTGAAATGACACCAAACTATGATGCATGAAATGGGAGTAACAAATGCCTAGGGAATCTTGCCTTGGCTTATTTCCTTATATATATATATATATATATATATATATATATATATATATATATATATATATATATATATATATATATATATATATATATATATATCCTAGGTCTCCTTAGCAGACAACAGCTTAGCAAAGCACATCATTATGATAAGGCAAAGTGTGATAAATTACCAATTTATTTGATTTCATTATTGTTTTTCGATAAAATCTGCTTCAACCAATTATCTAAGGGAGATGCTATTGAAAATGATCATGGACCTCCCTTCAGACCAGATATCAACAAGCCAAATTAACCGCATTTTACACCATGGACCCATTCTTGTTAATGGGTCCACGTTTACAGTCACCAATCTATCACTGGTTAATATGCTATCCCTCCCCTCATCCCACTTGCTACCGCGACCATGTCCAGGGGCCAACACCAATGCTTTTTTGCCCCATTCACCTGTTTATCAGCATGCCTGATTATCTCATTTTCCAGTGGAACTTATTTTTTAACTGACCAGAGCTTTGAATTTGGCCGCCTGTGGTGTGGGCATACATGCATCCATGGGTGACACTTCAGAGCAGCTCCCTGCAAGGAGCAAAGTTGGTTATTTCAGTGATTACATCATACTAGAGTGAGTGGGTGGACACCAGCTGTTTTCAGCCATGGTCATTGTTGCCAGGGTCCTCTTTTCCATGAAGAGGGAGTGTTTTACAGTACATATTAATGCCATATAAACTGCCTGTTTAGCAGACCTAGGGCTTTTGACTGATTGCATGACTGGGGCCCACTGACAGGCCACCAATCACACAAATGGCCTGACATACAGCTAAGCAGGCAACCACACAAAAAGTTGTTTGCTGAATATTACAGTACTAGACCACCCCTTATGCCAAAATAAAGTGGTCACATGCATCAGGTGGTCTTAAATTACAGGTAACTTTTGCAAACAAGTTAGACTGTTGTGCCTTCAGAAATATGGTTACAAGTCAGGTGGCCCTCACAATAGTGGTCAGAAATTGCAGGTTCTACTGTACCTCTGGAACCAGGACTTGCACAGTCTTGACCCCTGTTGAACTTGGGAAGGGGGGGGGGGTACAGCGTGTTCATAATGTTTTAAAGAGCATGACACTAGGCACAAAGTTTTGGGCACCCCAAAGTTAACCCAAGTGAGCAATATAAATCGCACTGCATATTGTATTGAACACAAAACTGAGAAGTCAGCACTGGCCTGGAAGCAGAGGGTAAAATGTGATATGTGCCAGCTTATTTTGAACAACTTGGTTTACCAGTCTTATGAGTCTATTTAAGAAAAATACATGAATATGCAGCATGTACATCAAACCATAAAAATTTGTGGTCTCAGATTTTGTTTGTCAATAAAATGTTGAATCTCTTGAAACTTGAAATCTTGGTCTCTGACCAGGATGTATTTGATGTATTTATTGTAGTCAGTTACAACATAAGTGCTGATCATTGACACAGCAATTTGCATCGACTGGTGCCAAAGGTTGCAGGTTCGAGTCCCGCTCGTTCCAAACATGATATATATATTTTCGGCATTTCCTTAATGCTGGTGGATTTAAGTCCCCGATTCTGGAAATAAATGCCGACTCAGTACTTATACTGCATAACCGTGTTGATATGGCACTCGCACATAGCTACCTCCTTTGAACCATTCTTTTTAGAATGGGGATTTGGTCGAGTGGATATGTGCAATTCCCATTTCAGCTAGGCGACTGGTGCCAAAGGTTGCAGGTTCGAGTCCCGCTCGTTCCAAACATGAAATAGGGTTGTTTTGATGACTCCATCTACACCTCACCCCACATGGTTTTCATTTTAGTCCATGATCATGCACAGTATACCGTCTCCTACTAGCTACATTAGCACCCCATTACTAGGTTGAGGCAGCTTTTGACCAGCTCTGTCAACACAATACAACACAACTAATGACCCAATTTACCATTTACACTTGGCCTGTTTATGCATTGGGCCAACTTGTAGTAAAAGATCACAAGGGGGGGGGGGGACTCAAATATACTGGATAGCCTGTACCCAGGGAAAAGGAGGAGGGCCGGGGTGGGTGGATATCCCAGTACACCAGTATATGAAATAATTTTGCCATAACAGATTTACAGATAATAGGAATATTCCAACAGAATGGCCAGTATGAATATATATGATGATCTGAAACACAGAAAAAAGAGGGCCTCCAGTTTGCTGGTATGGGAACACATCACCATAGGATGGTGCTAGTAAGGAAATACCCATACCCGCCCCCCGCCCCACACACACACTAAATGACATGCTGCTCTGCCTCTTTGCAGCCTGCTTGCATGAATACCTCTATGCATACAAGAATGAAATTTGCAAAACATTGATTTCCATTCAAACTCCCTTTCAGAGTTCATACATGAGCTTAATGAGGGAGGATGTCTGCCTACAATCACTCTTTCAATATATCTATGCCATTTTTTTTTTCAATCATGATTATAATTACAGTTCTAGAACTTAATATGTTCAATTTGACTTAATCATAGAATTTTGTTTTTTCCCCATATTCTTTCGTTTTTTCTTTCTTTCCTTCTTTCTTTCTTTCTTTCTTTCTTTCTTTCTTTCTTTCTTTCTTTCTTTCTTTCTTTCTTTCTTTCTTTGTCTCTTTATTCAACACTTTTCTCTGGCACTATTATACATAGAAACTCCAAACTCATGATTGTACCTCCGTACAAGAAGTTGGGCCTTTTTATACAGGGGAATGAGGAGGTTTAAAATTATGCAAATCAGGGATGTTTGAAATTTTAAACCTTGAATATCTTCAACAGTATAATAGATGGGGGGTTATTGACCATTGAGCATCTAATGAATTTAAAACAAAAGTTGTACCAATTTAAATTATGCTAATTAGCAGCATTTGAAACTTTAAATCTGGAATAGCTTCAAAACTATTATAGATAGAGATGTGATTTCATGTTGTAGTAGGGGTTATTGACCATTGCACATGTAATGAATCTAAGACAAAAGATGTGGAAATTTAGATTATGCTAATTACCATTATTTGAAATTTCAAAACTTGAATATCTGCAAAACTATTAGAGATAGAGTTGTCATTTCAACTTCTATCAGGAGGTTATCAACCATTGCACATGTAATGAATCTAAAACAAAAGTTGTAGCAGTTTATATTATGCTAATCAGAGGTACTCGAAATTTTTAATTTTGAATATCTTCAACGCTATAATAGAAAGATATATCATTCCAACTTCTACTATGGGGTTGTTGACCATTGCGCACCTAATGAATTAAAAACAAAAGTTAAAGCAATTTAAATTATGCTAAGTAGCACCATTAGAAATTTTAAATTTTGAATAACTTCAAAGCTTTTAAATTAATAGATGGAGATGCCATTGCAACTTCTACTCCTGAGCTATGGTATACTTGTACATTGCCATACCAATATGCTTTCAAGACACCCACACTGATTTGCTATGTAACAAATCACCTTTTCTAGTTTCAATCTTTTTGTATCTCAAGGCCTAGTTGAAGGTCATACCATTTTAGGATGTGACTATTGAAATTCGTCATAATAATTATAAACATAGATTTGGCATTCAGATTTATTACAGATAATTTTAGCCCAGTAGACTTTGAAATTACCATTATTTTTCCATATGCTTGCAGTTAAGGTTGTTTTGTCTTAAATCTATATGTTTTTTGTTTGTTAGTTTTTTCCTTTTTTTCCTAATTTTTTCAATCTAGAGTGCCATGCGGTAATTAATGTGTGATGTATATTTTGAATTTTTACACTAGACTATTTCCACAATCATTCCTAATATAACATGTATCAGCAAGTTTCTCTCAATTCCTATGACTTGAATAGCATTCCTAGGAGCTGACCTCTATGTTCCTGGGACTTGAGTAATATATTCCAGGGATTTTAGTTATGTTCCCAGGAAATTGCCATTATATTCCCAGGAACTTGCCACTATGCTCCTGGGACTTCTGTTAAATTCCCAGGACTGGCATTATATGTTCCTAGGAACTCGCTTAAATTCTCAGGAAATTGCCTAAATTCCCAGGATATTGCCTAAAATCCCAGGAAATTGCCTAAATTCCTGAAAATTTATTAATATTCATAATCCCATAACTCAATTATGAGTGAAGTAGTATTGATCAAATTATGCCAATTTACTACTAGAACCCATCTCCACACACTGTGAAAATTTGGTGCTTTTACCCCGGGCAGAACTAGAGTTAGGATGATGGGGCAAAATTGTTCGAATGGAATGGACAATTAATTTTGGAATGACATATATATATATATATATATATATATATATATATATATATATATATATATATATATATATATATATATATATTTATACTGAAACTAGAAATATATAAAGCGGTCCCTCCCCAATACTCCCACCTCATGCATCAAGAATGATTTCACCTTATTTTTGAAAATGTTCTTACATTCGTAAGATATAGCCTGTCAAGTTCTGCATGGGAAGACATATATAATCATGATACAGTATTACCTGCAATTACCAACCCAAGTCCCCATCTGGTCAAAACGTCCAGATTTCCTTGGCACGGGCGCTTTGGCAATGTCAAATGACCTGACGTGCAAGACTATGGTGCTGTCAGCAAATTTACATTCCCTGGAGCATTTTCTCAATAAACTTCCTCACATGAGAAACACTTATTTTGGATAAATTCTGTTGCATTTTTAAAGAACTGTGATGCAAAATTTTGCTACAATGCTCCAGTTGGACAGCCTTAGATCAGCTGCAACACCGACCGACCAGCAAAATCACCCCACAAACAACCACCCTTCAAAAAAAGGTCATTCAAATCAACCGTAATCAAGTTGTATTTTGCAGTAACGTCAACTCCGCAGTATTTATTTCAACTTGTCTGGATGGTCAACTTGGGCCAGGGAAAAAAAGCACAGATGCTGTATACAGCCACGATGGGTGCGGTATCGGTATCTAGTATCACTAGGTTTCACGTGTTTGTTCCCCCAGTTACCAGAGCAAACGGTCGTCAACATATATTTAAAATATGACTTACAATCTTAATTTTAATCTGCCCTCTGGGTTGTGTCTGAAGCAGTTATCATCCTTAGTTATAAATTAAAATGCAACACGAAGGCACGCAGAATCTGCACACAGGTTCAGCGCCATTCTAAACATGGTGCAATGCATTGTGGGAAAGGAAAATTACAGTGAATCGTGGTCACGTGTTTTCAGTATGGTGCCAGGTGTCCGTTCTCCGCGTTACTAGGGGAAACGGTCGTTAAAGTACTTTTAAAACATGACTCACTATCTTAACTTTCATCTGCCACCTCGGTTGTGTCTGAAGCAGGTATCATCGTTAGTTACAAATCCAAATGCGACACAGCACGCTCGAGCGCCATTTTGAGCATTGCACAATTAATGCATTGATTGCAGGACAGTCTCACAAAAGTACACTCAATTTGGATATCAAAGTGAATAGTGGCCACATCATATATGTCATTATTGGTGCTCTGAAATAATTGCAAAGCATATACTTGTGGTTTCATTTTTATAACCCTCTTCCCACCCCCACTCGGCCAGATTGTCCAAATGCTCATTTACAAACCATTCACATTGGGTGCGGAACTCACTATTTTCATAATGGCAGCCAAATCGATTGGCTATTTTGAAGAGGTAGCATCCAAAATATATGTGTGATTAGTATTGAGGGAAGGTTAATTTATTGGATGAATGTAATGTAAAATATGTAATGGGACTTTTCCAGAGTGAGTATTGCTTGAAAATGTAAAGACAACGACAAACAGTGACCAGTTGGTGGCCCCAGAATTGCGATTTTGTATCAGACACTGAAGTCGGCCTGAGGCAATGAAATAAGGGTCAGCAATAGGCTGAGTGCCAAGGGCCCCACTGCGTCAAAGGTGAAGCTCAATGGAGAAGGTTGCCCCGATAGTGGATACAGGTACGAAAAGTACTGGCGAGTTTTTATATAAGTGGTAAAAATTACTCATGTGGCTGACTCACAGTAGGTTCTACCCCGCCTGCGGTAGCCCCCGTTGTAAAGGGATAGATTCAAAGAGAATGAATTATTATTATTATTATTATTATTATTATTATTATTATTATTATTATTATTATTATTATTATTATTATTATAAGTGGTCATAATTTCATGACTCTTTGAAGTGCATTTATTTCATCTGGTGAAATGCGTTATTCCCGATGGGAAGCCTCTCGCCTCGGGTTTCCGCAATCGCATTGTGACGTTGGCACGTGGTTACCGCAATATTTTAAATGAGTTATAGGTCTACTATTACTATGGGAGGTATAAACACTCACCTGTTATATTTCACGAAAAGTGTGAAGTGCCACCACAACTAGGCCTAATTACTGAAAGTGTTAGTTTGGAATATGATGATCTTGACTGTATTTTGTAGGCCTAACTTGGTGAATCGAAACTTTACAAGTTCATAAATAGATTTATGAAGAGCCCACCCAGAGTCACCCTCTGTGAATAATGCCACCTTTCAAGAGATTTTTAGATTTAATTATCGACGAATCTGTATTTTCTGCGGTCTGTGTGACGACATTCGCAGGGAAACCCCCGCCTGGCCGGGCTGTCGCTCCTCCAGCCTTCCAGGCAGGGACACGTCCTAGGCCTAGGTTCCTCTGAAATCTATCCTAGCAAAGTAATTTTACAAAGAAAACACAAACACAGTACAGATTTTACAGTTTGCTCTTGTGGCATACAAAATTTTGGCTTCTTATATGCAATGAATTCAGTATTTGTGAACAACTTTGAAATCGTGCGTGGCAGTGAGTGTGGACCAACACCAAATCTGAGCTCGCAACATGTCGTTCTGGAGCCTAAGGAATATAGCATGGGTTGCGATCTGGAAGGCTTCCAGAAGCGACCTGGTGGCTGCAGTGTATGTGTCTAAAGACATTAATTAAGGTAAGACGCAACATGCGCAACAAATGTTACGCACTCTGCGATATTTATTCAGGTTACCCTCACACCTGTAAACTTTTTCTAGCCCCCGGAAACCCATTTGCAGCCCCAACAGCGTTTTGCCAGGCCCAAGTTCCAGCGAGGTTTCAACAATGCGAGTTCGTGATTATCACACTTCATCGACAACTTTCTTTTTTTTTTTAATAGACATGCGCTATTGACCTAATTTCCATAACGCCCGATAAGTTTACGACTTGGTGTAAATAAAGCTGTTAAAATTCCTCGACATGCATAAAAAAAATTGCGTTATACGCAATGGCGCTACCCACGGCGAAAATCTCGGGCGTTGTTTCTTCCTCGATGAACACATTTCATATACGTACGTAACCATGAGAGCTCGCTTGCGCTCGCTGTAAACTACATATATGCATTGGACTGAATGCATATCGATTTTGAGATAATGGAAGCTGGATTTTTATAATGTCCACTTGGCATTAGGCCATTTCAAAATAGTTTGGTTTGTTGAACGTCTTTGGGTTAAATACCTGACAGCACATGTTTACTTATTTCATCTTGCTCAAGTCACCAAACTTTGGTGCTTAAACTCACGTGTACGGTCATCATTACCTAAATTGCAGATGGCACGTTGCAACACCCGAACAGCATTGCAGGTCTGTTTAGGGAACTGTCCATTCCATGAGGGTAATACCCATAATAGCCCCTCGCCCCCGCCCCCCAAATTGACGTAATAACCATGTACATCTTATGGTATGTAAGATGTTAAAACGCTAAGGCTATTTATAAATATTGTATCGCTAAAAATGAATTTGTATTCTGTGGAGAGAACACACAGGCACTAATGTCTTCTTTGTGGCCAGGCAGTTCGCTGTAAAACGCCTTGTCATGAAATATGTGATATAAACTTTTTACAGCAGCCAACTAGTTTATGTTTTCTTCCCTTAGTATTATAGTTTATAATTAACTGACAATATTTTCTTAGAAATAAGCTTACAATTAATATTGTCGTTAACCCAGGCACCGTTCCCCTCATCGAGCCCGGTTTAAAAAGACCGAGTAAACAGCTTTTAACGAATCGTGCTCTGCGTCCTAAGATCCAAATTGTGCCCACTTTAGCCGTTGACTGGGATATAGAAACATGATCGCCCTTCTCTCATATTGCCATTCGAAACACCCGAAGAGATTGCATCATTTAATGAAAAACGCAAAAAAGCAGACAACATTACCAGTCGTTTTCGACCACTGTGAGCGGAATAGTATTGAGCACATGATCGGCCTCCTCTCATGCACTGATTCGAAACACTCGATGAAAATGCATCATGCAATGAAAAACGAGAAAAGCGGATAACATTACCAGTCGTTTTCGACCAATGTGAGTGGAACAGTATTGAGCACCTCCCTGCAGAAAGACATGTACGTATCTGCTAAGATATACAGTTCCCATTTCTTATTCGTTTTCCAATAAGTAGTCAATGAAATGTACCTTGTATTTCAATATCTTGGTTGGTAAACTCTTTCCACGGACTTTTAAGCCTGACCAAAAAGCCAATTGGATAGCATTATAGGATCACACAAGCCTGATTAAATTCAAGGTACATTGACAAATCTTATCTGTGACGTTTAAGTGAACATTTCCTGAACGCCTAGAATTTGGGCGAACCCCCATGAAAGTTCCTTTCTGCAGCCAAAGCAACCACTGCGCACTACGTATAGTTGCTAACCTTGGGCATGGCATCCACATAGATTTCACCCGCAACCCGAGGCCTGTTGAAAAATGAAAAAACACCGACGCAGCCGATATAAGACATCACGGGTGCTTAAGCTCACTTCGAATGGAGTTAAAGGCCCAAATGCAATTTTGCCTGATTATGATCAAAGCACAAATTCTCGGCAAACTTGTGTGTGTGTGTGTGTGTGTGTGTTCTTTTTTATGTTGCCACTGTCAGATTCTTTATGGAATTCGTATCCTGTTTGCTTCATTTTCCGATATTAGCATTTCAATAATACAACCACTCTTTTGCATACGACAATATTAGTATTATATATAGCAAGTTTCATGTTTCATTAGAGATTGTCTGTTTAATGTAACTTTGATACATGACCCATGATTGGATCTAGGTGGAAAATTTGATACTACAACGACAAGCACGTTGTGCCTATTTCAAGTATGATAGATATGCGATATTGTGCACCGCGATTGTCGCCGTAATATTCCTATCTAAGATACTGCCTAACTAAGATATTGTAGGCATGGCACAATGGTTAAGGTGACACCAATTTCTCACAGTCAAAACAAGCAAATTTACGAACATTTATATTAATGAGACTATAAAAAAATTGTCGACAAAAAGGACGAAACGGACAGCAGGTGGCAGGCAAAAAGCTGAAGTTTAAAGAAATAATCATGAATATCCCTAACTTAAGTCTGACGCACATGCAGAAAAGACAATGCTGAAACTACATTTTTCAAAGTTCCAAGTTTCAAGTTTCAAAGTTTCACGGTGGTGTTGGCTAAGTGGACCTATTGTGCCGCTGGTGACTGAAGTTAACCTGAAGTTGATACACTGCCATTGCGCACTGTCGCGTTGTTTTGGTTGGTCCCAAGTTTGTGATCATTTAGTTCGTCAGCACATACTACCTCAGTCACAACAGTTTTAAAAGAGTCACAGACCAGCGTTCTGGCGCATGCATGTATACGGGTCCATCTTAGACTTTAATGTACCACGGACTTTATGTTGTACATGTGGTATGTCAGGTGCATATTAATTCTTACGGGATACAATATATGGTATTCTTGTATTTTGTATGATGGAACAACTGTATTGCAATTTAAAGGGTTTTTTTTCTTCTTTTTTTTTAGCTTAAAATAAATACCGAAACCACTTTCACAAACTCGCCAAAGCACGCACATGACACAAGTCGTTTTCCCAACATAATATTGTATGTGTATCAGTAAGCGAACATGAAACGTAAACACAATATGATTTCAATACCGACAGAAATTCCCTCGCGGGAAAGTGCAGTGCTATGCCAGGACAGCAATTCTTATTGGCTGTTCGATGTTGCATCGCAGCAGGCAACCAATAGTTTGATACCTCACAGAAAGTCCGTTGCGTCAGAGAGGCTGCATGCTCAGGCACATGTGAATTGGTGCCTCAGCGTTGTGTACAAATGTTATCAAACAGATGAACAAAAAAGCTGTACGCCAGGTTGTTGCACGTACATGATCAAGATTAGCTACCCAGCGGTAGCTCAGAATCGATTCAAATCCCTGCCAGGAATAAGACCGAATCAAAAGATTTCCTTGATGTGGTACGAGCGCCGAACAGGCTGATCTTGGGCATGCTCTCTTGACTTGGGTTGTGACAATTCACATTCCGAATATTTTCTGATGACAAAAAGCATAAGAGGATACATTGAAACGAACCACAGTTTACATCCAGACAGGGTTAGGTAGTTTGATAGGGAACGGGTTTTGCCTAATTATTCTGATGGGGACGAATGCGAAAACATCATTCATTACTTACCCTGTGGAGGCAAACATGAAGCCACTTTGACGTAAACATGATAGTAAGATCCAATAAACGTGTAGGAATTCCGTGTAGACGGAGGTACACAAGTAAAACTGTCCGGCCCTTTTGGATCCATCTTTACGTACTTTATAAATACCGGATCCGTTTTTTGGCCCTTATAAGGTAAATTTTTTGCTCCACAGGAGTTGTGTTCCCCGCCAAAACATTTTAACGTCTGCTTGTCTCCACTTAATGTTAAATTTGTACTAGATTCACATCCTCTGGAAAACTTGAACAATAAAATCCGCGTTGCCTTGGATGTTGGATTATACGTAACAATATATGATGGGTGCCAACTAGAATCTGCTGATATCGACAAGTATATATCACTTAAAACACAAAATTCACTGTATTCGAGGTTATCCAAAAGACTAATCTCTTCGTGTACTAATATCTGTGACGTAATTTTAGCCGCATTTTCATTTTCATACATCCAGTCTGTGGATTTGTGTTCTGATCCTAACCGCAACCACACACTCCCATCACGCGTCAAGCTGAGAAAAACGCGATGTTCCCGTTTATTTCCGTCTAATATCGTCCTATATCCGGTATCCATACTGCACCAATCTGGAAGGTAGTATGAAAGTAATTATTGTGAGTACCTGCATATGTATCTGTGATATATTACGTGATTTAAGCAATAAGCACTCATGTATACTATGGGATGGTTCAACATTTTCATCATTTTTTAATTAGTACTTACTGTGCGCAAGGGGGAGGGGGTTAAATGGGTCTGTACACTTTCACAGAATATGGAAGATGATGGTCAATTTTAGCATGTTTTGTGCAATTTTGCTATTTTTTTTTTAAATCATCATTATTAAAGTACTCTTTGGGGGGAGGGAGGGGTATGAAATTAAGTACCCTTAGTACTTATTCAAAAATGATGATAATGTTGAACCATCCCTAAGTGCAGTTGAAAACAATTATCTGTCATAGTGCTAACAGGTACAAAAGACAGCAGCTTCCGCCTGTTCCAAATAAAAGTACATATGCTTGAGTGGGCACAATCAACTTGGGAAACAGTTGCCAAAGAGGACTTCTGTACACATAATATAATGTACATGGCTAATTCAAGTTCGTTAGTATCTTTACTCACTTCATTCAAGTACCAGAATGACAGCCATATGGAGCCCCAGAGGGGTCATGAAAGAAAAATATATGACATGAAGGAAATAAAAAGATTTTGCCGTGGAAAGTTTGCGAGGGAACGAAATGACTTTTTTGCGAGGGAACAAAATAAAAGCAAGTTTTCAATATCATTTTCGGGGCTCCATTTTACACATTTGGTGATGTTTAGTTTTTACGCGTTTCCACGCAAGGGAGTACACAAATTTCATTCCCTTTCGCATCCTCTATGGAATCCATACTGTTAAAGTCATCCTATCGCGAAAAAATGGGTCAGATCAACAGGTTTCCGTGCCGCGCTTTGCGCCCATTGTGCAAAGTCCAATTGAGACAAGTTGTTGACTCGATCCAAAAGTGTAATATTGTAACAGTTAAAAGTTTGCATTTATAACTATTCATTGATATTCCCATTAAAATTTGTTGGCTTTTTTAAGTAGAAACGCAGACATTGAAAAGTAGTCGTTGATTAATGTAAGCCTTGGTTTAAATCAAAATGCCTTTCCAAGCTCATGTAAACATCGGTCTTTCCTTACCAAAATACAATGTATGACAGGTTCGGTTGTAAATGGTCTTTTCCTGGCAACTCGGTATACAAACAACCCAAGAAACTTAAAGTTTAACTCGTAATAGTGCACTCGGATATCAACGCAAGGAGCTGTGCAAATCATGATTTACCTAAGGGATGGTTCAACATTTTCATCATTTTTAATTAGTACTAACAGTACGCAAGGGGGGAGGGGGGAGGGGGGGTAAATGGGTCTGTATACTTTCACAGAATATGGAAAATGATGGTCAATTTTTTGGCCTGTTTTGTGCAATTTTGCTCAGATTTTTTTTGGGGGGGGGTCATTTTAAAAGTACTAATTTGGGGGAGCGAGAGGGGTCATGAAATTTAGTATCCCAAGTAGCAATTAAAATATGATGATAATGTTGAACCATCCTGAACACTTATCCGCATTTTTGCGACAAAAAGGTTTTGCAGCTTCATTGCCGACTAACCCATGCCCCAGACGGTTTCTAATATGATGACATTTTTGTGTATCATCTATTGGTAATTCAGTCCAAAGTCTAACGTGATTATAATATTTTAGAGGAACTCTTTGATCTTTCCGGTGTAAGCATATGATATTATGTCTGATAAAGATTTCGCATCGAACAGAGCAAAGTGCTATTTGACAGGTCCGACATGTTTGGACTTTTTATTATTCAGGGTCACTTCAATAATTCTTATATTACTGAAATATTAAATTCCTGGTCCTTCTAGGCAAGTACTCTGAGGGTTCACGGTCAGTGTGGCCTTATTTTTCAGAAATAAGTACTGTCCTCAAGAATGTTGGTCTAGACAGAGCCTTTAAAAGTGAGAGGCATACATGGCTAGAAGCTTTCATGAAACTAAATTTACAAAGCTACGCTCCTTCGTTTTTTTATGATATTGATGAAAAGTCGTCTCTGTACTGGTACCATACAATGAAAATATCCACTTTTGGTGAAAAATATATGTCACATTTAAACAATTTCCAAGGCACAAGACTCAGGTTTAAAGCCAGTCTAGGTTGCTTGGGGCTAAAGGAAGACCTCAAGAGATGGAATGGTTCAGATATAAGATGCGACTTGTGTAATGAGGCCGCTGAGGATCTAGTCCATTTCTTGTTCCTCTGCCCCTGTCTAAATAACATCAGAATGAAATACTACAGCCCATTAGAACAAATTTTGATGTTTAAAGGTGCTGACGACGTGTGCTTTAAATTCTCAACTGCGTCCTCTTTAACAGAACTATGTCTATTTTTAGGCAAACACGCGTATGACTTTGGCGAGATTCCAGGGAATATTTTTGATGAAATTTCAAATTTGGTTGAAGCGTGGGGATATTGGCTTGAGTCTCGTGAACTGACCTGAGCATCTGTTTATTTCAACCTGTTTTCTATTTTGTGCATGTAATAGGGATCTGCTGATTTTCATACTTCATCAATGATAGGTACTACGGGGGTTCCTCATAAGGTGAGGGTGGGGGCGGGGTTAACTCGAAAGCTCAATGGTTCGGAGCTCTAGGGTCGGCCCAGCCCGCCGGGAGAGATCCAGCCTAATACTATGCTGGGTTATTCGTATTACAGCTATGTGTGTAAAAGATGTCTAATGTATATTTTTGCGACAAAGACCCGTCCTTTCACTGTGCTGTGGGGCGGTGGTCTCAAAGAAAAATCTTTTCTTTTTAATTGTCACATGTTTTTGGTAAGATTGTTTGATGTAGGTGAATGTGCATATCTATGTTTCCGGATGTACCCAGGCAACAAATTAAACTGACGTCAAAAGAGGTAATGTGTAAAAGGGGAAAGAACATCCGTTTTCAACATGATTCAACAAATGCCCAAGTTACCTGAGGCCTAACAAAGATATATGTGTGATTCCGGTAACCTGACAGACCCTACTAAAAAGGCCCAACCATAAAACTAATGAACAAAAAAATAAAACTTTTAATCCGCCTTTCCGTAACCAATACTGATCGACCCAGGCCAGTGCTACAAACTCAGTCAGAGACCCAAGTGTCCCAAAAAAGTAAGAATTCTTTTCAGTGGCCTAAGTGACAAATTTTGTATTCATACATGTAAGGCTTTAGAGAATTGTTGGGCATATTATGTTTATTAATTCGGGCAAAATTAACAGATAAATTATCCCGCAATTAGTAAGCTGTGCATTTTCTCTGCAAAAGCAAGAAGAAAAAATACAGTAAGATAACCACTATGCCTGAATGGTGCAGTATAACTGCTGAAAGCACACCAAACTATGATGCATAAAATGGGAGTACCAAATGCCAAGGAAATCTTGCCTTGGCTTATTCCCATGGTGGACCACAACATGAAAATAGCAGAAATGCAAGTATGAAATCGGAAATTTATTAAGTTGCTTGACACAGGTTTGTAGCTGCAATGCTTTCATTATCCATCAATTAAAAGATTGAACTAAATTTCCAATAAATTAATATATAAATAAATATAAGCACTAAAGGCGAAATTTTTATAACTCCAGGGACCTGCTATATATATATATATATATATATATATATATATATATATATATATATATATATATAAATTGCAGGTTCCTGATAACACTAAGATACTAAAACTATAAATATATGAGGTGCTCCATCTCATGCATCAAGAATGATTTCACCTTATTTTTGAAAATGATCTTACATTCACTCCCTTTGATGATAATGATGATGATGATGACGACGACGACGACGATGATGATGATGATGACGATGATAATAATAATAATAATAATAATTTATTAAGAAAACTTCCCCTTTACAGTGGAGGCACCAACGAAACGGGCAAAATTCCATGATGCGTCCAAAATATATGCAAATAGTGAGGCATCCTCATTATCAATCAAATAATCTTCGTATGTTAAAATAAGTATAGTGTCTAAAAGTAATAATTTATGTCCTCTGCACCAAAATTAGAGATAAACCACTCATTGGGACAAAAACTCTAGAAAGCGTAAGGACATGTACATTATACATGTTTCATATACAATGCAGAATATATAGCTTCCAGCGTCGTTATTAAGAAAAATCAGGCATTACCACAGTATGCATGTTCAAGTCAGTTAAAAAAGTTCACCACTTTTACATACTGCTAGAGATATGGGTTTGTACATGGGGGACCCCCGCACAGTGGGGGGGGGGGGGAGGGGGGGCAAAGCCGCGCAGACATAACAAGTTCGCCGCAGCGTACCCCGGCAAGAAAGTACCATCACGTGTTATTCTGTGGCGCTACCGCACGTCCCTACAAAATTATATACAGTAAATACATTGGAGGAGGTCTATTTACAAGAGGTACATGTAGAACGATCATATAATGTGTCATTCCCAGAAGTCATTAAGTGACTGTCTCCTGTAACGCCAAGCCTCAAACAAATATGCTTTACATGTTTGGTCAAATAATTCACCAATATCCTGTCCAAGATTGTATGCATGCTGGCCAAGTAACCAACATAACTTATTTTTCAGCGAGGAGGCGAAAAAAGCTACCATGCCTGTTTTCAATTCTCATTCAGAGAGTTGATTTCCAAATTTTTTATGTGTCTCTAACCTGATATCATTTACTGCTGGGCAGACAAATAGGAAATGTGCTAAATCTTCTCTACAATCTTTACATAAAGGACATCTTTCGTCTGATAAACCCCATCATTCCAGACCTTCCCCTACACCCAGACACCCGGTGCGGGCCAAAAATTTTAATCGTACAATGGCAAAGTTATTTACATTAAACAGAAAATGTCATCGAAAGAGGACCGTTAAAACATTTGATAATACTTTTTCACGTCTATTTCCTGGAAAAGTCTAATTTATATGCTTCTAACGATGATTTTAAAAAGCACCTCAGC